>SSNS01000046.1:1306008-1618591 GCA_006937985.1 Aphyosemion australe
CGTCTTCTGCCCCCCACTCCTCCGGCTAACTTCTCCTTCCTGAAGCAGCTTTTTTCCCCCACAGAGAACAACCCAGAAGGCATTCATTTAAACTAGAGACCACAGTGGATTTATTGAAAAAATGTGTGTGAATGACATTGAGAGTGATTCGTCTGTGTGCTGCTGTATGATGTATAAGTTCTTGAATTATTTCATAACAATGTTGATCTTAGCTGTTTTTCATGCATCATGACATTAATTCTCTTTCTCAGCGGCAGTTTCCAAAAACACTTGATACAGAATTTCTAGGTCATAGGAAAAATCCTCACCTCTCCTGTGATAAAAAGAAACAAAAACTATTGGTTTTGATTTTCAACCCATCTGTAATAGTTTCCTCAAGATCAGGTTAACAAAACAAATTCATCTTCTCTAGTCCGTTATATTATTTGGTGACGTTTTATGCAATATAGCAGGTATAAAAGTAATTTTCCATAATTTCTCTGTTATGTTGGATTGAGGAATTTTTGTGGTATCAAGAATTGGAGAGTGTGAAAAGTTGTTGTCGTGTTTTTCCTTTTCTAACTGCTCACTTTCACCCTTTGTGTGAACTATGCATCATCATCAACGCCTCTCTCTGAACCTGTGGTTGTCTATCATTGTGCATTCAAACAAGCCCAAAAAGAAATTATTATTTAACCTCGTAAACATTTGTTTAGTGTGAACCTTTACATTTGTCTAGCTATTTGGGATCAGTGAAAGCCCATAGATACATACTCTGTTTTTGGATGATTAGTCAAAAGTAAATACATAAGATATAGAAAGAAAAGAATAAAAATCATAAAAATTTAGGCTATAATGTCCCTGATTAGGAACAAGTAGTACAAGTTGATAGGGATGAAAATATTGTAGTGCAAGAAGTCAGTGTCCTCATATAAGACACACGGTCACAGAAGGATAATGATGGTCAAGAAGCTGCAAATGGATTCATACGTCCTCTGTTTCTGCAAAAAGATCCTAGACCAGCCTTGTTAGATAATGATGTATCTCTATGCAGTTTTATTACATTCCTCTGTTTTGTTCCTTTATATTAGAAATATATGCCCGAGTTGGTTTAATTCAGCCTCTTTCCTCTCATTTACTGATCGAAACAGCCGGATGAACATCTTTACATTTCTTCTAAAGAACCCCATTTCATGTTTCTGCTTGCTCTTGTTCTTTGATCTGCTGGTCTCCAGTCTTTCTGGCATCACTACTGAATAATTCTTTGCTTTAGTTTGCAGCTGCTGGACACTTTACCCTGTCTTACCTTCGTGAGGTTAGGTGATTTGCATTTGTCTGTGGTTTTCTCAGTGTGTTTCAGTTTTTGTCCTAGTTGTAAAACTGCACTGACTTTTTGAAATTTAAGTGTAACCAAAGGTAATACGATGGAGCGATTCAGCCATAGTACAAAAACAAATAGAAAGATAAATTTCAAATGGATCCAGTATATCAAAACTAAAGGCCAAGTTCACTCATTTTTTCAACACAAGTGCAGTGGTCTCTAGTAAAAATAATGAATGCCTTGTGAGTCGACCTCTGAGGGGAAAATGCTCTGGCGTTCCTGTTTCAGGGGGTAGAAGTGAGCCAGAAGAGAGGTAAGCAGCATTCCATCAGCTTTGGAGTCTTGTTTCCTGATATTTGGACATCTCACCTCTGATTGGCTAACAGCAACACGACTCTACCACTGACTCTGTTTGCTCTGCAATGTTGATGTTTTATCTCCACAAATAACACAAGCCTGACAGAGTTCTGCTGTGTGGTGGAGTTGCTAATGCTAACAGTTAGCTTCTACTAGCTGAAACGTTCTCTGCTGTTTCCTGAACGCTAAACCAACAACAGCCTTCCCCGTCGTGAGTCAAGATGGGTGAGTCCATGAATGGTAACTTGACATTATGATGTGCAAATGTCACTGTTTTTCTCTAATCTGAGCATTTCACCATGTATTCTTCTATCGGTGCCTAATGCAGGAAATAGGGGTAGAAGACGATGTTCACATTTAACCTGCATGTTAAACTCAGAGTGACCGATCATATTTCATAACAAACAAGTAAAAAATGTTTTCTAAGTGAACTTGGCCTTTGTTAAAATACACTCATTACTCCTAAAAGTGGGTCACTGAGAAACCCATGCATGCATGGGGAGAACATGCCAACTCCACACAGAAAGGCCACTGTCTGGATTTTAACCAACAGCCTTTTTTGCTGCAAGGCAACAGTATTAACAACTGTGCCATTGTGCAGCTTATTAAAATACATGCAAAATTCAATAATGTATGACATGAAATCTTATCCTAGTCTTTTTTTTTCTTTGCTTGAGACTAAAAGAAAAAACAATTGTAAACTGATCAAGTGTGTTGTCTGGATGTAAAAACCTTTGTGACCTTGTTTAATTTGCCTTCCTGTTCCTTCTCCTGCTCCTTTGGTAGGAGTCCAAGAAACGCTGTGCACTCCAATTAGGCTGATTACTACAGACAATGATAAATAAAGACCTTCAACTGAAAGTTCAGCAGAAAGCTGACATGCACCAGTTTTTCTCATTGTTAGCTGAATAACTCAAAGCCAGATCGATAGGCACAGCCCTTCCTACATTAGATGAGTCTCATTCAAACTTCCCCAAAAGAGTCGTTATTTATTGCCAGCCCATGCTGCGACAAATGAACTCAGCATGAGCCCATTATTGTGTAATTAGAGAAAAGAATGAAGCAAATATTTAACAACAGAAGTATTTGTGCTCATTAGATCAGCTTCAGATGGGGGATAGTTACAGTTTCTGAGGTAAAGTGGGGATGAGTTCAGGTGAGAGCTACTGAAGGGGCTTTCTTATTAAAGAGACACTAAAGGAAGTGAAACGACATGGTTGACTCATTATTCACTTCACACATACATTTCACTGTACTGTTGAGATGGTGGTAATTGAAAAAGTAGCTTGAGATATTTTTAGAGCTGATTATTTGCTTCTAAATCATTGTTAGCATTGTTAGCTAAGTGTTAGCCTCTACCCTTCTTTACCCGATATTAGAGTAAAACAAAAAGATGCCGTGGCTTCTTAAGGGTACAAGAAATAACTTCTGGGTCGCTCCTGAAGCTTTTTGCCTGCCGGTGTTGAATTACAAATGCTGGCGCTGCAGCGTTAGCTCGCTGGAGTCGACAGCAACCTCACAAACTGAAAGAACAGTAATTACGTCCCTCTTTAATTTTTGTTTTAAAGAAAAAAAACTAAATGGTAAATGGTCTGTATTTGTATAGCACCTTCTTAAGGTTCCACAACCCCCCAAGGTGCTTCACAACACAATCAGTCATCCACCCATTCACACGCTGGTGGTGATGAGTTATAATGTAGCTACAGCTGCCCTGGGGCGTGCTGACAGAGGCAGGGCCTGCCGTAGACAGGTGCCACCGGTCCCTTCGACCACCAGCAGCAGGCAAGGTGCGTTAAGTGTCTTGCCCAAGGACACAACAGCAGCAATCTCTGGCAGGAGCTGGGATCAAACCTGCAACCTTCCGATTACTGGACAACCCTTTACCTCCTGAGCTACTGCTGCCCAGTACTAAAGTAACAACCACCCAGTCAGCTGAGAATGAAATCTGTTTCATGATTGAGACATCAGACTGCTTTGTGATTATTTCACTGTAGAATCCTTACATATTGCTCCTGTAAATGTAATGATTATGATACAATAAAGTTAAATACTATTGCTTCAAAGCAGCACAAGCAGTAAAATGTCAATTGGATAATAAAAATAATATTTGAAAGCCTTAATGATAGATGAAAAATACAATAAGTCTTTTTCAGCCAACATCTGAGTGCACTTTTTTTCATTTTAGTGTCTATTGCATGGTGGCACAGTTGGTAGCACTGTTGCCTTTCAGCAAAAAGGTCACAGGTTCAAATCCCAGCTGTTGTCTTTCTGCATGGAGTTGGAATTCTCTCCAATTTGTTTTTTCTCTGAGTACTCCAGTTTCCTTCCACTGGCCAAAAACGTGTATGTCAGGTTAACCAGTGACTCCAAAATGTTCTTAGGTGTAAGTGAGTGTGTGACTAGTTGTTTGTTTTGTGTTGCTCTGTGATGGACTGGAGACCTGTCCCTTGCCACTAGACACCAGCCATTTGAGACACTGGTGAGGATGAAGTGGTTAAGATAATGAGAGAGAGAGAGAGCTTATAAGCCAGCAACCTGCGTCTTTTTTCCTAAATTTAACACAATTAAAATGCATAAATACAAAATGCACCACAGGGTTATTTTATGACAAAAACAACCAGTATGACAAATCTCTGTATATGCATTGTTTATGGTAACAAAGACAAGTTTGGGCTCCCCTCAGATTCTATTCTGCAGGCAAACTAGTAAAGTACAAACAACACACACACAAACACACACGCACGCACGCACGCACGCACGCACGCACGCACGCACGCACGCACGCACGCACGCACGCACGCACGCACACACACACATTCAAAACATCAGCATCAGTTTTATAGACAACTGCCAACACCAATTAAAATCAGTTAAAGTAGCCGTAGCCCCTTACTGATCCACATGAGGGGATAATCTGAAAGTGCTGACACAGAATGGCAAATCATCATGGCCAAAATGGCCATGAGTGTACTGGTATTTCTGTACAGCTGTGATGTCGTGACTACATATAATTCCTGTAAACAGGCAGTAGAGACATTTAAGTACATTGTTAAAGCTCAAGAAAATTATTTCTGAGAAGAGAGAAGCAGAATCTGAGGTAGATGGCACGCTGAGGCTGACGCACAACAACTTCTCTTGTATTTAAACTTTTGAAGTGCTTCACAGAACTCATCTGTCTTCATCGTTTTGGAAAGAGATATGAGAGGAACCAGTCTGACACACATTTTATGTATGGTGTTTACGTCAGAGCTGCTGAGCTTTACATGACGCTCCTTTGGTCCTGCTTTCCTGCTGCAGGATTTGAAAACACATATAGACCTGTGATCTCGCTGGATCAACCTGTCTGGTTTGAATGACAAAATGAGCCATAAAGGAAGGTTTTATGTTAGCATGAGTCCTGTGGAATCGTGATCTGATCTTTTCCATCATGTTCATTTAGACCCAAAGCCCTAGACCACACAAAAATCCCCAGTTTTGACAGGTAAATGTGATTGCATTTTTGATATTTCCTGTCAGAGATAGCTGAATACGCTTCAGGTTTTCCATCACTTATCCAAAACCAGGTTGCAGAGGTAACAGGTCCAGGGAAGCCCCAGACATCCATATACCCAGCTGCACTCTCCAACACCTGGGATCCGGAGGCATTCCAAGGCCAAAGACGATGAAAACCTCTCCAGCAAGTTCTGGATTTGCCCCTGGCCCTCCTGCCAGGAAGGCAACCAGAAGTTATCAAACGCCTGAATCCTCCCAGTGGACTGTTCTTGATGCAGAGGGGCAGCGGCTCTAATTCCCCTCCCTCCTCCTAAGATTAAGGAGCTCCTCCTCCCATCTCTAAGCCCCACCCCTAAAGAAAGGAAGCTCGTTGTAGCCATTAACTATCCCTGGCAATATGTTCATCAGTGTGTAAAGTGTATAAGTGCAAATGTGTGTAAAGGTGCATACATGAAGAGCATTCCCAAATCTTCTTTAATAATAAATCAACCACAGACATCAACTTGTGAACATGAAACAGATGCAGATGAGCTTAGTTCACACATAATTTAACTTTGATGTGAAAAAATAAATAAATATATTTATCAAAATCACATGGACTGCATGTAAAATGATACTTACCGCTCTCTAAGATTCACACGAGGCGGAGTTTTGAATCGACTGGATTTGGTGAAGTCCTGCAGGGAATGGCTGCAGTGGGAAAACTGCTCTTCAACCTTACTTGTGTTGGTCTGATTAAAATTAATGCAGCAGTCTGCGTGGTTTTTGCAGTGAAGCTTCCTTGCGACTTCTGATGGTTAATTCATGTGCTGCTTGTGTTTTTTTCCCCCCTTCTATCCCGTTCCCTAGTATTTTAGGGGTTTGTTTGTTCTCACCTGGGGAGGATTCCTTCCTCTCCATTCAGTTCTCTGTGGCAGTTGATCATGCTCCACAACATCCCCCATAATCCCTTGCTCTGCTTCCATTTGATGTCATCTTTTCCCGGGGATTAACACAGGTACCCTGAGGGGTTGTGATAAGCACGGCTTCTTAGAACAGCCTAGTCAATGAAAACCAGAATCAGTATACTTAAAAGTTTCACTTACACATACACACCCACAGGAACACACCAACTTACAGGCCAGCAGGCAGCCGCACACGCACGCACGCACGCACGCACGCACGCACGCACGCACGCACGCACGCACGCACGCACGCACGCACGCACGCACAACAACTAAAACACACATGAAAGAATCAGCCATTTATTTAGAGTTTTGATAAAGCTTCATGCATTGGAGAAAATGTGCAGAAACATATATATTTGAGGGAACTTGGGCACTTTTTACCACCAAATAAAATTAAAATATATTGCGATTTTCTCAGCTGCAGTTGTACCTGTCAGCAGGTGAACCCCGAGGCCAGAGTTTGACGGCTGGGTTTGGCTCGCTGTTTGGATGAAAACCACATTCAGTCAATTACACAATGTGGATTTCAGCAGTCCCTGCAGACTTTTGATTTTCAGCTTTTGCCGACTTTTTGTAGAAAGTAATCATTTCAAAAACAGTTGGAATCATGGCATTTATGTAACACGACTGGGTTAGAATCATGTCTTGTTTTTGTTTCTCTCCTCGTAGAAGCCGAAGAAAATGTTTCATAGCTCGGTATAACATTTATATTTTTTAGATACATGAATGGTAAAATTCCTCCTACAAAAGGAGCTAAAAGATGGATCTTTGTTGAAGTGAGATACAGTCTTACAGAAAGCCTTTTCAAGCCCTAAAAGAACAAAGGCATGAGTGTTGTTTTTTCTTTTTATGAAAAAGGGCAATATGCCAACAGTAACTAAGAGGAGCTAAAAGCACATTGACAAGTAAGCAAAGAAAAGTGACAGATTGTTAAAAACACGACACCTTTATTCTGAGACAAAGCTGACTTTCTGAGAAGCAGCACGTACGTTTAATGCCATTCAGAGTTACAAAATAAGATTCTATTTATTCAGTTAAGCGTCACAGCAGCTAAAAACGTAAGTCTTTAGGTAAACCGCACGTGCAGCCAAACCACTCGTAAGTTGTTAAAAACAAGCGAATCGGAGGCGAGGAAAGGCGTAATGAGCAGAAAACAAAACCACATTAATACAGCACCCTCATGTTTTCCCAACTGAATCTGACACCTTGGTCTTCAATCAATACCAAACAATCAATACCTGGACCATGCTGAAACCAACGTTTTCAGACGATGCCGAGCATAAATCATTTATGTCATGGCTGAGTTATTGACTTCAGAGGAGAAAAACAAAAACACACACACGCAGGCACACACACACACACACACACAAACAATGCAGTCTATAGAGACTATTATCTTTGTGTGTGTTTAGAGTCATCGTTACTCGAATGCCACCACCATTTATAGCCCCGTCTCCCTTTTTCATCCTCCCTACACTTATGAACAGAAAAACAAGATCATTTGCATCTCTCTGGGGAACGTTCCCGCTGGGCTTTGGGTACGTTACATGTGAACAAAAATTTTTCTTCATTGCACATCTAATCATTCAACAGATAAGGGTAGAATGTTCTCCGAGGAAAAAAAAACTAATGGGACCCACAGACACACGCGGAACGACACACACAAAAAGGAAAGTTAATGAGGTTTTTCCTGTACTACACCTCCAGAGGCAGGGGTCCACTTAGCAGCAATGTCATTAGACAAGAATTAAACTGGGACTGTTGTTTTGCTGTGCTTTCACTTTATTCGCTTTAATTGCGTAACCAAACAGTTCTGGCAAAACAAAGCAAGTCAGAGATACAAGAGTGGATGTGACCGTCTGTGTCCGGGGTCAGTGGACCGAGCTTTTTCCTCTTTTTCAGCAAAATGCACACTCGTTCACACACAAACCCCCCTGCTGTCTGGTTTTGTCGATGCAAACTTTTAAACTAGACTAGAAGTTAGAGAACAGATGTATTAGCAAACACACTTTAGCAAGCCAGAAAGAATGTTCTAATAATATTTTAAACCACCTCCACTTGGCCATCCATCATGCAGATAGCAATCTGTACCTTCTTTTGCTGCAGAAGGCTTTGCAACGCTGCACACAAAAATCAAGCAAAGGGCTTGGAACTATAACATGCTACTAATATAAAATATGTGTTTCGGTTATAGGTTAAAAAAAAGGCAAGAGAAAGTTTTATCAAACTGAAGAAAAATCTGTGCTGTGCCATCCAGGTTGGCAGGTTCGAGTCAGATCAAGATAATGTCATTCAAACGGAAGCCGCTTCACTTTTTTAATCACAACTTCGGTTCCCAAAGCTAAAGGCAGTCATCAGCATGGAGAACCATGCCTGCTACTTGCATTTTAAGGTTAAAATAGTTTATAAATTTTATCCACTTGCACAACCTATTTCCACGTAATTTAACCATGTTCAATGACCCAATTGTGACCATGTCAAACCAACACATTTGGCATTAACACAACATGTTCATGCTAAATGGACAAATTTAAAATATACAAATGCGTTAGTTGACTTTTTTGAAGTCAGCTCAATGAACAGAAGAGAATTGATGAAGGTAGAGATAAAAATAAACAGTAATATAAAGATGTCTGATCTATAACTTACTGCAGTAATTTACTGTTTTGGTACAATCTAATCCAGAAATTCTTGTGTGGAAGTGAAAGTGTAAAATCATTTTAGAATCCTGAATAAAACTTTCAGGGCTCTACATGGCCAAGCTCCTCCTTATGTTACTGAACTGTTAAAGCCTTATGCTCCAGTCCTCAGGTCCACCAACCAGAATTTCCTAGAAGTTCCAAAGACCTGATATAAAAGTCGAGGCGATCGCTCTTTCCAGGCTGTTGGTCCTACTTCCTTTGTTTTTCCGTAGTATTGACAGTCTGGTCACCTTTAAAAAGCAGCTGAAGACCCTTTTATTTAAATTTGTGTTTACTTAAAGCTTTTGTGTTTTCTTCATCTGTATAATGATTTTAATTATCTTTCATTTTTATGATATTTTATAATTGTTATTTTGTCTTTATAAATATTTTATGTCTTTATGATTTGCTTTGTTGTTTTTTGTGAAGCTCTTTGTGATTTTTCTTTCTGTGATAAGTGCTATAAAAATTAACTTTACTTATTTACTAAAATCAGCCTTAATATTATAACACTCTTACTTCTATTATTGAGTCTGATCCAGTCTTGAGTGTGTAAACCCACTGAACCGTTGGTGGTTGATGTGAGCAGAAAGCCAGTGTCTGGGAGAACGTGGCCAGACCGACAGGCCGCAGACAAAAATCTGACAGAAAATATGTCAAAATGAAAAATGGTACAATTCCTTTTCATCTGTATGTTTTTATTTGTTTCTCTCAGCTGTGTGAAGCATTAATGTTGTTCTTCCACACTATTTTTTTCTCCGTTTATGTCCTGAAAAGATGAAGTCATCCTTTAGCTTTTTGTGCCATTGTGAGTGATGCTTTGTTCAAAAGCATGTTATGATTTTCATTTGCCTGATTCTATTAAGAAGATTTTCCCCTAAACTCTAGAGAACAAAAAGCAAAGTGTATAGGCTGTGAAAGTATTAAACATCCATCCCCAGCCTGCACACCTCAATGCTTCATTGCTGGCACCAAAGCTTTTTAACTGAACCTGAGATATCGGGATGGGCGGTGCTACACCAGGTGCATACTAAAAATAGTGTTCACTCATTGGACCCTCTCCTAGGGATGCCATTTTCCATGCATTATGCATATATGCAAATATGGGACAAGAAAATGGATCACTTGAAAGGGCACCTGTGGTTCCCAGCTCAAAGATATATGCAGTGGGGGAAATGAAGCAAACTGAGCTATCGTTTGGCCCGTGCACAGCTGTATGGTGAAATGGAGAGACACTCTTTCAGACAGTCAGTGATTGAAAATGGAGTGATGACTGATAAATAGGGATGAAATCAGTAGCAGACTTGAGGGTAAATGTGAGGGTATGTTGAGAGTGTTTTCATCTTTTTTTCTGTTTGTTTACAAGCTTATTTGCTGTATTTTCTTTGAAACTTAAATGCAAAGTGATGCATCCAGCAGCATCAATCCTTAAGTGAAATAAAGGCTAAAGGATACAAAAACATGATTAAGATGAAAAAACAAAGTTGTGGGGAACATTATAGAAATTCCTATAAGAATAACCATGTAAATAAAGTTGTATATTCAGATGAAAGCAGTATGACACAGATTGTATTGGGAAGAAGATTTTATTTTTTAGATGTTTTTAATAATTTGATTTAAAGTCAATTTTATTCATAGCTAGAAGCTAAACAAAAGCTGCTCAGAATGGGTTTTCTGTTATAACGCCAATGCTGAAAACTCATTTTTGTTGGTTACAAGTTCAGGGTCTTAGCGACAATAACTAAATAAATAAATATACTATATATATATATATATATATATATATATATATATATATATATATATATATATATATATATATATATATATATATATATATATATATAAGCACAAATTTACATTATTGGCAATATTAATCTAACACGCATAGTAAAAATTTGTGCAGCATTTTGGAATAGTAAGTGTTGAAAAGAGTAAATGTTTTAGAAATTTTATTGTGTTGTTTTTCATTTTTAAAATTAAAATATAAATAAAATGTTTTTTTATTAGTATTTTCAAATGAATAAATATTTAACAAATACAATAGCCTGCTATCTTTTCCAAAAACAGTTAAATCCAGACAAGATATTCATACACTCTTTATGGTGTGTTTATATTTTCTATACACATCATAAGGCCTATTATCTTTTCTGACAATTACTGAATCTTGCACAGTAATGAGAACAGCAAGGTTGTCACAAACAATTAGAGCACCTGCAGTCAATAACTCCTTTGAAGAAATACACAGACTTTGTGTTATTAATGAGCACATTCTGCATTCGGAGGAAAACGTAAAATGTTTTGGAGAACAGACATTAACAATGCCACTGACCCAAAAATATAGTATTAATAAGATATACCATATTTTGGTCACAGACACTTTAAATGAGTCATACACTCAATATTTCAGTCAATCTGCAGTAGTCTTTAGTGTGAATGAATGCAATCTGAGTAATTTTCAGTGGAAAAAAAGCTCCTGTTTCAGGAAGTAGAAGTCAGCGAGAGGAGTGGGGGCAGAAAATGGCAGGAATAGGGGGTTTTACTCATTAATATTCATAATATGTGAACATCTCGCCTCTGATTGGTTAACAGCAATGCAACTCTAATGCTGCTTCAGTTTGGTTTGCAACGTTGATGTTTTATCTCCATAAGTAACAAAAGCCTGAAGGAGTTCTGCCATGTTGTGGAGTTGCTAATACTAATGGTTAGCTTCTACTAGCCAAGACGTCCTCTGCTCGCTCCCCGACGCTAAACCACCAACAGCTTTCCCAGCGTGAACCAAGTTGGCAGAGTCCATTAATGTTAATTTTCAGTGTGATGTAGATCTGTCAGGCTTTTCTGACCTGAGCGTTTCCCTGTTTATTTTCTATTGGCGGCTAATGCAGGAAATAGAAGTAGAAGACTATTTTCATGTTCAAAGTGACTGATCATATTTCTAAAAGAACAAGTAAAAACGGTTTCCCTCACCTCTGTGTGTGATGAAATGCTTCAGCCAACATGTGGTTTGCTTTTGTTTTTCCTCAAGCAATACACACACACGCACGCGCGCACACGCACAGTATACATTTATATACTGTATAGATGTGTGTGTATATTTTCCACTTTGTAAAAAAATCTAACAGATGTTTAACCAAAATCAAAATCAGTAAACCGCTGCATTTATTTGAGCTCTTTTTCATTGCAAGAAGTGATTGTTTAAAGCTAAATGGTCTGTAGGGGCTATTCACTTCTAACTTTAAATTCAAAAGCCTCTTTAGGGACTGAGATGCAATAATCAACAAGTCATCAAATGTTAGTGTGGTCATTCTTCACTAGTGCTGCTAATTCACCAAAGAAACAGCAGGCATGCAGCCCTTTCTAACACAGGCAGCTATGAATTACCCCACAACACTGCTGAGGCTCATTTTCATCACACTGAGCTGCAGCTAATGCGAAGCTGTCTAGCTGCTAGATTCAATTCTAAGGTGGCAGAAAGAAAAATAACAAAACATTTTTCTGTCCTTAAATCCCTCTATTTGACGTAACTCACCCATGTAAAACTTTTCCACGGCTCTTCTACTGTTTCTCTCTTAATCTCTGCTCCTGCAGCTGCTCTATGTGGAGTCTAAATTTGTGATGATCAGCAGTTAAAAAGTGATTAAACATTTTCAATCTGCAAGATAATTAAGATTTTAAGGCTGAAAACAGCCCTATTTCTGTTTTCTTAACATGCTTTTCCATGACATTTGTGTGCTGAATGATATCAAATTGATTCTGGCTCTTCTTAATCTGAAGCATTTCAGCCACTACAAACCAGTGTTTGTAACCTTAGAGGGGTTTGAGGGAGATGCCTGAGATTCAGCCTCCTGCTGTGAAGTAATTCCATTCCCTCCTGACAGGATTTCATCCTATTCAAAGCAAACTGAGGCACATTTAAAAAAATCCTTTTATGTTGGCACAAGAGAGCCACACACGAGCTTCTTTTAAGTGTCGAAAGCTAAATGAATGTGGCCTTGGTGTCGAGCAAAGGTGACGGCTCTCAGTCAGCCTCTCAATGCAGGTGAAATTGGGGTCTCAGTCTTGACTCTGGCAGAGACCCATGTGAGTGGGGATCAGATATAAAAATCCTGAACGATCACCACATGTGTGGAGCAACATGAGAGTGAGAAGTCAAGGAGCTCGGGTAACGTCTTTGGTCACAAATACCTAGCTACATGGGTAAATATGTGAATCTCTGAGCTGATGGTGTGAGCAAAAATTGATTCTGTTGTCTCTGAAGAAGCAGTGCAATTATCCTCTGTCTCCCTCCCATCTGCTGGATGTTTGTGCTCAAGGCGTGTCAACTATATACTATAGTAGAGCTGGCTGGCAAAGAAGAATTTAGCTCATAAGCTGTAGTCTCATTAGTGCAGCTATAGAAGCTGATTTCCCCGGCGTCCTCTGCATATGTGATGCAGAGTGCACCCACACGAGATGATGGTGTTTGATGGTCATTGTGTTGCTTATAAACAATTAGTTTCATTGAGAGGAGAGTAGCATCATCAAAGATTCATCCGCTTCAAATAGAGAAACATCTAAAATCTAAATTTTTAAAACGACAGTTCAGAATCACCTGTTGCAGGTACCCAGAAGTCTTGTGGCATCTGTTTTGGAAACGATTTTATATCAAAACAATCCACTTTCAATTGTCTCAATATGTGAAAAGCAGTTATGCTGAGTCACACCTTGAATTTTGAATATCTTAGTAGGTTCAATAGTTTTCCCATTGCAAATCTGTCTAGTTTCTAGGATTTTTGGTATCATAATTGTCAATTTTCCAGTTTCATCAGCTAAGCTTAAATCTAATCTTACTGCCATTATTAATGCCACAAAGACAAGTCACATCTTTGCATCTTTTTATCTTATTTCATTTTTATTTTGTCTTATAATAATAACTATAATATTATTCTTATGTAATAATTGAAAGATTGTGATAGTGTTTTTGTTTTTATTTGTTCACAAATAACAAAGGGGCAGAGATTAATAAAAAGTTTATCTTCTTTCTGCTCCTTTTCTATTCTAGGTTGTGTATATCTGCATGTTTTGTGTTTTAATTTTATTTTATTGAAATAAAGCAGGAAAAAAATGATCAGTTTAGTTAGCATTAGCTCAGTTTATTTCCTCCTATTTAAGTATTTTTAGGAGTTTTAATATGACTATTACACATCCCTGGCTTAAGCCCGTTTCACACCAAATATGGAATGGATGTGGTGCGGTTTCTGGCCAGCTTCCACATAGATCAAAAATCATTTAGTCCAGTCAGAGCATTCACACTGGCTATGGCGGCGTGGAGCTGGATGCAGAACTCCAGAAAGTTTCCGCATGGACTCTACTTTTTCCAGACACCGCATTCGAATAATCATCCAGGTACATCTGATATATTTCAAAATAAAACTCGCAATGCATTTTTTCCCCTGTTTTTTTTCTGTTTTATTAATTAATTAATTATAGGGATATTAGTTCACAGTTACAGTTCACATTATTTTTACAGGTATATTTTTAAACGTATAATTTCAAATTTGTAATTATTTGGTGCTCTAGTGGGAGCAGATATCTGGAGACATTCAGAACACAAACTGCAGTCAGTGTGAATGGCAGTCCATCCGGAAGCCATCCGGAAACCGGACCACCAATGTGTCTCATTCTATTTGAAACAGGCTTTAGTTTCATGATTATTATTGTTCCAGATGTTCATTATCCTTTTGATGTGTTTTATTATGACCCTTAGACCTCTACTTTTTTATTTCACTTGCTGTCTTATTGATGTAAAACCTCATAAATATTATAAAAATGAGCATTATTTGAGAATAACTAGTAGTTTAAAATGAAAAGTCGAATTTTTTGCTTAATAAATAACTAAGATTAAAATAAAAAATGTTAAATTAAAATCAAATCCCCCTAAATAATAAAAACAGATCTAGGTTTAATAGAAAAACAATAAATAGTGAAAGAAGCCGGTGTTCTCTATAGGTGATGCAGGGTTCCAGAAAGATGAAGAAAACACAAAAAACATACTAACAACAGTAATAAACCTTTTTAAAGCAAAAATGTCTAATTCTGACTGGACTGGCAAGCTAATACCTAGCCACAGTGGAACCAGCTAAAAGTGTTTTTCTGCCATCCTAAAAAAACTTGAATATTAAAGATGTCACAGTTATTCAAGCAAGCTATTTTACAAACATTTATGCTGCAACCAAATTCACATTACATGATTAAGCCAGAAAAATAATAAAACTGCAACCGGGAGTTGGAATACCAAAACAGAAATGTTATGGACAGCGCTGCTGCAAATGAGCAGAGAATTCCATGCAAATAGGAAAAGAAAATTCCATCCTCACTTTCTGAAAAGTCATCATTTTTTATTTTCAGAAAATAAATGTCTTGCTGCTTCTCTATGATATACTGGCAATACATTTCCAGTCCCAAAATTACCAGAAATTCTCAGTATCCATCCTCTTAAAATGAATATTTTGTTTTTTGAAAATGCTCATTATAAGCAGCCTTATTGTGTTTGTGAGTCTGCACCCTCAAATTGGATGTCATTGCGTGTGTGTGTGTGTGTGTGTGTGTGTGTGTGTGTGTGTGCACCTGATCTCTTGCCAGCTGTGGTCATTAGCCAGAGGCTGAGCCTGTTTGGACATGCAGGTCAGAGTTCTGATCTAATCTGGAGGATCTGTGTCTGATGAGGTTTCCACTGTAAACAGAGTGGCCAGCAGGAGCCATCCACAGAAATCATAAAGCCACTGGGCAGCGAGTAGGCAGGCATTAGCACAAGGGTAATTGCCGTCCCAACAGCAGCCCACTGAATGACATCTAATATTGCCAGGAAGGCAGCTAACCATTACCTGGTGTGGAATAAGAGCCTTTTTCTGATGACCACTGAAGTCCAATTGGGCCCGAAAATGGTCCATCATACACCGTGGTCGTCCAAATTAGTCTGGAATGTTGTGTCTGAGAAAGGTTGGGTAACTAGACTATTGATTGTCCTTGAGATTCTTTTTTCTGGCGTTGGCGTTTTTCATCTACTTTGAACTGACAGAACCGTTGTTAGGCTAAAGGGAAGACGGTCACTGCTGCACACATGGATGTGAAACATCGCTGAGGCACACTAGCCTGATAATTGGGGCCCGTTGGTGGCGTAATTTAACCGTAGGCTTCCTCTTCTTTGCAGGGTTTGATTTTTACCAGAATATTGTGCTTCATAAGCAAAACGTGGGCTCAAATGTACCGCCTTTGTTTTCACTCAGTTTCATCATTGTGACGTGATTTATTCTGACATTTTAAACCTGCTTTGATCACACTCTGAAGGAAAAACGAGCTTTGCTTTGTATTCTTAAGTACAATAAACATCATTGTTCATGCTTGCCTACTGTAGTTAAAAGTTCCATATGAAGGAAGCAGTTGCTCATGACATTTTCCCCACATGGAATACGCAGGATTACGTCCCAGACATAAACAGAAGCTAGGAGAGGGGAAATCAGGGAAGCTAAGTGATATAATGATGAAACTGTTACCTCACAGTTACAGCCTTCCAGCTGTCTCTTTTGTTTCTCTTTCTTAAATTTGAAATATTTTATGGTTAGGGTAAAGAAATGCAGAATTACACTCAGTGCATTGTTTGTTCAGGTAGTTTTCTCTCTACAACTCTGAGTGCTTCTGTTGCAGACCTAATTACTCCAGTTCCTTTCTGATCCCATTTCTCCTTTTCTTAGCCAAAAAGCATGAAACAAAGCTGGAACCCCATCTGGCTTGTACCTTCCAGATCAGCCTGCAGCTGGTATTCAAGTCCTTGCTTATGTGCAGATGTGATTTCATTTATAATTCTTGGCAAGAAAAGAGGACTTCTTGGCAATTTAAATGTGCAAAGGTCAAAAGTTTGCTTATTCCGGACAATTCCAGCATGATTGCGATCTACTGTATACTTAAATCCCTGCAGTTGCACTTCATGAAATATTCACATCTTTGATTGCTTCCCAAGAGGCTGCAGTAAACACCTTTTTTCCCACAGATTCTGTCATGGCTAGAACCTGACTCTGAAGCACCTGCAGGTCTGTACAGTAGGTGCTGATGCTGTTTGAGCAACTTCAGCGTGTGGTGCTTTGCCCCCCAAAAGTCCCTCCAGTTGCTTATGTAAACCCAAACTGAGGGAGCAACAATTTTTTCTCCAAATTTACTGCAAAGCCACTTTCATTATTGCAGCAGTAAGGAGTCAGACTGAAGTCAGTAGTCCGAGTTCTTTTATCTTCAGCTGGTCTGGGCAACAGTTCAACCAAAATCCCTCAAAGAGACCAGAATAGACCTCACTGAGCAGTAATAGCTGTGTTTCCACTATAGGAGTTCCAGAATTTTTCTGGGAGGAGGGAAGGAGACGGAATGGCTTGGTCCTCTCAGCCGTTGTGTCTCCATACAAAATCAGCCCTTTTAGAACTTTGCTAAGACGTCAGCATATCGCAACCATTTCTGCAGCGAGTAACATCACTGATCAGCACCAAGAGGCATCCACGGACATTAATATCAATAAATTATTCTGCCATTGTACGCTGGAATTTAACCTGTTCATGGAACCGAGAGAGTGGCTGTGTGACATAAAAAGCGAAGTTTTTTACTGTGCAGTGTCAGGTACCAGGACCGACCAAAATTAAGGCATTGTGGGAATATTTCTGCTGTATTTTTTGGAGTTGGAAGTTTCAAAATGACATAACAGCATCAACACTGCTTATTTTCTTTTCCTTCTGAGTAACCACTGAGTTACAATCAATCAGCATGAAGTAGCCGGGCCTTTCCAGGTACATACCCCAGTTTTAGCACCCCCTAGTGTCTGTTATTGAAACCAAAAGTAAAACTTATCTCCTTGCTGTGCGTTCGTCTTTTTAACACCTTACTCTAACTGCTGAAATGTCTCCTTCATTAGTTTCTACAGGAGCAATTCATCACTAAATCAAACAAATCGTCAACAACATGGAAGCATGGATCCATCCTGCCTTGTATCAATGGTTCAGGCTAGTGGTGTACTGGTGTGGGGGACATGTTCTTGGCACACTTTGGGCCCCTTAGTACTAACTGATCATCGTTGCAACGCCACAGCCTACCTATTGTTGCTGACCATGTCCATCCCTTTAAGACCACAGTGTACCCATCTTCTGATGGCTACTTCCAGCAGGATAATGCACCATGTCATAAAGCTGGAATCATCTCAGACTGGTTTCTTGAACATGACAATTAGTTCACTGGACTCAAACGGCCTATGATTTTCATAAGAAGAAAAGTTGTATATGAAAAGTAAATGCTCGTTATTTGTTGTAATCTTTTGTTGCTTAAATGAAATGTTCCTCGCTGTCAATACACTGACATTAGTCAAGAAAAATGTGTTCTGAAATAGAGGAAGAGGCTCCTTTATGCTTCTTAATTATTCAATCAGTCATTCATTTGGTCTGTCAAGAGCCATCTGGACCAGGCAGAACCAGACACCAACCCAGCACTGAAAGGAAACTGGAGGCAAGGAAAAGCTGGAGCCTGATTATCAAAGAGCAGAAGGCTCTGTATCTAAAGCTTCACAGAGACTAATACAAGGTACAGGCTCAGGGTGGTGATTGTGTTCAGTGGTGTAACATTATCTTTGTGTCAGAATCAGGAAGAGAAAAACAAAAAGTGTCAAAGAGAAACACAGATGAATGAAGTAATTCTGGATGAAAACAAGGCCAGTTTGTTGACAATCGTGTAAAAAATGCAAGTCTGTGTCATTAGGTGTGTTTGAGAAGCAGGCAGTATGTGTTTGCATTCAGAAATGGACAGCACAAGACTCATGGGAATTTTCTCCCAGGAGTTGTTTGTTTTCTATCAGTCAAACCCTGGAAATATTCAAACATATTCAGACAGACGCCTATTTGGTGACGGTGAACTTTGGAGGTCACACAATCTACAGAGAAAACTATGTTTACAGTGCCGATGACTTTATGCTAAGTAGTTTATTATTTGTATAAGATTGAATACATTCAGAATGTTAATTCTAGCAGCACGGAACAAACCAATATTCCAAATTCCAGTAAATAACAGGTTTGATTCTGATATAATAACACTAAAAATAACAGGTAGCAGTGGTTCTTAATGAGCATGATCCTTGGTTGTGGGGGTTTCAGCATATCAATGAGCTTTTCTTTATTTCATCTCTGTATATCTATTATTTTCTGAATCAAAAGAAACTATTTCTTAGGATAAAAATCACCTTGCAACAATAAAGCATAATGCCTTTTCTGGTGACAAACTGTTTTTGTTGTTATTTTTGGTGCATGAATGAAATGATTGTAATTCAACCTATGCAAACAGACAAAAATATTAGCAGAAAATGTGTTTTTAGGTAATAGGTTTCATTTACAGAATACATGTTTTTATTTTATTACACATCTTAGTACAAAATACAAAATAAACAGCAGATTGTGCCAATATAACTTAAAAGTCAACATTAAACCAGCAACTTTAAGCCAGTGGTTCCCAAATTGTGGGTTGGGACTCCCAAGGGGGTCCCCACAAGATTGCAGGGGGTCCCCACAATTTTGTCTCTGCTGAGGTTGTGAGAGTAGCAAGATTTTATTTGTAAAAATTACATTCATAAAATCCCAATGACACACCCTACAGTATAATCAGAACTCCATATAAAAGTTATTACTCTGTTTGTCTGTATAAAGTTTGTAAATGATCGCATTTAATGTGTGTATGCGTGTAGGAGTTGGGGTTGGGGGTCCTGGCCTTGGACACGAGAAAAGGGGTCCTCAAAGAAAAAAATCTGTGAACCCTGCTTTAAGCTATTGCTTTCAAAGTGGTTTCAGTGATTCTTCAGCCATAAATCTAAGCAACTTCACATTGGACAGCGCTCTGTAGCTGTCTGTTGACCAGAAACTGCACTTAACAGGTTTGTGATTCAAGTAGGAACATTAGTGGGAGGTCTCTACCTGCTTCACGGCAAGAACTGTTTACTATGCTTGTAGCTAAAAGAAAGGATAGTAGTTAGCTTTTTGATTTCACTGATCACCAATAAAAAGCACAAGAAGAATTATTTTGCTTTTTCTGTTGGCATCATGGCAGAGCCTGGAGGTAAAAGTAAGAGAGTAATGTCTTTGGACAAAGAGCAAAGAGCTAAAACCAGAGTGAACATCAGCGTGGTCTACACTAGTTTGAGGGAGCAAAGGAGGCTATGAAATCATAGACTGATGGTGACCTGGCTTTGTTGCTACTGGACTTGTAAGTATATTTTTCCAACAGTGTGGATCTTTTTACTTCGTGGCTTATTTATTATCAGTTGGCTTGTGCTAGTGTAAGCTAATTGTTAGCACTAGCTACAGCGGTCATGGTTGTTTACGACAGTTGTAATTCTGCTTTCAACCAGTTGGAGGTAGAAGCAGAACATTTATTTAGTATTTCTTTAAAAATAAAATACTCTGTTGATTAAATTATTGTAGAAGATGGCAGCCATAGTTGAAATAAAAAGACACTAGAAAAATACATACAAAGGTAAACTCTCCAGTCCTGTAAATTGATGCCTAAACCAAAGATCTCAGGCAGAATATACACTGCAACATGATCAATATAGTTAATTTCAGTGGTTGTAATATTATGGTTGACCAGTTTAATTAAATGATAAACACAATTACAGACTAAATAAAGATTGATTTTCATAGCACGTGTTTTTATTGAGAATTTGCTTGAGGTATTTACATGTAATGATTTTAATGAAACAATTCAAACATGTTTCTCTTCTCGTCCCTTCTTTTTAGTGAACCCGTTTCCCCCAATAGTAAAAAAAAGAACCTAGTTAAATAATTTATAAGGAGAAAATAAAGAAATTAGGAAAACTGGGGAGAAATCTTAGCCTGTAAAAGTCTGTGATGAAACATGGAGGAAAGTTTAAACAGCTCATCTTGCCTGAAGTGACAGTTAAGACAGGAGATTTTTTACCAACAATTCATTGAGAATTAATGCAATTCAGTTTGTTGCCTACTGCCCAGATCTAAATGTGGCATGAGATGAGTCAAATGGTTAGAGGAGAGAGATGACTCCTCTTCATCAAACGAGCTGCCTTGAAGTTTAGTCATGTTTTCAAATGTCACGCGCAGACAGAAGAAGAAAAAAAGTGTTATTCATTATCTTTGCCAGTGCATGTAAACATAATTAACAGTGCAGAAATAAATCATTACCACTAACAAACCAAAACAATCTCCAAGCCATTTTTATCCTCACGCGAAGAGGAGATGATGTCACATGCACGTTCTCAGATTTGTTGGTGCACGCTTTCACATTTGCATGAAATCAACTTTCAGAGTTGTGGTGACTTTCACAGTGCCACATTATTTCAGTCATAACATGGTTAGCTAGAAATACATGTACAAGGGATCAAAAGTTATGGAACAGTGTCTAATTCCTGTGATAAATTCTCACACGCACAAACCAGAGGTTTTACTTACTGGAATTAATTTTCACCATGTCAGCACACACAGCTTACCTCTGGGACAGCTCTATTTCCTCAGAGTCCTCTTCTATGCCTTGTTAAGCAGAGAGTTGACCGTTCTGCAGACCCTGCAACACTGTCAACCTCCTCACAGCTGTCTAGAATCCCCACAAATCACCTCAAGCATCTCCTGCCACTTGGCCCTTAAATTCAACTCCTGACAAATTTCCAGCCCATTTTACTCCATTTACCCAAAAGAATGACGGTTTGTGGCTGATGCGGTCCCTCTGTCAACCAACTGGGGGCACTATTGCATTTCCAAGCTTCCTTTCTCATGCTGGATGTCAAGACGCTCAGATTTAGGCGTGCCTCATCACATGTTTCATATGGTTTCGGGCAGAACCCTGCTGTTAAGGGAGACTTTGGTCATAGGTTTGGACGCAATTTTCTGCTCACACACTCACCAAAGACCTTTTAAGGTGCAAGTCAGCATGCTGCCACACACCAGAAACGGAAAAAAGAAAACAGTGGGAAAGAGAAGAGGGGAGCCAAGTTGTATCCAGAAGCTGTGGATGCGGTACTTTCCTGAAGCAAATGACTATGACAGTTTCCTGCCAGCTGACTTGGAGACAAAAAAAAAGGAAAACCTGTCATCACTGAGGAGTGACTGTGCACCGGAGGTGCGTCCCATCCTCCCTTTTCTTAAATATGTTCCACCTTCATGGATTGATTGGTCTCTTTAATGACAAAACTATTAAAAGGTTTATCTTTAAGACAATATTCAAGTCACGTTGCAAGTTTATTCATGTTTTTTGCTAAAAAATGTACTTGCTCAGGGGAAAAAAACCTCATTACTGATTTTTCTGTTACTACCACAGAAATTATGCAAAAACATTAAATAAATAATAAAATTACAAACCACACTTGCTGAATTTGGTTTTCAATCCCAAAATAAGAATTTCTAACATAACCTTCCATAATGTTGTTATCGTATTTCAGAAATTAATTTTACGTCATTTTGAAAGAGAACATCTTTAATCTCTGTATAATCAGATTTTAGCAGTAAGACTACAAAGGCAGGAGATAATCCAGACACCAATACAAGATTATTTTATGTGCACAGATGCCACGTTAGGCTGTCTCTTTTTCCTGAGGTATACTGACAGATATCTCATCCCATCTATCAATGAATCCCCTGATGGTAATTTCTGATTCATCAAAGCTGAATGTCCCTCAGGGAGGTGTTTGGCAAGGTTATAACGGGAGTAAGAACGAGGCAAAGAAAGGAGCATGGAAGTAAAACTAATCAAGAGATCATCATTTATATGACCCTTTTCACGCAGCCTGCTCAAGTCAAGACTGTTATGGTTTTACTGCAGCTTGGTGTTTCTGTTTGTGAAGGACAAAGATGAAAGAAAGAGGGTAAAGTAGTTGAAATGTGGAGCTTTTAAAAGCTAAATTGTCATTTTTGTATAAGAGCCAGTATGTAAAGCTCTATATCTGTTTCAGCAGCATGTTCTGTGTTTAACATATGCATTTACAGGACTGTATTACTTCTGTAGGGTCACAGTGAACAAGTTAAGCCCAGCAATAAAAGAAAAATGATGCAGAGGAATCTCTTCTTTGCTGAGTTATAGTGGATTCTCTGTGTGAAAAAAGAGATTATACAGCTTTGTGTGCATGCGACACAAGCTAGTGCTATTGCAAAGGCACTGAATACATTCACATGAAAAATAGAACATTTTTATTTTTGTTTGAATCATCCGACTTATTTAGCAAACACAAATGACACATCTGGGTACTAATCCCCTGTGGAGGGGTACGGCCCTCTAATGTACCTTTGACTGGCAGTAAATGGTACTACTAATTTCTAAAAAAAAAAAAAACATGATACTTCTTTTAAACTTTAAAGCAGAAATCCAGAGTTTTTCCCTTTGTAGAAATGATACATGATTTTTATTTGTCTGACTCTATTCTATATATATATAGATATAATGTAGGCAAAACATAATTTTTTTGCCCCCGTCTCATAGAGTCATATGCAATTTTACTTGACTGCCACTCAGCATTAGCCAATAGCATTTGACATCTACTTAAATACAGATGTCAGTCACAGAGCATGAGTGTGTTCGCGGAAGTAACTAAACTGAGCTGCGTTTTTGAGCTGTTTACAAACACACCTCAGAAGTATGGAGTGGCTACAACCACCTTCACAGCCACAAAAATCACTGCTGCCTGCTTCTCCATGAAAAGACAACAGTAACGGAAAGCCCACGGACTAAACTTGAGGGAAAAAACACCTCAAAGAGCATTAAAGCATTAAAGATCATAACGTTCTCTTTTCAAAGGTGGAAGGATCTCCGCATTCAACTCGAATGTTGAGCAGATGGTAAATGGCCTGTATTTGTATAGCTCCTTCTAGGGTTCTACAACCCCAATGTAGATGTAGAGTTGGTGACATTTCTTATTGACAAGTAAGTAAACTAAACATGTATACATAAATTAACAGCATAACGTGAGCATAATAATTGTAAAACAATGCGTGTTATCCCTGCTGGCCAGGTTGATTGGTCTCTCTAAATTGTCCTTAGGTGTGAGTGTGTGTGTGTGTGGTTGTTTGTCCTGTGTGTGTCTGTGTTGCCCTGCGATGGGCTGGCAACCTGTCCTGGGTGTACCCCGCCTGCTTGCCCGATGACTGCTAGAGATAGGCACCAGCCCCCCGCGACCCTGCTCGGATAAGCGGTTACAGAAAATGGATGGATGATTACATGATGTTTTAAACGCACATGATAATGACATGAAATTACTACCGCCCCCTGTCTTCCACAGTCTTTAAAGAAGCAAACACCAATACAAATCCATAATTTTGATTAATTTCCATAAAAAAATGGGTACCACTTTACAATAAGGGTCCATTTATTAATGTTACTTAGTGCATTATTAAGCATTAATAAACAAAGGATCACTTTATTTACGTTTGCGATATTGTTAACTATTAAGTGTCCTTAAGATTAATACAAAGGGCCGGGGGTGATGATGTCATATATAATGTTGTTCCTCTCCACTGCCAGGATTCAAGCCATGAGAAACACACCACTGCACTTCTTGAACGATGCGGTAAGTAAATAAGCCGTGAGGTCACACGTATAGACGTAATCTACATAGATATGAAATCGCATCACTGCAATAGACTTTTATTTTGAAAATTACCAGACATTTTGTAATGAAATCAAGTGTGATTTCCTGTCTAGCCCTATGCTAACTGTGGAAATTGACCTATCCCAGAATGTCGCAAAAATAGAACTCAATCCTACCCTTAGTGGCGCAGCGCAGCGTGCCGCTTCTGGGGCACGTCTGAAAATTGCTGCGTCGCGGCTGGTTTGAATCACCCTTATAGACTATAATGCATTCTATTTGAAGCAGCGACACTGATACTTCCAGTGTGCAGCAGGGGTTACAGAAATCAATGTTCACCTAAAATAGGGTCCGTCCTTTGGAGGAGCAGGAAGTGGCAAAACAAGAATTTGCTCCAGTGTATATTTTTAGAAATGATTTTTCACAAAAGCAACAACTTTTATTTTCATGAGAATTCAACATCCTGTCATAGCTCAAACATAATCTAAAACTAAACCATCACTAATTAATATTGATAATTATATTGAAAACAGAATAGTCATTTTATTAACAAGACATTAGGCTTAGGGACAAAAAACACAATGTCATGATGCATCCTAGTCCTCGGACCAACCTTCCACAAAAACAAGCAGGCAGTCTTTGGCCTATGATTTCACTGTTCTGCTGATGCTGTAATACAGACTCCCGAATGACCTGTCGTTGCCCTCAGAAAGTGACACTTTTATTCTTAACCACCATAATAAAACAACTGCTACTGTCTCTTTTCAGTGACGGTACAGCAGGCTCCATGAATAACAACTATAATGTTCATAACATATTCATAGATGGGTACTTGTTCAATCTACTGTACAAACATTACACAATCAGAATTTAATGGAAGATGCATGGACTGACTGGGTAAACGTCTTTGTGCAACAAGATCATAATTTGATTTGCCGCCATACCGTTACTTAACTAAACTGAAATGTTCAGCGCCTGTCACTTTGGGTGAAATATAACTTTATCATGTATGAGGTTCATTGTTTGTCCACTGACTGTGTGGGGTTATCTCATCTGTTCAGGCAACAAAGAAGTTTTCTCTAAAAAGCTAAAAAATCTCTAATAAAATAATAAAGTTTTAATTATTTAAGCACACCAAGAACACCAGCCAGCATCTCTCAGGTCTTCAGAAATGAAAGAAATTCACTTTATAAAATAGAAAAACGTATGTCTTGTTTTTCATTAGCTAATATAAACATTAGGTTCTTGATCATTAGTGTGACAAAAAAAAATCAAGACGCTGAGGATGTCGCACTGAGGCCAGAGGAATTGACATTTTCACCATCATTAACAGTACACCAGCTTAATTAACAATAGAATCAATAAAGAAGGTAACCTCTGGTAACATCCAAGAACTGAAACTTTATCCTATCCTGTTACAGAAAACACAAGTCAAGCCATTAAAAAATTAGTACCGATTGGCCTAAAAAGAGCAAGAATACTTATAGAATAGGAGACTAGAGACTTTCTGCTTAAATAATTCCAAATATTTTCAAGCGTATAAAAATAAAACTGAAATGTTTGTTTTGTGGTACACTGAATGGTATTTCAAGATTCATTTTGGTGCTGGAGCAACAGTTGAAGCTGACATGGCAGCAGCATTATTACACTGGCATCACTGCAAGACATGCACTGAGACTCTGCAGCTGCGCCCCAAATCTCCTTAACAACCGCAGATGGCATTGCCATGAAGGTCCACAAGCTGTTCACAGATAAAGCTTTATCAAGTGACAGACAGAGAAGAGAACGGCCTCAACTGTTCAACATTTAGCTGTTTTAATCATGGAAAATGTAAATTTAAAACAGGGGAAAAGCCATCTGTAAATGACAAGAGTTGGTTTGAAAGGAAAGTGTCTTTATTTAAACACCCATGGCTTTTATTTTGATCAGTGTAAAAAGTAAAGATGTTTAAAGAAAAGCTCAGCAGTTTAATCTTGTAACAAACATACTTTGGAAATGCTACAGCTGCTTCGATCTAGGTTAAAACATTTTTGGTATGGGATCAAGCAGATCTACAAACCTAAACGTTGATTTAAAAATTTGCAAGATTTGTTAATTGGGTGTAAAAATCCCCTCTATAAAGATAATTAGTAATCTTCTGAGCACTAAATAAAGTCTTGTTCACACGGAAACACAATTTTAATTGTCATTTATAATAAGATCTTGAATAACATAGTACAATTTCTAGAAATGTCTTCATTCTTAAAAAAACAAATGAAACAAACCAAAAAAGCAGTAGTACCCATGTCAGGCCTGTGTAAGGTCGTGTACACATGTAAAACCAAATATACTCCCTCATCCATCTTGGGAAAAAAACTTGGGTCCACACCACCTCGTTTTCAGCTAAAAGATCCAGTGCATTGTGACGCACAATCATAGGGATGCCAAGCCTGTAGGTGGCTATCTTAGCTAAAAAACATTCCTTGGACATTGAGTAACTAGGTGGCGGGCAATAACTATCCTTACTGTCATCCCTCACCTGTGGTCTTCTACATAGAGCAGTAGTTGAGCTTGTAAAAACAAGCGGGTGTAAACATAGGTTCCACATGCGATCAAAAATGTATTATGACGGGCACAACACTGGGTTTCTGTTTACATCTACCAGCCACTAGAGGGCACCGTTGGGGTAAAAAGTCCACTCGGCAAAGCGAGGCTGGGACTGTGTAAAATGGTGGACTCGACAAGTCAAACATCTGATTCTGAGCCCAGAAGTTGTTCTAACGGGTAAATATTGTTGTAAAATAAACATATTAGTATAAATTAGTCCTTACCCTGTACGATTCATCACTGGACATGGTGCTGGCTGGTCACTTCACATATCAGCGGTGAGTCAACACTCCAATGGCTGGAAAATTTGTTGTTGTTGCAATACCACCTCTGCCCACTGGGTGTCACTATGGTGTCCGTGTTCCATATTCAACCTTTAAACCCCAGTTATTTATGTCCATAAGCAAATGCTGACAATGGAGAATTCACAAGTCTCCACATTGGTTTGAGTTTTTGGTGCCTGTGTACAGAGTTTAAGGCACTGTAATGGTGTCATAAGAACACATTCAAACAGGCAGTAAGGCATGTACACATAACGTTTACAACTGAACTGCCCACTAGTGGCTGACTGCAGTATAGGTAATTCTCATTTCCTCCAATGTATACAGACGGGAAATTTCTCTGACAAAAATATAAAAAAACAACAGTTGAAAATTCAAATGGTAAAATGGTAAATGGCTTGTATTTGATATATTACCTTCCCAAGTCCTAGAACCCCCCAAGGCGCATACAACACAATCAGTAATTCACCCATTCAAGCACACATTCACACCCTGGTGGTGACAAGCTACATCATAGCTACAGCTGCCCTGGGGCGCACTGACAGAGGCGAGGCTGCCGTACACTGGCGCCACCGGTCCATCCGACCACCACCAGCAGGTAATGTGGGTTAAGAGTCTTGCCCAAGGACACAGCGACAGACTGAGCGGGGCTCGAACCTGCAATCTTCCGATTGTGGGGCAGGCACTTAACTCCTCTGAGTATTTATTCCAGGCGTTGACCAAGAAAAGAGCAGATGACTTCTGTAGCGTGGGCTAGTGCCACATATTTAAAGAAGGATCAATAAGATGTGATAATCCATATAAATATGAATTATTAATCTTAACTCATTCACTGACAGTCGTTTTCTGATCAGAAAGCCCCTGACTGCCAGCGTTTTTGAGCGATTTTCCTGTTTTGTGAAGAGTCACAGAACATTGTGCTCTATGATCATGTAAACGCCAAAACTACCAAAAGAAAGAGTAGAATCACTTCTACATCAGGAAGAATCACCGTATTTCTAGCATTATCCGTTCTTTCACAATCTGGTGCCCAAGCGCTGCTGCAGAAGCATTTCCGGTTCGGCGCATCGTTTTTTCCACAGCAGTGGCCCAA
The DNA here is from genome assembly GCA_006937985.1 of Aphyosemion australe. Taxonomy (NCBI): domain Eukaryota; kingdom Metazoa; phylum Chordata; class Actinopteri; order Cyprinodontiformes; family Nothobranchiidae; genus Aphyosemion; species Aphyosemion australe. The sequence goes on from SSNS01000046.1 coordinate 1,334,338, forward strand.
AACAAACTCCTAATCCATTGATTTTCCGCTTCCTGATCACATGACATACACGGATGAAGATTCGCTTTAGACACGTGATGTTTGTTCTCACGGTGCGGGGGCTCGCTCCGACACCCACCCCTTAAAAAAAGGGAAATGGCGACTAAAGTCGTCTTTGGCAGCCAGCGGTTGGATTTGAAAAGACGACTTTAGTCGTCAATGGCAGGGAATGAGTTAATGATCTTTAAACGTTAATTTAACATTACTCTAGGTTCTTTTTACCTGTAAGTAATCCGCACACTTCAGAATAATTCAGACAGAGTCAAGAAAATAGTTATAAAAATAAATTTAATACTATATTTCTCAATCAATGATGACACAGGACAAATTACTATGAATGATGGTTAAACAAGATACTGAGACAATTAATGAGGTGATGTAATGTAAGCTAGATGTTAGGTTGCATAATCAGCATTAAGTGTCTTAGATCCTATGATGTCTGGGTTAAATCAATTTGGATGTTTTAATCAGTTATCAAATTAATAAAGACCATTTGACACCAGCGTGCAGGGCTACTTCACCTGTGTGTGGAAGCTCCCGGTGATCCAAGGGTCAGCTAGAGGTCGGGCTGACGAGTGTCAGTGAGGAGGCCTCTGAGGTAGGGAGCCAGTAGCAGGGCCCCGATACGAACCGATGGTCTGGGTGACTTCCGGTGACTGCGGCGTCTTGTGAATTTGGTTTGGCTTAGAGGCAGTTCACAAAAATAGTTGACCTCTGGTCAAAAAGGAGAGGATGGTTCCTTCTATTAGTAAGCTTTGATTTTCCCCAGCCGGCCGAACCAAGGAAGTGTAGCTTGTTGTTTTAGGTTCACCCTTTGAGAGAAGTGGACCTAGTCAAAACTTGGTCTGTTTCAGGAACTGATTTGTTTCAGCCGGCACGGAGGTTTTATCAATTTAATGTTTATCAATTTGGGGGAATTGAATTTTGACACATTAAAGTAGGCGTTACCAAGATGCCTCAAACATCACGTTTCAGGAGAACACTTAAAGGTGAATCATGCCTAATGTGGTATAAGACTTAATAAAACCTTAATGTGACTGCAAATTAAATGTTCAAACACAATACTATTATTTGTGAATGTTTATCTAATCATAAATTAGCATTACTTAAATGAATCCTAATTTGTGTAATTAAAGATATGAAAACAGGAACAAATATTCATTTTAACTCCATCATTCATTATTATTATATGGCATTAGAATTCACATATTGTCATTCAAACAGTATGATTATGCATTTATGTTGTACTTATAAAGTATTTCACGAGGCAGGAAAGGTGAACTTTATTCAGGAAAGAGATAGTAAAGGTCTTTGCGTCAGGATCCTTGAATTGTGATAGCTGCTGGAGAAGTCGGAGACATGTAGACCAAACCAAAAGTACATGTCTCTGGACACGGTATCAGTGTCCCGACGTGTTGATGTGACCTGTAACCTTCAAAGTGTAACACAGTTCAAGTAGGAGAAAAACCATGAAGTGACATCGCTACACTTCTAACCAGAGGATTGATGGATCAATCTAAGATTTCCTTCTAGGAACGACAGTGAAAAGAACATAGTTTATCTCAATAGGGACTTTCTGGTTTAACAAAAACTAAAAACAAAGAAAATGGCTCAATTTGGTGTCTATGACCAGGCCATTGACAAATATGTCCCAGCTAACTGCTGGTGCTTCCAGGTTTGACCAGAAATTTCCTCCTGGTTCATAGTTCTCCTTGATGGGGAGTCAAGCAGGTGCCATACATCTTTGTTCAACAGCTTTGCCTGCTAATTTAATTAAGTTTTTTTTAACCATAGTTAAGAAACTAAGTTCAGCCCAAACTTGAGGATGTATGTTGTTAAATCTGATGAGCACAGGGGTTGAAAATCTGGTTAAAGGCACACTAAGTAACTTTGTCATATTTTCAAATGACTTTCTTGAGCCAGTAGATGCTAAAATCACCCTGTCCAAGATGAATGAATAGTCTCGAGGGCCTCCTCTGCTCCTTTTGGGCAGAATACTGCATTTGCAACTTGAGTCTCTCTGGACTGTTGACTCAAAGTCTTGCAAAGTCACGTATCATGTTCATCATGGTGAAGCCTCCGAAGATACAATGAAAACTTATATCCAGCACATGTAGTACTCTCCTTAGATGCTGAGAAGGTTTTTGGTCAGGTGGAGTGGGACTACTTCTTTGAGACTCTGACGAGATTTAAATTTGGACCCAAATTTATATCCTGGATAAAATTGCTATATTCCCTCTCTGTTGGCAGCTGTCCGTACCAATAATACTATTTCAGATTATTTTGGTTTGAAACGTGGAACTAGACAGGGATTCCCACTCCGGTTTGCAGTTCCTGTTGAGCCTTTGGCTATTGCCAAAAGGCAAAACCTGGACATCAGTGGCATCTCACATCTAGGATCTATTCATGAGGTCTCTTTTCATTATATGTTTTTATTTATTTTGGATCCTCTTTCTGTTATCTCCAAGCTTTTGACTCTCCTTGGCACATTTGGTCAGATCACAGGTTATAAGTTCAACAGTCAGAAGATCTGGAGCTACCTGCGCAGCTTTGGGGCCGTGGCAGGGATGGATGGGTGGGGATGGGTGCCCACAGGTTGGGTTAGGGTCTGGAGGCCCTGGCCCATGCTGCAGCATGGTGGGTGGCTGGCTGTTGGCTTGGGATCTCTGGCATCTTGCGCTGCCTGCTGCCTTGGGGGCTGATCCTGGAATGGGGAGGGCCCTTCACTGCTGGCCCCCCAATTTTCACGGCCAGTGTTGTCCCACTCCGGTGCGTAAGCAAATGCCGTCTAACGTGCCACAAACATAGTAAAGGCTATTGTGCAACAGGAGGAATATCCCACATCTCTCTTGCTGTAGAGCAAAACTGCTCTAACATGTTATGACATCCAGATCAACAATTCTGTCTGCTTCAACTACCAGGACAGGTAAAAAAAGTAATAATAAATAATTATCTCGCAATTCACTATAGTAGACAGCAAAGCACGTCCTCCATTGTGAAATATAGGATTATCAATACTAAATAATATAAACACATCACATTTGTCATTTCAGGTCCATCACAGTTAACCTGTCTTCCTCCAGAAATATATGAGCATTAATCTTACCCAGTAAAACGTGTTTGCTGCAAATCGGCAAATACTTTGAAGGCTGCTAGTTCGTTACCACTGTGGTGCATCTTCGTCTTCGTTCTCCATCAAAGTTATTCAAGATAAGACAAGTTGGGTTTACATCCTTGTCTGTTAGTGCAGCCAATCAGCAAACTGTTACCATTTGACTGTGAAATCAACTAAATCAAAGCCATAAAAGGCTACAAACTGGCTTGTCTGACTAGCTTCCCATGAGTTTCAACATAAGTAATAAGTAGTCTTTCTGCCATCCATCATGGCAAAGGGGGCGGTCCCATGAGTGGCGTGACGTCACGTGCAAAGGGTCACTACTCTGCTCCTGGCTACCCTTTCCAAGACCAATATCTTCATACTTGGCCAATCCCATTGCTGTTCAGACAATTAAGATCTGAAATCAGTGTAGGCTGTCTTTCGGTGTCACTGAATTATCATTTGCTGCACCTGTGACAAAGAACCACATATTTATTCCCTCTGTATCTGATGAGGCCTTTAATGGGTGGGCTACTAGAGGCATAAATTCTCTCTGTGACTTGTTTGTTGATGGTACAGTTGCCTCTTTTGAACAACTGGTGGCTAAATTTCATATTCACAATTCAGAGTTCTTTAGGTATTTTCAACTGAGGCACAAATCCAATTCTGAATGTTTTCCCATGTGCCCATCTCAGACTCTATTCGATGAGGTCTTCTATTGACATCTAGGAAGAAAGTTCTGAGTAAACTTTACACCCGACTCAGCTCACACCATCGGATCAATCTGGATGTTTTAAAACAAAAACTGGACCTGGGTGTTGGATTGTCAGAAGAGATCTGGCACAAGATTCAATGGAACATCCATAAATCCACGATCTGTGTGAGACACTGTATTATTCAGTAGTGCAGTGTTTGCATTGGTCCAAAGACAAACTGGCTTAAGTTAAGCCAGACTCTGACCCGACTTGTGGACATTGCAGGTGGTCTCTTGCCACACTTCTCCATATGTTCTGAACCTGCCCAACACTACAGGGATATTGGTGGTATTTTTTTATGTGCCCACCAGGATTTATGGCACCACTGTGCACCCAGACCCTTTGACTGTTCTGTTTGGAGTGGTCACAGTGGATGCTGCTCTGGATGGTAGCCAACTGCAACTGATTGCCTTGTGTTTATTGTTAGCCAAGAGGCTCAACCTGACCAAGTGGAAGGACACCCATCCTCCAACTTACGGTCACTGGATCAATGAAACTATGAGCCATTTACACCTAGAAAGGATCAGACACAGTCTGAAAGGGTCAGTTGGTGACCTTAATGTTATATGGTTATTGTTTTTAACAATGTACCTTTAGATAGGTTTTTGTGATTGTTTGTTTTATTTTTTTCTGTAAACTTGTATTCATGTTTTTATTTAGTTCCATTACGGAACCTGCTTTATGTTTGTTTCTTTTGGATTGATCCAGTGTAGCGGGGTGGGTGGGGATAGGGGCTTTTGTTTTGTGTGTTTTGTTAAAACATTTTAAAAAATCCCCAAAAAAGTATAAATCAGATATCAGAGACAAAGATGCACCATAAATATGCACCATAAAACTTAGGTTCTTTTCCTTTTCCATGCTGAGTAACATTGCATTTAATGAAGCAAAGAACTGGAGCAAACAAAAAAAAAGAACCTCGTATTTTTTTGACTCCAGTTTTTACCTTATAGAAGAAAATATGTGAATAGGAACTCTAACTTTTTGTGGCTAATTTCTTATGTTTCCTCACCACAACTGCTTCCAGCCAACAAGGCAGTGACACAGACATGTGAGAAACACCACAAAACAGGACAATTTACAAATTGTTTCATAGTTATACTTTAAAACCCACATAAACAAATCCACACCTTCACACCAAGCCTGTAAGAAGCTGCTTTGTTCACCTTCTGCAGTGTGTGAGTGTGTGTGAATGTGAGCAAGATAGCAATTTAAACTGACAGGTTTTTTTTTCTTCAGTCCTCATAGCCACATGTTGTCATTGGCTGCAGTCTACACACCCTGTGGCCAAAGGTTGAAGCCAAGAAACATCCTGCACACAGCAAAATAAGAAGAAACAAGGAGGGCTATTATTCTGCAGAGAAACAGAGTTACAGCTCTTTCAACGGCTGTTAAGACACACACTGTTAAAAACAAAGTATTCCTTTTATCATTTCCAAGATTTTACATGCTACAACGCCATGAAATAAGGCATTAGATCGCTAGAAAATACAAGTTAAATAAAACATCAGATAAAAAATGCATTACATGATACACTGCACCATTATTTATTTAGAAAAAGTCAAACTGTAGAAGCAGTTTGTGGAAATAGCAAGCGCATGCCATGATTCAGTAACTTGTCTAACAATTGTTAGCAGCAGAAACATGATCTAATTGTCTCATGTCTGATTATATCAGTCTGTCACATCACTAGGGAGCACTCAGATTCCACCCTGGTATTTTTTTAAGTTGAGGTCTGAACATTGGACATTTGCAACATCTTGATTTTTGGCTATTTTATAGTCTTAGTGATATTATCATGTAGCCAATCTTCATGTGCTGGACTGGAATTTTATTAGAATTTTCTGGTTTGTATTTTCTGGCTAGCTACCAGTCATCAACCTTCCACCACTGTGCTTGACAGGATGAAGCATTTAGGCTGAACTGCTGAGGTTGGTTCTCATCCGATGAGGTGCTGTGGTTGGGTATTTTGTTTTCCCCTGACAACCCTTCCAGAATAGTAACGCTTGTTAAATTTTCTAAAGGCTCTATTGACATCTCCCTGCCTCCCGGAGGAGGTTTTTCAGGAATATTCTTCTGGGAAGTAACTCCAGGGCAAACATAGGAGATGATGGAGGGAGTATATCTCAAGGCTAGCCTGGGAATACCTTGGGATTACACCAAAGGAGCTAGCAAAAGTAGCTGAGGAGAGGACAGCCTGGGTTGTTGTCCCTGCAACCTGGGTAAACAAAAGACGTGAAAACGAGAGACAAGAGACAAGATTAACAACTTTGACAGGCTTCCAAAGTTTGATGTACTGCTTTGTTTTTTGCAACTCTGGGATGAACCGGCAGCTGTCTCGGGTGTTTTCCTGTTGGGATAAATCACTCTCACTGAAGACAGAGACTCTCAGTTGTTTAGAAATAGCTTCACAATCCTTCTCAGATTGACATGCAGCGACATTTGCCACTAAGATCAATGCTGGTATCTCTTTTCTAAATGTTCCTGACCAACAAACCTTCAGCACTTGTAGAGGTACTCACAATTGCTGATGATCAGTTAATCAAGTGTGTTTGATTAGCTGCACCATGCCACTGATTAGGCTCTTAACTTCTATTGAAGCACTGAGAGAGCATTTTTAAGTACCACATCTGCTGCGATTTTGATGTATAAATGTAAAATATAATGTCTTTGTATTTGTTTGTAGTTCGTTTACCTTTTTGTATCTTGATGAACAAAACTTTAGAGGTGAAAAAAGTCCAGATTTCTGACCACAATTGATATTAGTTGTCTTTTTTGATGAATAACATTTAATTTTTTTTACTTTCACATTTCCCATCAGTTTATTCCATGTCTGGGAGCTACATAGATAAACCAGCCATAACTGCAGTCTTCTCTGTTCAGTGGCAAAATGATCTCCCCTGCAGCTACTTGAACATTCATATCACTGTGTGGCACAGGCATTGCCAGTGTCATCTTTGCAATAACAATAAAGATTATGTCACACAGTTTGAGAAGTTTAAAGACAGCCTCCAGTGAAAAACAATTGGTTTTAAATCTTTTTAACGTGTCCATAGAGTTGTATTTTATTTGCCACAGGATATATCATGATCGAAACAAGCTGTCAACACCGCTGCTGAGCAGTTCTACCTTGGAAATGCATCATATCAATAAGTGTAGAATAATCACAGGATTGGAAATGTCAAGGTTACCAAGCTAAGAAACCAATTCTATGAACTTGAGGGCAAGTTCAATATTTCAGGGATGGGAATTGAGGAAGAGCAACAAAAAAGTTTATGGTTTTACAGCTGAGCAACACAGTATATCAATTCACTTCAGTAGATAAAGTATCTAAGATCAACACGCCTATTTTCATTTATTAAAGCAACACAAAATAAGTTTTGATTGTTTTTGAACATTCTCACACACCAGATGAATTGCAGCAGAACAAATACTTCTATGAAGTATAGAATACAATTTTAAAAACATTTAACGTTCAAAACTTATTTTAAAAAAATACAAAACATTTCAAGTAGATTTTATGTTGTGCTATAATTCTTTTTCCAAACAATGCAACACAAATAAAATAAATATAGATGAATATGTTTTAAATAAAATACAAGCTAAATGTGATGAAAACACAAAATTTTAAATTGGTTGAACTGAAGTGAAAAATGTAAAAACAGAAATAACATTTCTTCCTGCTTTCCTGATTCATTTAGTCATTTTTCATGTTTTTCTTTTGCTCGTAGAAGTTAAATGTTGCTTCAGTAGTGAATAACTGCAGGTAAAATGATGCTTTGCTGCATTTTTTTGTTGACAGAAGTAAGATAAAGTTGGAGGTTTATCCTTTTTCTTTGCCTTTTGTTGAGCAGCAATCAGATCTGCTGATCAGCGGGTCCGGTGTCGGTACCAGATCTGCTCGGGTGCAAGATCGGCTCGGGGTCCTTCGCCTGCCGATGACGTCAAACTACGGCAAATCCACTCGGATTTCACACATAAGTTTTGGAAAGAGTTGAGCAGTTTTGTCTTGTTTCTTACCGCCTAAATATTTGCTTTATAGCTGTTTTTGTTAATAAAACACCATATTGTCGTAGTTTTGTAAAAAATGTGAAACTACATAAAACCAACAGCAGACTTCCAAAAAGCACAACAGTTTTTATATGTGGAAAAATTGTAAATGTATTTACAGAATTAGCAGCCATTTCTGTTTTTATGTGGAATTTTGTATATTTTGTTAGTTCTTAAATCCATTCATTCATTCAAAACGTTGCTTGCTATTTGTTCAATAAAGTTATTTTATTTTTATTTTGCCACTTTTTTCATCAAAATCAAGAGCTGCTCTCTGTTTATCAATTGGTATTTTTGGTTTTATTTTACGTTTCCTTTGGCAAAACAAACATATTTTCCCCGAAAAGTGTTTGTTTTTGGACTACAGGACTACAACCACAAGGACTACAACCACAATTTTGTTCAAACCAATCAAAATCTTCATTGTCAACGTGCTACCGTAACTTTTATGAACATGGTATCGTAACTTCTGTAGGTCTTACGTTCAGCCAATCATCTAGTGTGACGTCACCGGCAGGCGCAGGACCCCGAGCCGATCTTGCACCCGAGCAGATCTGGTACCGACACCGGCTGCTGTATTTAGCATGGAGCGAGAGAGAGAGAGAGAGAGAGAGGAGCAGCTTTCAGACTTGTGCTTTATTCATAAATGAGCAATAATAATAATAATAACAATAATAATAATAAATTTTATTTGTAATGCATTTAATATTTTAGCAATCTCAAAGTGCTACAAGGTTGTCAGTTGGGATTGTGACTCGTGATTCACGAGTCAGTAAAGTGATTCTCGAGTATTGAACGATTCGTTCATGTTTCGCACATCACTACTGGACAGCAGGATTTTTTGCTCGAGGCACCATGACAACCTTGTAGCTCCACTGGTTGCAGGTTGTTGTCTTGTAGACTACGCACCACTTCTCTTCTCTCAACAGTATACTTGTAGCAGACCAAAAATCATTCTCCTTTCAATTCTTGAAAACAAAATTCACCTTTTCCCATTAGCATGATAGGAATCAAATATCCAATTTACTCTTGAGTGAAGGCAGCTGCTGGTGTGTAGGGGGCTGAATGGGGGGGGGGGGGGGGGGGGGGGGGGGGGGGGGGGGGGGGGGGGGGGGGGGGGGGGGGGGGGGGGGGGGGGGGGGGGGGGTTAAAAGTGACTGAGGTACATAAAAAAACAAATCCACAAATTCAAGTGAACATAAAACCCATGCATAGAACATGCAAACTCCACACAGAAAGGCAGCAGTCAGGATTTGAACCTGTAACTGTCTTGCTGCGAGGCTAAAGTGCTACCAACTGTGCCACCATAACTAGTAAGGCTCAAAAATTAAAGTAAAAAAATATTACTGACTGGAAAATGACCAAATTAGACACCAAAATCTAAACACTGGGCTTAAATAAGTATAACTGATTTTCGTATGCTGAAACTACTGTATTAATATGCACCGCCTTTGCTGGATTTAAAACAAATAAATGAAAAAAATAAAAAAACACAAAGCAACACAAACTCTTTAAAGCTTGGTTGTATTGCTGAACTAAAATGAGTTGAATACGTTAAAATTTTACACATTTTTGAATTTCTAAACCAGTAGCATTTATGTATGGCCATGAGTCAAATTATGTTGTTCAAGGATCACCTTGATAGTAGATGAAATTGTGCCAAATATTTAAAAAAATATCAAAATACATGAAAGCTGGTTGAGTTAATCTAATGCACATGTTGCTTTATGTATGAAAATATTCCAAAAACAGACCTGTAAAAACCCTAACCATTCATTTGAAATGTTTTATGTCATTCTTTTGTTTCCAAACTAATTTGCATTTGTATCTTATTTAACCAAGCATAATGAGACCAACGATGCACAAGTTTTGCCAAATATGAATGTGTTCCAAAATGAAAACTCCCTTCACATCTATTTGTCTACTGTTCTTAAATAAGAATGTTTCTATTTAAACAAAAATTGTTTGAATCCAAATCAAGAAAACAAAGCAAAACACCAAAGGTGCATGTGGTTCATCCTGAACCCTGTGAAAGAGCTGTTAATCACCATTTTATTTCTAGCAGCACTTTGGGGCTGAATATAATAAAAATGTGGGACTATATAATTGGTGCAACTTTGCCTACTTTTCTGTTAATTTTTCTGCGAAGGAGTCTGTAGATCTAAGGCATGATTTGACAGCCTAGTCAGCATTAACAATGAAACTAGTACCACCTGCACTACTTACAGACATTAAATGACACAGAAGGTCATGTTTTTGTCGTCTTTTTTCAATGTGGTGCATTACAAATAAAAGCCTTTGGCATTTTAATTCTGAAAGCCTTCCAAAGCTATTACTGTCATTGTCAACAAAGTCTCAGAGAAGCAAAGGGGATCCTGTTTGAAACCTCTTAAATATACTCCTGAGGTAGAGCAATCATCTTTGCTGACAGGAACAATCACTGCATTTCAGTTGAGACTATACTGTAATTACTGCAACATTTAACCCATTATTGACTTAATTCTCTGCTTGCCAGAATCAAATTCCCTTTAACTGCCGCTCACATGATGCGCCTTTTGCAGCATTCCCAGCCATTTTGACACTTGACGGTATGAATAGTGACACATGCGCAGCTCCAGAGTACATACAGTACACAGTGACTCACACACACAGGAAAAAAGAGCATAACCCTACACAGACAGGGGCACTATGAAACACAGACTGTGAAAATACAGATCATAAATATCACTCTCCAAGCATACAGCAAGACTGCTTGTCAGCAAACAAATTGAAAACTATCATTTCATGCCGTTACTCCCTTATTCTCTTTCTATGGTAGGGGTGTATGTATAATGCACATGGCTGTCACTACCCTACTTGAAAGAATACACATTGATGAACCCTGGATGTCAAATTCACTTTGAAGTTCATGCATCATGTTGCAGGAGACCTACACAGACCTCAGCGCTTGCTGGGAATGTAAAGTAGGCTGTTGTTACAACACTTGTCTTGTATAAACCCGGGTGAATGCAGGTCAGCAGGTTGGTCAGTATGATGGCTGCTCTGATAGTGGATGTGTGCTTCAGAAATCTGTGTCTAAGATCTATGTTTTAACAACTTGTGAGTTCAAAATGAGTTCATGCAGCACCATCTGTTTTGTAGATTTTCTTACTCCCTCTAGACACGAGCAGTGGTGCCCCCAGAAAATTTTCATAGGGGGGGGCAGTGAAAATTTTAGGGAGGCACACCAAGTTGGTCCTTGTGGTAACTCTGGCAGCATTTAGCCTTTAGCTGTTTATTGCACGTTTCCTTCATTCTTTGTGATTAAAAAACAATGTGCAGCCAACACATTTGAGAAACTAAAACATTTCAGTAAAAAATGTTATTTCAATTATTTTAATATTCATACTGGAAAAAGGTGAGTCATGCAGTTTTGTATGGCGATGGTGGCAGTGGAGTTAAGTGCCCGCCCCATAACCGGAGGGTTGCAGGGGTTACAGTCCATATGTCCTTGGGCAAGACATTTCACACGTCTTGCCTGCTGGTGGTGGTTGGAGGGACTGGTGGTGCCCGTGCTTGGCAGCCTCGCCTCTGTCAGTGTGCCACAAGGCAGCTGTGGCTACAATGTAGCTAATCACCACCAGTGTTTGAATGAGTGTGTGCATGGGTGAATGACTGGTTGTGTTGTAAAGTGACTTTGGGGATTATAGAACCCTAGAAGGTGCATACAGTCCATTTACCATTTAATTATTTTTGAAAATAGTGAGCAGCAGCAACACATTTTTATGATTCATTTATTTATTGGGTTTTACATGTACGTATGCCTTGATAAAATAAGATGAGTGTAAGGTTTGTGTCAACATGAAAATGATGATTATTTAAGTGGGGGAGGTCTTCCCTGTGTGTGTGTGTGGGGGGGGGCAACAATTTTCCAGGGGGAGCCTTGGCCACCCCTGGCCACACCTTGGGGGCACCACTGGACACGAGAGATAAAAAAAATACTACAAAGCAAAAAAAGAGCAAACGTAGACTGGACCTTAAATATCATATCATGTCGTTTGTCACAATCCTCTCGGTGATCTTTCCTGAAACGGTTTCCTCTTCCAGTTTCTGAGGCAGCATTGCCCCTTACTGTTGGTGGAAGAATCAGCACAGGCTGGGCAGGATAATCCCTTTTGTGCTAATCTGAACAACTAGCCTCTGGGAGGCCACAAGCTTGACTCGCTCAAAAAGTGAGCTTTGCTGCTCTGCAGGGGACCCCCACCCCACCTTCCAACCAACCAGAAAACATAAACAAACTTGCTTCTAGATATCTTGGCTTTCAAAATGGCATCACCTCATAGAAGCCACCATGATCCAAATTGAAAGGGACAACCTTAGGCCTGCAAAGAGGTGAGTCATGCAGTTTTGTCCATATTCTTCCCTCAAGATACCAACATGACACACTGGCTGCAGGAGATGTTAGGATGACAAAAATAACTTCTAGAACTTAAAAATGCTTTAAAGAAAAAACAAATTTGTTGTAAATGTATTTTATGATTAATCTTCAGTAGGAGACATATTGAACATCTTTGGGTGCAGTGCTGTCCATGTTTTAAAATGACTTATGTAAGAATGTATGATGAATAATAATTTTATCCAGACAACCACTTTTTTTGTTGTTGTTGAATGATTGAATACCTGCCCCAGGCTGGTAGGCACGACCACTGGTCTATCCGTGACAATGTTATTCATAAATTCAATAGTCTGGCTTAATTTTACATTAATTAACAGCACAAAACCTGCACCACTGCAAATTAATCCTCTCCCAAAAATAAGAACAGATTGTAATTTAGTTTCTGGCACCACACAGCAAACTAGTCTGCACCACGTATATAACATGGCTTCCGACACCCAAGTGTAAGCACCCAGTAATCCCTCATTATCACTTTGGTTCTTAACAGCACCCAATTAACAAGGGGAGATGTTATTTTACAACAATTGAGGGGTTCTTTACAGGGTTTCTGGGAGGTTCACAATCTCACACATACTGTCCTTCTGGCACAGTCAGCAGGCACATTTTCATGGGAGTGTTCGTCTGCTGTTATCACCAGAATGAAGCCACGACACTCTCCTCTGTCGTGATGCAGTCGAGAGACAGAAAACTGAAAGAAGAAACAGTCTACCCATCATGGTTAAAGCAGAGTGCAGTTATTCCAGTATTTACAAAGTCAGCTCCCATAGAAAGCTAAAAGTCTGGAAGAAAAAACTAAAATGAAATTTAGAAGTGAATAACTGCAGGGATGTGATATATGAACTGTTCACTGAAAGTGTTTTAGGCTCATATTCCTCTCAGATGGAGTAGAATCGGTATCTCATTAAGCTGCAATTGTTGGTGACTATTTAAAAGAACAATATTTTAAAAAAACTTACAGATTTGTCAGAATGTGGTTAACAGTGTCTTATTTATTCATTGATTTATTTGCAATTTATATTCATTTTATTCACTATTTTTCTGCACATGTCCTGGAATGTTGAATGGTTTTTCTTTGTCTCCAACTCAGCTTCATCAGTCGTCAATGCCTCTCAAAGTTAAGAAAACGTTAAAGAGGGCTTTCACTTGTTATCTGAATAATTCTGCTCTAGTCTCTAGTATGAGTGAATGCACTGTGAGTCGTTGTCTGTGGAAAAAACAACGACTAAACTCCGGTGCTCCAGTTTCAGGAAGTAGAAGTTTGTCTGAGAAGTACGGGACAGAAAACGACACAAATTGGAGTCTTGTTTCCTGATATCTCGCGTCAGATTGGCTAACAACAACTCTTCTGCTGCCTCCAGTCACTCTTCTGTCTTGGGTAAAAAATGCAACATTGATGTTTTATCTCCACAAATAACACAAGCCTGAACGTGTTCTGCCATGTTGTGGAGTTGCTAATGCTAATTGTTTCTACTGTAGCCAAGACGTGCTCTGCTCTCTCCTGGTCGCTAAATCAACACCTAGTGAATCAAGTGAATAAAGCCAAGCTGGTTGAGTCCATGAATACAAATATTTCCCTGTGATGAGGGGACTGACTTCTTCTCACCCAGGCGTTTCCCCGTCTATTTACTTTTGGCGGCTATAATGCAGGACATAGGGAGTGGAAGCTATTTTCATGTTCAACATTCATGTGAAACACAGAGACTGATCGTATTTAAAAAGAACAAGTACTACTCGGTTTGTTAGTGAACCTCACCTTTAGACATTGTTTTAAAAATTCCAGGAAAGTCAAGAGTGAGGACCTGCAACCTACTTGGATTAAGGAACAGTGGACTGGTGATCTGTGGTGTGATGACCCATTAGTTTAAATTGATTTTTCCATTGTTGAATGAGGCTTTTCATTAAATCTGTGCCTACTAAGTTGTAAACCTAAATGGCACTAATGATAATCATTTTGCAATGGGGAGGGCCACAAAATACCCCCCCGCAGAAATCGGCCTTTATTGAAGATTCACAAATCAAATAAAGGTTTCACTAAACAGAAACTAAGTTTTAAGGAATCTGCTATGAGTCTACAATAATCCAGTCCAGGTTTGAAGTGTCCAGGTTCTGTAGTTTTTGAGCCAGTGTGGTTCAAATGCCAAAAAGTGCTAAAATGTATTTTTACCGTACCCATCTAGGGTTGAGTTTTCGTCCCAGTTCGCCCCTGCCCACAAGGAGCGAAGGGGGCTGAGAGACTACTCGTTCACCCTGGATAGGGTCATTTTAGCACCTACTGACTCAAGAAAATGACAGTTAGTGTACCTTTAAGAAAAACAAACATCAGGGTGTAAAAAGTGTTAGACCATCTAAGCTGTGATCAGCAAAAGGTGCAAAAACCAGAAACTGTCATGTTACTCAACTTACAGCTGTTCTGCTTTATTCACAGAAAGTGTCTGATTTGGTCCAGCTGTCAAAATCTGTCTCCTGTAATAAAGGGATCAACCTTAACCTGTTGAGCAGCTAAAATGTTATAATAATAAACATTGAACACATCCCTTAGAACAATTAGTTTCTTCTGGTCAAAGACATTAAAAGTCAAGTCAAGTCAACTTTATTTCTATAGTGCTTTACAACAGCATGAAAGCTGACCAAAGTGCTTAACAAGCCAGAACAAAAGTGTTTGTTTATATTTCTTTATACATTCTTATGCTTTGAAATTAAATAGGAATTAACCTTGTATCCAATAACCTTTATCTAAACATGGATCCAGGATCTCCTTTTCCCTTTTGTCTGCACTAATCACTGCATTATACGGCTCCATCTTTCCCTCCAATTTATCTGACCTACTTCATGTAACTAGCAGCTAAAGTTTACTTTCTGAAAGAGTACAGTACTGTATGTCATGTTGTTATCCTCCACTGCTGTAAAGTTCACGCTGAGCATGTACTGTCAGTGCACTCCATTTTTAAGTGCCATTAACATTCCACCATTGTGTAGCTGTGTACCTGAACAAAAAAAAAAAAATCAAGCCCAACTTTGTTTTGCCTGGTGAAAGAAATGTTTTGGAGCCAGACTTTGGGGGAAAACAACACAGCTCTCTTTACAGGAAGCCACTAGATGTCCCATGGGATGATTATTGTTTGAAGAGGCTGGAAAGATTTGACTTGTTGACTGAGAAAGCCATTCCCTCTAGGACTGAATGCAGAGAAAACATTTTTGCTGCCAATCCCACATGCCAGCCAATCATTTGACAACTTTGGCATCCTGCTGAAAATCAATAGAAAAAACAACAAAAAAAAATTCCACCTGTTTTTTTTTCTTTTACCCATGAAACAGATAAAAAACCCTTCCACACTATTACAAAAATCTCTGTCCACCATTTTTTTTAGTTGGACACTACTTGACCTTTGCTAAAAAAAATAAAAAGTCTACTTCATTATACATTTTGTGGTACAAAAATGTACATTTTCCATTTGTTTGAATAATGCAGGACTCTCAACAGAGATGTATCAGCGGTTTTGGCTCAGACGCTGGTTACCAAACACACTTAGCACGTCATTATGGATGATTTCAGTCCAATAATGCAAAAAACGTAGTTCTGAAGCCAACTCATTTTCATTTGGAGATTGGATATCCCTCATTCAGAACCAGATTGGATTCACGACATGCTCTCCTCTTAGGTAAAAGGAGAGTAATTATGAACATAACCTTTGAGGGCATTTTCTCTAAAGTGAAAATAAAGCAGTGATTGGTTGAGTTTTGTACATTTCATGAGCTGCACTTCTATTTTCTGGGGTCAACTCATCGTGAAATGGTTCACACCAGCACATGAAGGGATTGCTTTTTAAGAAGTCAAAACACACTTTTTTAGTGTGTGAGGCACAAGAGAGCAGACACTACGGGAGGGTTGTTTTTATCTCATAACATTTGAAGTGCAGGACATAAACTGACTGAAAATACACATTAGTTCAGTGTAAATGGAACAGATTTATGAAGAATCTGAAAATAAATTAGAATAGACTCCCAGTTTGGTAAAGTCCTGGAATGAAACGTGGCAAACTGTTCATGGCTGACGAACAGAAATGTGCATAAAACATGTTTTTCTCCACATTTTGGTATGTTTCTAAATTTTTGTTAATTTCTTTTTACAAAAAAAAAATGTTTTTTTTTTTCTACAACTGGGGTTACCAAATGACCAATGTATTTTATTTAGAATGCATTGCACATTATTTAAATGTGAATAAGTGGGCATTTCTTTGTTTTTTGTCTGCAAGATTGTCCAAGGTTGTTTCTGTGTGAACTCAAATAAAATCCAGAGCGCTTTCAACCGTCAGTCTTCATTCTTCCCGGCACCTGATGTGAAAAGAGCCACATCTGTAGAAATCAGAAATCAAGACAGCTCTTTTTTGAGGATATTTAGAGAATTCTTCTGCTAATTTCATGTTTCATTGTAAGAAAATCATTATTCAGAGGATGTCTTCCTAATATTCTTCACAAAACAGAATCAGAACTTCTATTAAAAATCCTGAATCCATGTTTTTATAGAGATATGGAGCTTCTCACTAATGGTGCTTACACACTAGCACCGGGTCGGTATGTCCGGGCCGAAAGATTTGGATTCACATTCGGGGAGCCTGACAATTTCCAGCATCGAACCGGACGCGTTTTCAGCCCTCTTCCCAAGGCGGTCTGACCAGTGCCGAAACTGGGCCAATACACCCACTGCCGACTCATTGGTCGGCTCAAATTCACGCCTACCTTTAGGGGGAACCTCCGATTAGCGGATAGAATCCACCAGCGGGGGCTTCCTGCATGCGTGCTTCATTATCACTCTGAAGGAGGAGGAGTTAACAAGCCTCTGACCGAAGCTGTTTTGCTGCAATGACTGTGAGGAGCGTGCACACACACACACACACACACACACACACACACACACACACACACACACAGTGCTGCCAGGCTGCCACACACAGCAAAGCAGGATGAAATATCAAAGGGCAAAGAGTCTCCAAAGCACAAGGCTCTGCTTAGAACGCCTTTATTTAATAAGGAAAACACCGCGGACTTCTTCACGCTCCTTTGACCCGCCCACATGCTTGGAGATGCGCTCATGACATCACTGATATATTCGTGCCAAATTTTCGCATGCATTTCTGAGACCGCCTATCACTTCCGCATTCCAAAGGGTGTCCTGGATGATGTGTGTAAACAGCCTGGCGGGGCCGAGGCCGACTGATCGGAGCCGAGCCGGTGCTAGTGTGTAAGCGCCATTAGTGAGTTTTTTAGCTGTTTTGTGGTTTAATTCTCTACAAACCAGAGTACACTCTTCAGGCTTCCATCTGGTCTGATTGACAAAATGTTGCTTTATTTACTTCCAGTATTACTAAAGTTTTTGTGATTGAGGTTATCAATACCTCACAGTTTAGCCAAATGGATGATATTTGGTGGAAAATTAAAGCAGCAACAGCCATTTTTGCATCCTTCTCCACACCTACATTAGACATAATGATCTTCATCTCTTGGTGGGGTTTCCACTTTCACCAATAACTGAGACCTTTATTTGCCTTTCCTTCCTTCATAAATACACGGGTACATGGGGAATTCACTCAATTTCCAGAGGCAATGCATCATTGATTGAAGAATGATGCACCAGAGCTCAAGTGACACAGCCCCAACTCTAGTAAATTATAACTTTTACACAAGCATTTTCCAATCTGAAACATGTTATATAGACTCATGAAAAAAAAGATGATTCTAAAGGATAAAAAACTAAGAGAAAGGTTCATAAGTTCATGGCTCTAATTGGCTTTATTATTTGCAGCCGTGAAGGTGTGGATACAAAGAGGGCTGGTGTAGTGATTGCATCATGCAACCTCTTAAAAATCCTGCTTTTATGTTTCTGTTCTGACAAAACAGTCACCTCCTGTTATCTCTTTTTCAAACTTATATATTTAAAGTTCATATTATGTTGCAGCCCTTTATTTCTTGTAGTAACTTGCAGTCAACTATACTTCAAAGAATATAAACTAGACTTGGTTGGGGTTTAATCATGAATGAAGAGCTCTAAGCATGTTTTACAGAGCTTGAGTGTCACATTGTGGTTAAGATGGTCACAGAAGTGAGTTCTGGAAAACCACACTGCAAAAACATAAATTAACATTTAATTCTTCAGTTTTTCCACAAGAAACACACAAAAAAAGCATCAAGCCAGGTATTCTTTATTTGTAGATGAAGAGGCGGTTTTGGCTTCTTCTTTCTCCTTTTAGAGGACACACTTCGAGCCGCCCTGCTGGCTTTAAAGTGTCTTGGACAGCCTCTTCTCCGGAGTTCCTATTGGGAGGGGTCAATGTCCTCTCAGATCAGCACGCTCCATGCCTGCATGACTGATTCGGAGTCACAGGTCTGCTCGGAGAGCTGTTTGGATGACTGTCAGTTCTCCCTCTCTCCTACTGCTATCAAAGATGATGGGCCATTTTTCTTCATCTCACCGTGACTCCGCTCAAGACATCTCCCTTCAAAATGCAGAAGGATGGTTTCCTCGCTTCCCTCCTTTCAACAAGGAACACATTACTCAGCTCTGAGTGACAGTCAATCTGGTGCTTCTACTGTACTTTGCTGCTGTAGGTTGTTTGTACTCTATATTATGCATTTTTGTGTTATTTTAAAACCTGTATACAATTTCATATGGCCCACAATAGTATATAAAAGTCATTAAAGTCTGAAATATGTCTGAAATAAGCCTTTGTTACCTAGTTTTTATTCATTGTTTTTTTCTATACTTAAACCATTAAAAGGAAACATTTTCTTTTCTGGTCTTCATTAAAAAATAATTAAATATAACATCTAAATGGTAAAAGCAACAGAACTGATGTTGAAAATGAATGCTGTTTGTCAGTTTTTTGCGTGTATTAGTGCTAAACTGCACCCCAGATGCAAAATGCAGCATATTAACCATATTCTTCTTCTAAACCCGACATTCATCCTTTTTAGCAAAGGAGTTCCAAAGCATTTCTCCCAGAGGGTAAAGGATTGATGGTGGCCTCACCTGAGTTTATTGAGCTACTCTTCTTGCCCAGCAAACACTTCCTAAGCATCTCCTCTCTCCTCTGTTTTACCTCCTTCCTGAAGTTGCCGTGAGGTGGACAGATCTCTATTTTACACACAGCCTAGACAACAATGACAGAGATGGTAAAGCTTTAGGATGCAAGTTGTTTTGCTTTTCTTTTTTTATTTGTTATTTTTCTTTGTTTGATGTTTTATTGTTTCCGTGTCCTCCTGTCTTTGTGCTTTGCATTGTTTCAAACTACATTGTTTTCACTTTTTTATAATAATTGATGAGGAGAGAAATAATACACAAAACCGATCATTTACAATGAAGAACACTCCAGCTTCTGATGTGAAAAAATGTACATATAGAACTGAAATATGTTAGCCTAGAAATCTAGACATATAGTAGCTGAACCAAAAGGATTTTGTTGGTCTAGCCACGCTCTATAGCAGGGGCATTCAATTCCTGGCCTGGAGGGCCGGTATCCAGCACGTTTTAGTGGTTTCTCTGCTCCAACACACTTAATTCAGTGGCTGAATCACCTGTGCAGCAGCTCATCAGGCTCTGCAGAAGCCTGTTAATTACCTGCTGATTGAAATCAGGTGTGTTGAAACAGAGTTAAAACTAAAATGGGCTGGATACCGGCCCTCCAGAGCCAGAATTGAATACCCCTGCTATAGGATCCTCAGCAGGTCTACCATTGGACTGATCAGTTTTGTGTTATGCCGATCACGAGTCAAGAGCAGATAGAGGTACTGAAGATCTTCATTTGGAAAAAAGGATGTATTTACATCTTTTTTGACAGTGTATGGTGGACTGCTCTGTTGACTGACATTCGTAGCGGTGAGTACGTCATGTTGTTCGTTTTCCAATCGTATGCAGAGACCGTTTAAAAGACAACCATTGATTTCATCCCAAGACTGAGCTGTGTCTATGGGTCATGGCCACTCTGTATAGGATGGCTTGCCAGGCTAGAAATATGTAACAATTTTCCAGGGATCAACACCTCAGAAAAATCACTGGTGTGCTGGCCTTAAAACTAAATAATTTTTAAATCTCAAGACAAAATCTTTTTTTCTTATGTCATAACATTTATTTAACCTGCCAAACATTCATTTAAAAGAAAATTTTCTTCTGAATGAGGGTCCTGACCAAGACAGCAGAACATAACCAGGTTTATCAAAGGCAGATCTCAATTATGTTGTATCCTGTAAAACAGGTCATGAGTCAAAAACGTTCCATTAATCCATTATTTATTTACTCAGTAGCAGATATGCGTATAGAAATCAGATATAAATCTTTTATAGCTTTTAAACACAATGACGGTTAATGCACTCTCTTTACTATCACCAAACTATCACTGACTTATGTTGAGAGCAGCATGCTACCTTGACTGATTCTGTTGGATAGTAAGAGTGCAGCGCTGTCAGAAACAAGCTGAGGGCGGCTACCTATAGTTCAGCCTGGTTCATGCTTTTTACTAACAGCAGTTCCACATCTACGTACTATCTTTTGTATTCATTAGTGCTTTACTAAGACAAGATTAAACACAATATATGAATGCAATTCTTTACTGCTGCACACCGCCTTTAAATCATCCAATATTTATATAATTTTTATTTCATCCAAGTTTTTGCAGTCTGTGTCCTCAGCCACCTGTGAGTTTTCAGGTGAGGGCCAGAGGGAGCAGGGTAGTGACAGATCTTGCTACAGGAGAACAAACTATGCAATTTATACTTGATTAGGGAGGGCAAGAGCTTATTTATAGCAAGCAACGATTCTTTAGCTCAGGAAACCAACAGCCGTGAATGCCAAATTTTATGTGACTTAAAAAAAGTCCAACTTTAGTGGTAATACTTTCTTCAGAGCTACTTAGTCACAGATGTTGTGCTACTTCAGTTATCTTACCATTTTTTTTGTTTGAAAACCTTGGCCCTTTTTCTTTTCTTATGTTCTGTCTTCTTTCACTATTATCAAAATGGACACAGCCACCGTGTGCACACTCCTTCACAATTGAAGTAGTGTGCAGACGTTGTACGACATACCAGGTGATATAATTAGGACAAATAATGTATTGCACATCTGGACGAACAGAGGTCCGTCCCGTCTGTCCATTTTCAAACCACCTCAGCTGGCTCCTCTCAACTTGGAGGAGCAGCCACTCTAAGCTGAGTCTCCCCCAAATGTTTGTCTGGCAGCCGGGCTCAGCCTGAGAGATAGGGTAAAGAACTCGGACCAACGACGCTTACAAACACTAATGTCCACATTGGGTAGTGATTTTTAGACTTGGAGAAAATCCTCGTTTTCTAGACATATCAAGGGGGTCATCTTCAGCTTCGAGCTGCAGAACAGAACAGAAACTTATTGTTAAAAATAAATCCAAACTTAACAAATGTAGTTATTTGCACTTCAAAAACACGATGGTTGGTGATAATTCATAATTTAAAAACACTGACAGCTGTGATATAGCTGGATACATTATCATTGTGACATCTGACAACTTTTCACAAATATATGTAAAATTATTTTTTGTCAGCTTTGTGAAGAAAGAATATGTTAATTGTACTTTCTCACCCAAAACAAAGAACATAATACAGCCACTCACCTCTTACTCAGGTAAAAACACAGTGCACAAAATACTGTTGCATTCTAACAGTGTTTCAAATGCACAAGCAGCAGGCAACTGCTGCATATGTAGTGAAGACACTGTAGTGAGTGAACATTTCAAATATAGCTGTTGTAAAGTGTAAAGTTAGCCTGTTAATAACTGAAGGGTGGTGATAACTGATTGTTTATTCAATGCAACTCTAACAAAGCATTAAAGATTTTCTGCCAAGAAATTTTGATAATTGAGTTGCTTGAATTACTCAAGTTACTTGACGAATCATTACAGACTTGCTATTATTTCCAAAACACCTTAAACATGCATCCACATCTGCCTGGCTGTGGAGAAATGATTGATTTTCTAAACACAGACGTCATTGATCCTTACGCAGGATGGGAAAAAAGCCTCCTCTACATTGTTTCTGACAGCCTACGTGCGGTCTTTTAGGGAGATGAGAGTGAAAGCATGGAAAAATGAAGGCCATCTGTCTTGATGGTGTCCTTTGTATGCTGTGTGTGATGTAAACAACTCCATTTGTCAAGATATGATGAACCTTGAACTGTCATAACTCACAGCACATTCACAGGGATCCCCAGCCAGCTCCCGCAAAGTAATTCTTAGCAGCAGCCTCAGACTGATTTCTGTTCCATCAGAAGTTTTTTTCATGATATAATTCCTTACATCTTTTGTGCACTCGGAGAACAAAGTTTCAAGAGTCGGTGAGCTCTCTATGAAAAGAAGGAAAATCAAAAGTTGCACAATAGCACAAAACATGCTTGATGTTGAGTGTACGCTCAGTTAAAAATACTAACTACAGTGTGGAAGGGCCAAGCACACGCTCTCATTATTCTGCTTGAGGCACAAGGGCAACTCCTTCACCCATACACAGCCAGAACTAAAACCTATGTTTTCTGTCAAGTGCCCACTCACTTAATCGGTCGCCCACAAAACCAGTTGGGTGGAAACAACAATATTAAAATTGATGTTATTACTGAGGAAATGACAATTACTTCAACTGTAATGGCATGAAATAATTCAGTGAAGCTGTGATAAGGTGTAGTTTAGCTGCAATGGTAAAAGATGATTAATCTTAAATGTGATTATATGCTATTACAATATGTATAAAATTTTCACCAGCAAAACGTTAAAGAATGAGTTCACTGAGACACCATTTTTTACTTGTTATTTTTGAAATGTGATCGGTCACTCTGAGTTTAACATGCAGGCTAAATATGAAAATAGTCTTCTACCCCTATTTCCTGCATTAGCCGCGGATAGAAAACAGATAGGGAGACGCTTAACAAAGTTAAGATTTAACAGTTAGTTAAATTCAGAGTTCAAAAACTGATTCAACTTCAAAAATTTTGTGCATCAACTGTTGTTATTAGTGACATTTTAGCATGAAAATAAGGTGGAAAACGTCTAGTTATCGGCTGATAAAAATCGGCAGTATATATCGGCCATCGGTTGACCACGTCTCCTACATATCGGCATCAATATCTGCAATAGAAAACCCAAAATCAGTCAGCCTCTACACCATGTCATGGACTCACCCATCTTGGCTTGCAATGGGGATGGCTGTTGTTGATTTAGCTTCTAAGAGAGAGCAGAACATCTCTTGGCTATTAGAAGCTAACCGTTAGCAACTCCACCACACAGCAGAAGACCTTCAGGCTTATGTGATTTGTGGAATTAAAACATCAATGTTGCAGGGCAAACGGAGTCAGTGGTGGCGTTGCTTTGCTGTTAGCCAATCAAGGACGAGATGTCAGAATATCAGGAAATAAGACTCCAAATCCTGCNTCTTCTGCTCACCTCTCCTGATACTTTCAGTCATTTGAAGGACATGAATTATCACTTTTTGCTTAAATTGTAATAGTTCTATGGTCAATACCAAACATGTTCATGAAGTTCTTTGCAAAACATCCCTCTCACATGAAGCGTTTACAATGATATCAGTGTGTGACATTACAATATTCATTTTACAGTCATTTTATAATTTTAATGTGGTTTTAACATGTTTATGTAAAACAAAAAAATATCCTATCATTCAACCCTGTTTTATTAAAGTTTGCTTCACAATCACCATTTTGTTATTTGTATTACTAACTAAACACGTGATGTCTTTTAGTGTACGACTGAGAAAAGTGGTATTTTTTAAAGAAAAGGTCAAAATAAAAGTACCAGTGAGAATTGCAGCATTTTAAAAAGTTTTTTCTGACGCGGCGTTCTGTTACCTCTTTTCAGTGAAGAAACCACATTCTGTCTCTTTTAATCTTATGATCAAAGTTTCTCTGCTGAAACTACGTCAGTCCTAAACCCTGACGGAGTTGTCTTCAAGACCAGTTAATTATTCAGAATTAAGTAGAATAATAATGGAAGATGTAAGCCTCGCTGTGTAAGCCAGATCTGTTGAACGTGTGTTGGATGTGTTGAATGTCATGATTTTAAATCCAGCTCTCATGTTAAGTGATTATAGCGTCCACACAGGCTGCATGTCAAGTGCATCCCAGCAGCAACTCAAGCCCATCTTCGGCCGGCCGTCGCCTCAGGGCCTATTTTACATGTAAACGTCAGGAAGGGGTTTCTTAGCAAAACATTCATCAAGAACAAACAAACAAACAAAAAGCATCACACTGACCTGCTGTTGTAGCGGTCTTTATAATTTTAGAGCTCATGTAAAGATCATAAAGATGGTTGCTCTTAGTTTCTGCTATTCCTTCACTTTTGGCCTTGATACGAGAAAAATCGCATCATAAGTTCCTCAAAACCAAGTGTCAGGTTTCCTTTGCCTCCTGTGAGGTTCTCGTCATTGTTGTCACAGTTATGTTGTTGTCAGTTGTAATATTTTCTGGTCAGTCAGAGGTGTTAATTGACTTTCTACTCAGCAGTGCTTCTGCTTGGAATCATTACAGCTGTTTATAGTGATGAAACCAATTATTAATGTTTATGAGGGACTAATGTTGTAATCCTGACATCCACCTCAATGGATGTGTTGAGACCTGTTTGAGTTTGTGGACATACCTTTACATACTTGTATTACAGAAGATAAACCCACAATAATCCTTCTGTTAACCTCAATAGGTTAGCAAATTCTTTGACATGCCACGCCTGTTTATTATTGATAATACCAACTAGATTTGGCAACATTGGATCAATACAAAGTCTGAAAATGTATAGGCTTGTTTTGAAATATCTTTGCAATTTTTGGTAACTGGACCAGTGTTGCCAACTTAGCGACTTTATAGCTATTTCTAATGACTTTTGTAACCCAAAAAGTGACTATTGACACATTTAGTGACATTTTTGACAATCCTATCAGCCCTGAACTGGTTACAGATTGTACAGAGCGCAGCTGCAAGATTCTTAACCAACACAAACAGACGTAGCCATGTGACCCCGGTTTTGGTGCATCTCCATTGGCTACCCGTGGCTTTTAGGGTACAATTTAAGATCCTGCTTTTTGTATATAAAGCATTGAATGGTCTGGCACCTTCATATTTGTCAGACCTACTCACGCCCTATGTGCCTCTGCGCTCGCTACGGTCAGCTGACCACCTGCTACTTTGCACGCCCACTATGAACTACAAGGCAAAGGGGGTGCGAGCCTTCATGTATGTCACTCCCACTATCTGGAATGGACTGCCAATCACACTTCAACAGTCATCATCAATTGGTGCCTTCTAGTCATGGTGTCAGGATCTGCTCCACCCCCTCTGACTCTTGGTCTCGTTCTCCCCTCATTAATTGCGTATTGGACTCACCTGCCCCTTGTTAACCTGCCCATGTGTTCTTGATTACCCTTGTGTATTTATACCTCCCTGTTTTTCACTTGTATTGTCGGATCATTGTGCGTTTTCACCCTGTTACGTTGCTCCAGTTTGTGTCATCTTACCTGCCATTATTCATTAAAGCTGTTTTTGTACCTCATCTGCTGTTTTGTGCCTCCTGATCCAGCTCCACCACACATGGGTCCACCACCATCTCCACCGCATCGTGACACATGGTTGAAGATGCATAGATTATGACTCTTTTTAATTTTTTTACTTCTTTATTTTGTGCTTTCACTGCTGTTTTTATCTGCTTTTGCTGATTGTTTTATCTGTATTTTATGAGCCTTTTTTATGTTGTTGTTGTTTGGGATGCACTTTGGTCAGCTCCCATGCTGTTTTTAAATGCTCCATAGAAATAAATTGGTATGGTATAATCCTTAGCTACTTTCTGTAGAAACTTCTCATCAATATTCCCAACAGATTAGCAAAAGACTCAGCCTGCGCTGCATCCAAACCGTTCGTCCAGGTACTCGTGTGTGTGTGTGTGATTTCCGCATTGGATATTGAGGAGAAAATAAAATGAGGACTGCCACATGCAATTTTTAGCAGCACGCCAATGTGGAATGATGGGGTGGTGTCATCAATATGCATATTAGTGCATGGCGTCATTTAGCTACTTTATGGGAAAAGAGTTGGGAATACTTAAAGCTGGTAAAACAAATCTGCAAACAAGCTAGGTTTTAAATGCAAACACAGTCACAGAATACTCACACTTCTGCCGAAACCGGAAACCCACATTGCCACAGTAAATGAGAATGTGTTAAACACCAGTCGTCGTTTTCTAGGTCCAAACGTCTTTTGTTTGTGACTTCAAATGGTGTTTTTCTTTTTGGGACTCTGGTAGTTTTTCCTAAAGTTGAAGTGGTAGCAGCCGGCTGTTTCTCCTTCTCTGATATTATTGAGCCACGAACCTCTCACGCCAGCGGTGTTCTGTTGATAAATACGCAAGTGTGTAATGAAGGGAGGAAGTGCAGCGGTTTGGTGAGACCGACAACCGGATGGTCCAATAGTTGCCTTAGTTAGTAGCAGATGTTTTCAGACAAATGTGAAAGAACCACTTTTTTAAAATCTCCACAATATATTTATAGCTATATGATGTTAGAATGTTGTTAAAAGCATGAAAAAAAATGTTTTAGGCTAATTTGTTTTCCAAATCTGGCATTACAGCTTTAACTGGACACCCAGTTTATCAGCACCCAGAATGCCATTAGTAACCATTTGCACCAGCAAACACACACAGGACAAAATGAAAACTTTTGAAAATATCTGAATTAAAATATTAAAATAAACAAATACAACATTCAACCAAACTGAAAATTTTGTAATTTAGGCAATTAAGTGACGTACAATTGTATAATTGTCAAGCTTTAGCTGAGTACTGAGTATTTGTAATTTACCAAAAACAAAGAAACAAACAAAAACAGACCATGTCATTGATATTATCTGCTGCTCTTGCGTTTTAAGGGCATGGCGTTTGCTAATAGACTTTTCCTCATCTCAAAGTGCCTCAGGTAAATGGAACCTTAAAATAAAAAAGGGGGTAATAGATATATCTTTGAGTCATTTCAACCATTGGCATATAAAGCAAAAACACACTTTTTTTTCTTGTATATGACTGAAACGCCCCACAGCAATACACAAATCTGAGGTATTGGTTTTGCAGCCTGAGCTCAGACTTCCCCTCCCTTTCGCTGGGGGGTAATTGTAAAACAGCTGCCCCAAAGTGACTATCAGGTGAACAATTTCCATCTTAATTGTCTTAAAATGAAAATAATTCCTACTCTCAAAAGAGAAGATAGTGTTTATATTTTACTATTCATTCATCTCCCGACTGAATACCTTCACCCTGTAACTCCTCCATCTGGCCTATTTTTTTGAGCAACAAATGCTCACACTCCTCCCCACCGAAACATGTGATACGATCACACAGCCTCAAGCATGTTTTAATGAGTTGCTGAACAAAAATAACTCTTCTTTTTTCTCTTCACGGTGTGTGTAGATTTATTAAGATAGAAAAATGAAGTGTCTTGAGTGTTTTAGCTCACCATCTTTCTCCAAGACATTTCAAATAGAGGACCTGTGCTAACATGAGTTTGCATCAGGACATCAATCCTTCAAACCCATGGGTAAACTGGGAGGAAATCACCTGGTCTGCCATTCAGCCTCTAGCAATGCGAATCAGCAGAGCATCCCCTCCACATCGGACCTCTGCTAATTTTGATCAGGTTCCTATCACATCTACGTCCGACTCATTCAGACTCCAGCCCTCTGCCGACACTCTTGCCATTTCCGCTGGCAAATTTATGCCTCCTGACAGGTTGGTGGATCGAGTCTGCGAGATAGTATCCAACTGGCTGCTGGCAGAAATGGCCAGCTTCATCAACAGCCCAACTTTTGTTTCAGCTTTATGGCAAGTTGTCACATATTCACCAGCAGAGTGCAGTTTTATCGCCTCAGCAGTAATATTGCTCATTGTCTGAATGAGCAATCGCCAAATGTTTTCACATCAAGAGAACCCATTTAGATGAACATTAAAACTAAATCCGACCCCATTTCATTAGCTTCCATTCCAAAGCACCCCATCTGATGTGATCTTTGTGAAGGGTTTGGAACAAAATCGATGAACTACATGTACAGAAACCAGTCAACCATGAAGGTTTTCGGCCACAAAATTAGCATTCAAACTTGTAATTATTATTTCAGTGAGTTTGGAGTCAATAAATGGCTACTTTTCTAATCCTACAACTAGAAATCTTATTTTTCTTCCCGATTGCCATAATTTGCTTCCATCTCTTACCTTGGGACTAAAAGTGTGATTCTGCAGGACATGTTCAAGTTTCCGAAAGGGATAGTTCAGTCTTTTCAAGTGGTGTTTAGCGATAGTAAGGATTCTACCAGCCTGTGATGTCACTTAAATGGTAAGAGGCCTGTATTTAAATAATGCCCTCTCCAGCTCTAGATCTGGTCTGGTAGCAAGTGTTAGTCTGTAAAAGAGAAAAAAGGCATTAATAATTACTGGGAATCGAGAGTATTGAAGACTGAAGGAGATACAGCTGTGGATAAAATCAGTAAATCAACTGATGTACCTGGAAGAATGTTTTCAGCTGTTTTTAGGTAATTTGGACTATCTGCATATTCTCATGAAGGCATACATTTGATTAAACTTTCATAGGAACCCTTAAAGTAAGTAAGTAAGTAAATTTTATTTGTATAGCACTTATCACAGAAAAAGAATCACAAAGTGCTTCACAAAGATCAACAAAACACAAGATAGTCATCATAAAATGATCTTAAAACAAAACAACAGAATATCATAAAATCATTAAAAATCAGAAAACAGAAAGTCATAAAATTATAAAAATGATAAAACAAATGAAAGATTATTATAAATACAAGTTAGAAAAAACGAATAAAACATAAAAGATTTAAGTAAAAGCAGTTTTAAACAAAAGGGTCTTCAGCTGCTTTCTAAAGGTGACCAGACTGTCAGTAACACGTAGGGATAAAGGAAGTTCATTCCAAAGTCGGGGTGCAACAGCCTGGAAAGATCGATCACCTCGACTTTTATATCTGGTCTTTGGAATTTCTAGAAGGTTCTGGTTGGTGGACCTGAGGGCTCGGGTTGGAGCATAAGGCTTTAACAGTTCAGTAACATAAGGAGGAGCTTGGCCATGTAGAGCCCTGTATGTTATAGTAAGGATCCTAAATTGAATTCTAAAGTTAATGGGTAACCAGTGCAGAGACATCAGAATAGGAGTGATGTGAGCTCTTCTGTTTGCTCCAGTTAGGAGCCTCGCTGCAGAATTCTGGACCAACTGAAGGCGGTCAAGGGCTTTTTTGTTAAAACATGTGAAAAGGGTGTTACAGTAATCTAGACGGGAGGAGATAAAGGCATGGAGAACCATTTCAAGCTCATGTTTTGACACCAACCTTCGCAGTTTGGAGATATTTCTCAAATGATAAAAACAGTTTCTGACCAGCGTTTTTGAGTGGCCTTCAAGAGACATTGATTGGTCAAAGACAACACCCAAATTTCTCATGTTTGACTTGACAGCAGAAGCTAAATGACCAAGTTGTTGACTAATCAGAGGAGCCATGCTCTCAGGGGCAATGATCAGACATTCAGTCTTTTCAGAGTTTAACTGAAGGAAGTTATCTTCTAGCCACGATCACCTCGACTTTTATATCTGGTCTTTGGAATTTCTAGAAGGTTCTGGTTGGTGGACCTGAGGGCTCGGGTTGGAGCATAAGGCTTTAACAGTTCAGTAACATAAGGAGGAGCTTGGCCATGTAGAGCCCTGTATGTTATAGTAAGGATCCTAAATTGAATTCTAAAGTTAATGGGTAACCAGTGCAGAGACATCAGAATAGGAGTGATGTGAGCTCTTCTGTTTGCTCCAGTTAGGAGCCTCGCTGCAGAATTCTGGACCAACTGAAGGCGGTCAAGGGCTTTTTTGTTAAAACATGTGAAAAGGGTGTTACAGTAATCTAGACGGGAGGAGATAAAGGCATGGAGAACCATTTCAAGCTCATGTTTTGACACCAACCTTCGCAGTTTGGAGATATTTCTCAAATGATAAAAACAGTTTCTGACCAGCGTTTTTGAGTGGCCTTCAAGAGACATTGATTGGTCAAAGACAACACCCAAATTTCTCATGTTTGACTTGACAGCAGAAGCTAAATGACCAAGTTGTTGACTAATCAGAGGAGCCATGCTCTCAGGGGCAATGATCAGACATTCAGTCTTTTCAGAGTTTAACTGAAGGAAGTTATCTTCTAGCCAGCTAATGATCGCTGATAGACACTCTAGTAGTTCAGCCAGTTTATGGAGCTCAGATTCCTTAAAGGAGCAGTACAGCTGAATGTCATCTGCATATAGGTGATAAGAGACATTTTGAAAAGCATCAATTATCTGTCCAAGAGGGTGTATATATAATAAAAACAGGAGTGGACCTAAAACAGAGCCTTGGGGTACCCCACAGAACAGGTTTGTGGAATCTGACATGATTTGGTTTATACAGACACTGAAACTTCTGTTAGAAAGGTACGATCTGAACCAGTCTAGAACAGTTCCAGAGATTCCCAACGAGTCATGAAGTCTGTTAATTAAGGTGCTGTGATCAACAGTGTCAAAAGCTGCAGAAAGATCCAACAATACTAAGACTGTAAATTCCCCGTTGTCTGCAGCCATCATGATGTCACTGGAATCTTTAAGCAAAGCTGTTTCTGTTGAGTGATTTTTACGAAAAAAGGTAAAGGTAATGCAAACGATGTTTCTGCATTTCAGGAAAGAACCGCCCTCTCCACGTTGCACACATTACGCCTGCTGCACACTGGAAGCATCAGCGGCGCGGAACGGCAGCGGAACGATTTACTCGCAACAATCGCGGCACTCCAGTGCACACCTGGAGAGTCAGCAGTGAAACGGCTACAACGCCGCACTCCTCCCTCGACTCGCGAGATCACTACATCCCTCGAGACTTCAAAGTCACGGTTTGTTTATGCCGTCCGCCATTAAAACAAACGTTTGATATCGCTGTTTGATGTCATATATAATGTTTTTACTCACCACTTCCAGGATTAAACCCATGAAAACCACACTGCTGCACTTCTTGAATGATGCGGTAAGTAAATAAGCCGTGAGGTCACACGTATAGACGTAATCTACATAGATATGAAATCGCATCGCTGCAATAGACTTTTATTTTGAAAATTACCGGGCCTTTTACACTGAAACCGAGTGTGATTTCCTGTCTAGCCCTATGTTAACTGCGGAAATTGACGCATCCCAGAAGCGGCACGCGGCAAAAATAGAAGTCAATCCTATCTTTAGTGCCGCAGCGTGCCGCTTCTGGAACCCATCTGGAAATTGCCGCGTTGCGGCTGGTTTGTGACACCCCCATAGACTATAATGGATTCTATTTGAAGTGGCGACGTTCCGCTGCCGTTCCGCGCCGCTGATGCTTTCAGTGTGCAGTAAAAACTAGCCCAGGATTAGCTTCACCAGAATGATTGAAAGTTATGCGGACCAATGGTTTAGATGATCCATCCGGAAGTAAAGAATGTCCGCAATACCTTTAAGCCTAAAGAACCAACAGATAAAGTCAAAAAGGAGTTAATCAGAAACTAGCTGGCTACACGAGTGCAACCGTTATGCAGTAATAAACACAATTAAAACTTTTTATAATTCAGTCAGCAAAATCCTTTTGAGAATAAAAATGTAATGAAATATATTTCATGATATAACGAGAAAGACAGCTTTAGAGGTGAAGGGATTTTACAATGTTTTGTCTGCTTTGTAAAAAAAGGACTGGTTCTTCCATTTTTTCTTTCTTTCTAGAATGATTTTTTTTCCAGCCATTAACCGTCAGCCATCTCTTAGCCAAGGCAATAAATCCCACCACTCCCAATTAGCACTTGGGAATCCACTAAATTATTTCCCTGTTACACTAGAAATGTCTTGCAGTTGATTAGAGAGGGCTACCTTGGGTATGAAAAATAAAAATGAGTTGGGGAAATCCTGACATAGAGCCTGCATGAGCAGAGACAATTTAACATTTAATTAGATTCTGGTTAAAAAGACTAATGTATTTGAATAAATAAAGCTCCTGTATTGGAAATAAGTTTGATCCACATTACATCCCTCTGTCTTGTTATTATACATGGTCACGGTTTTGACAGGATCTAAAGCTACCAGTCTGAGCTAGGCCAAGAGCAAAATATATTACTGAAATATCTATTAGGAGAAAAATAAACAAAAACGACAAAAGTTTGACATTACAGGGTTATTCCAGCAGAAATAATATGAAATATGGGTTGGAAGCAGTGTTATCCAGGTGAAACTCAAAACAATTGAATAGGGTGTAAAAGTTAATTTAATTCAGTAATTTAACTTAAAAGGTGACAATAAGTTCTTGGGATAAACTCTTTCCATGCAAGGCCAGATGTTTCAGCCTTTATTTGTTATAATTGTGATGATTATGGCTTACAGCTGATGAAATAATTAGATTATTGTGAAAAAGTTCAATGTTCTAGGCTCAAAGTGTCACACTCTGATCAGCTAATGAATCCAAAACACCTGCAAAGGGTTCCTGAGCCTTTAGATGGTCTCTCAGTCTAAGTAGAATTACTGACATAAATGGACTTTTGCACCATATTCTAATATTTCCAGTTTAACCTGTAGCCAAGTTGCTGTCTCTTGAGTCTAAATCATACTCAAGTCCTTAGTGCACAAATCCAAGTCAAGTCTAAGTCACATAGGACTGGTCCAAGTAGAGTCTGAATCAAGTAATTTGGTTCTACTGGCCAAGTTTGAGTCCAAGTCCAAAAAAAAAATCTCCAAGTCCAACTTCCAATTTCAGCCACCAGTTGTTACCTAGAAAATAAACTGATATTGCTTTTGTCAGAGTTAGCATGTAGTTGATGCTAATGTTAGCTTGTTGTACTTGGTCAGACTCCTTGACATATTTAATAACCACAATTTCCCAAAGTCTTTGTAAGTGTACAGGTGACATGCTGAGTATTTATTCAAAGTCCAAGTCTAACTTCTATCTCGCAGATCCGAGTCCAAGTGCAAGTCATCAGTGTGCTCCTCAAGTCAAGTCACAAGTTACTTAAACGTGACTAGAGTCTGGACTTGAGTCCTACTCTAGGGACCAAAATATAGCTACAATGGCAATTTCCTCTGCAAATATCTGTGGTGTTTTCAGGGCCGGCTCTACCCAATTTGGTGCCCCAGGCGAGATTACTTCTTGGCGCCCCCCACCACCACCACCGCACACACACACACACCCTTTTTCTCAGTATCCCCCCTGTACAAACAGAATTTAAGGACAGCAGCCATCTAAATTATCACAAAAGTAAATTTTTAATATTTGATCAACAGCAGCAAGAACAATTTTTCAAGCAGCTCTATTCCTTGCTGCAAAGGCATAGAATCAAATGACAGTGGTCTCATCTCAGGATTGATGTTTATAAAAAATTGTCCATTGACACCTGCTGGATCTCAGGTATGTTTTAATCAGGTTCAATCAGCAGCAGCTGTCGCTGGCATTGTGGCAGCAATCCTCAGGGCCAGCAGCATATTAGGGTAAACTTCCTTCAGTTTATCTCCTCTTTGTGGAAATTCAAAGTCTGATGTTAGCTGATAGGCCCTCTGTGGACTAACTCCACCTTCATCTTACCAGACAGGTGAGGTCAGTCAGCAGGTCTAAAGGAGCCTTTAAAGACTCGTCCTGAACTTTAGGATGTGTTGATGGGTGTCTATGTCCTCAGGCTGTTGAACAGTGCTGCTGTGTCTGTCCCTTCAGCTGAAAGCCAATCAAACACACATGTAAATATAAATAATCCTTCAGTAAGGTCACACAGTGATTTCTAAATGACAGGACATCAGGTAATAAACACACCTGAAGCATAAAGTATGAATAACATTATTGTTCAGTAACAGGACTTCAGCTCTAACATGCTGTTTCAGAACTCACCTGCTTCAGGGTGGAGTTGGTGTGGATGTTCCATCAGAAGCTCCAGCAGCTGTTAGGCTGCATCTAGACAGATACAGATATACATGTTACTGTACAAGATCACACATAGTAGCAGATAAGTGAGTAAAACTTTATTTATAGAGCACATTTAAAGGCAATAGTTACAAAGTGCTGTACATGACAAGCAAAGAAAAACAGATAAAAACCAATAAAAGCAAAACATAAAACACAATGAATCAAGTAAAAGACAGATTTTAAGTTGCTTTTTAAAATGTCCTCTGATGACTGATTTGTATCTAACAGTGGGTTCTGTAGTGACCTCTGGCATTTATATACAAAAATTTCTGCAACAATAATCTGTTGCAATAATTTAAAAATGAAAACCATCAATGTGAATTTTTGCAAAATGCAAACCATTTTCTACTATGAGGTTTAAAAAGTGACTTTGACCAGAAAAATATAATAAACAGACAGAACTGATAATAAATGATCAGAAAACTATTAAGGATCATAATATAATTATTAGGAGTTATTATGAAACACCGAATTCTCAGAACACAAAACATGAAAACATCTGAAGATATTCATAAACATTTAAATGATCCTAAGAGGTTATTGTAAAGTGTTCATGACTCCGCTGCTCTGTTACTGTTGCTTTAAGGTTGTGTGACTGAATGTTTACAGTCTGTGAGAGCTGGATGTGCAGCTGGTGAGATGCAGCTCATCCCAGCTGTTTAACAGCTTTAATAAACCACTGGTAATCTGCTGAAAAAACCAGCATAGACCAGCATAGCTGGTTACCAGCATATGTTGTGTTTTAGTGCTGGCATGCTGGTCCAGTATAGGATGCTGGTGTTAGGACCCTGGACCAGCACCAAAACACAATATATGCTGGGAACACCTATGCTGGTCTATGCTGGTTTTTTCAGCAGGGAAGAGTAAAATATCATTGTGTCTTGCTTTAGTGCTGCACAAACGTTACAATATTAAGAAACTAGCTTAGTTAAGGATGCTAACAAATAATGTCATGATAACATCATCATTACTGTAACATTTCCTTACCTCTGTCTTTGCTGTGTTTTTCCCCCTCTACTTTTCTTTATTTTCTCCTCTGGGCACCAGATCATTTAGGGCATTTTGACATGTTGAGCTAGCTGACTCACCAAAAACAACCATTCTCCCCAAGTAGCAGGTAGAGGCTAATGAGACAGAGGGGGGGGGGGGGGGGGTGCCTTGGGCGCTAGGTTTACGTATAGTTTACAACTTCAGTAAAGTTGGCAAGATACTGTAGTGGCCGTGCCCGCTGCCAGGCGTGGCAGTGGGTGCAAAGACTCCTGGGAGTGGGTTCGGGGTTATTTTATTCATGTTTTCTGGTGTTCTGTTTAGTTCTGTTAGTTAGTTTTATGTTAGTGTTGTTTACTTTTAGTTCAACGTTTATTTTATGTCATTTTTAGTTGGTGTCAGTTCGCACCGTAGTTCATTATTGTATGTCGGGGGATAAAGAGAGGCTGCTCGACAGCAATAAAGTGTTCTGTGTTTACTACTTGGTGACTCGTTCTTGCCGCTGCACGCACACCCCGCTAGATGACATCTGAAACCGCCACAATGGTGTCAGAAGTGGGATTCTCGCTGTCAAGAAAGACACACAAGATGCAGCAAATAGACGAGCAAATCGAGAGACTCGGCAGAGAGAACAGCAAGCTTCGAGAGCAGCTAAGACTGGGCGCTGAGATGAGAACACCGCGCCAGCCGGATGGAACCAGCGCTCCGCGGCTAACCAGGCAGCCGCGAGAGTCATGCCCGGCTCAAGCACCTACAAACCCGGCCACAACGGTGCTGAGAGACGGCGGGAAGAAAATGCCGGTAAAGCTTCCAAGATTTAGCGAAGCCACGCCCCTCGCACCCTACCTCGCTCAGGTGGAGCTGGCAGCTTTACACGAGGGATGGAGCCAGCAAGAAACGGCGGTACATGTGGCGCTAGCATTGAAGGGTGGAGCGCTCCCGGTCCTGGTGGACCTCGCTCCGGAGGATCGATGTGACTGGCAAGCCATCACGGCAGCATTGGACAGACGCTATGGGAAAAGAGTCTCAGGAGAGCACAGCTGGGAGCAGCAGAGTGGCAGACGACGCGGCCACAGAGAAACCTTGGGAGCTTATGCGGCTGACCTGCAACTGTATGCTCGCCAGGGCTATCCTGACTTTCCGGCTGCCACTACGGAGGAGCTAAGCCTGCACGCTTTCCTTCGTGGGTTAACACCAGAGCCGCTACATCAACATGTCCGGCTGTCATTCCCTCTCACCATGGCTGAAGCGCTCCGGCGGGCTGAGCGAGCAGTGGTGCGAGCAGAGGTGATGCCTGTGGGACAGTTTGTGCGATCGCCACTAGTCAGAGTGGCGGAGCAGGAGGAGACGCTGGAGGAGGTGGGAGAAGTCAGCCAGGCCCGACCGGAGCAGACCCTGAGGCAGAGACCAGCTACCAGTCTCTGCTACCGCTGTGGGGAACAGGGACACCTAGCCAGAGACTGCCCAGCTCCAAGCCCTCGGCCCAGATCTGGACAACCAAAGCCGCTGGCTGTGGGAAATGCCAGCGGGGTGGGACAGTAAGGGGACTCCCACCTCGCATCACGTCACCCCTTGGAGTTAACTTGCCATCCGTCGGCCGCTGTGGGCCGCTTCATGGACTTTACTTGGACTGTTTGGTCGGAGGACGGCGATGCCGAGCCCTGGTGGATACGGGGTCCACCATCTGTCTGGTCCGGAAAGGATTCCTGCCAGAGACTGAGGGTTCCATTCCGGTGGGCTGGAGTCCCACTGAGACCGCATTGCTGACTGTGACCGGTGAGAAAACCACGATGACGGGGAAAGGACTGTTATCGGTGGTGGTTGGAGCTCATAAAGCTGATCATGAGTTCTGGGCTAGCCGCCATTCAAGACGACTGCATCCTCGGGTTAGATTTATTGACGCGCTGGGGCACATGTGTTGAGGAACTGCGCTATGCTTTGATGCTGAGAGACTTCCTCTCCAGGAGGGGAGTGACCTTCGTGAGAGACGACGAGAAGTCAGAGTCGCTCAGTCGCTGAAAGACAACTGCAACAGCCAGGAGGCTGGATTGAAACCGGTTCCTGCTACTGCAGCCCCGTCATCTGAGGCCGTACTTGCTATGGAGGCGTTGGAGCAACGCAGCAGGGAACACCTCAGCCCAGAGCAGCGGGAGCAGTTGAGCCAATTACTGCGAGAGTTTGGGGACATCTTTGCCGCGAGAGAAGAGGATTGCACCTGGACCAGCTTGGTCCAACACCGCATCGACACAGGTGACGCCACCCCTGTACGGCTCTGCCCTCATTGCCTGCCGTTAGCCAAACGGCAAGCGGCAGAAGGATTAATCAAAGACATGGCAGCTAACGGGGTCATCGAACCATCAGAGAGCCCCGGGGCTGCGCTGGTTGTCATGGTGAAGAAGAAGTGGGGTGGATGGCGGCCCTGTGTGGATTACCGGAGGCTAAATGCTTTGATGCGCAAAGACCCGTACCCCCTGCCCCACATTGATGACGCGCTGGATCATGTAGCTGGATCATGCTGGTTCAGCTCTTTGGATCTACGCAGTGGATATTGGCAGGTGGAGTTAGCACCGGAGGCAAAACCTAATACGGCATTCACTATTGGACAGGGACTGGCAGTTTCGAGTGATGCCGTTTAGGTTATGCAACGCCCCCGGCTACTTTTGAAAGACTGATGGAACGAGTGTGGTCTATTTGGATGATTTGCTTGTGCATGCTATCATCAGCGAGCAGGGAGTTGCAACAGACCCTGCTAAGGTTGCTGCTGTGAAAGACTGGCCTGTGCCAAAAAGCGTCTCGGAGCTGTGGAGCTTCCTGGGTTTGGCTTCGTACTACCACCACTTTGTGAAAGGATTTGCTACTGTGGCTAGCCCTCTGCATCGGCTAGTCGAGAAGGGCAGGCGGTATGAATGGAGTGAGGAGTGCACTGCAGCTTTCCATCAGCTCAAGGCGGCGCTAGTTGACGTGCCGGTCCTGGCGTACCTGGACCCCGCCCAATCTTTTGTTGTGGATACAGATGCTAGCAACGTGGGAGTGGGAGCCGTGCTTTCCCAAACAGGTGAAGATGGAGAAAAAGTTGTGTCTTATTACAGCTGCAGTCTCAGTCGTAGTGAGAGGAACTACTGCGTCACCAGGCGAGAGCTGCTAGCGGTGGTTTTGGCTGTGAGACACTTCCAGCCGTACCTGCTGGGTACCAAGTTCAAGCTTCGGACTGATCATGCTAGCCTCACCTGGCTATTGAACTTTAAACAGCCGGAGGGACAGGTGGCTAGGTGGCTGG
Organism: Aphyosemion australe; assembly: GCA_006937985.1. Taxonomy (NCBI): domain Eukaryota; kingdom Metazoa; phylum Chordata; class Actinopteri; order Cyprinodontiformes; family Nothobranchiidae; genus Aphyosemion; species Aphyosemion australe. The sequence goes on from SSNS01000046.1 coordinate 1,372,995, forward strand.
AGATTCTGCAAGAGTACGACTTTGAGTTCCAGCACCGCCCCGGCCATCAGCATGCTAATGCTGATGCGCTGTCCCGGCGTCCATGTTTAGTGACTGAGTGTCGCTACTGTTTCCGCCAGGAAGAGTGAGAACCAGACTCTGTTCCAGCAGCAGCGAGAGAGCAGCACCAAGAACTGTCGGCTGCTGCGGTGGAAGCTACTGAGGATTAGGAGAGGGAGTTGTTCTCCATGGAGGAGCTGAAAGATCAGCAGGAGGCTGATCCAACTCTGGCAGAGGTGAGAGCTTGGGTTCGGGACGCCAAGAGACCAGAGTGGCCCGACGTGTCCTTTCATGAGGCTGATCTAAAGAACCTACACTCCCAGTTCGGCAGCTTGGAGCTGCATGAGGATGTACTGTACAGGCGCTGGCAGGCATCAGGAGGGGGGACGGATCGCCTGCAGCTGCTGGTGCCATGAAGCCTCCGAGAGAAAGTCCTCTACTGGGTGCACGGCACAGCAGGAACGGGGCACTTTGGAAACAACAAGACGGTGCGACGGCTCCGGCGGAGGGACTGGGATCTACACTTGCCCATGGTGCTGTGGGCGTACCGCACTGCTGTGCAGGAGTCCAGCCAAAGCACCCCCGCAGCACTGATGTTCGGGAGGGAGCTCCGGACGCCGGTGGACCTAGTATTTGGGCCGGCTCCGGAGATTGCGGGGGGGCCTGAGCTGGACTACCTGCACAGGTTGAAGCAGAGAATGGAGGAGGCCCACCGGCTGGCCCGGACCACCCTGCTAGTGGCTGGAGCCTGGCAAAAGAGGGCGTATGACTGCCGGGCTTACGGACCATCGTTGGCTTTGGGGGACAAGGTCTGGGTTTACTGCCCAACACGGAGGAAGGGCTCATGAGCCACTGGCAGGGACCCGCAGAGATTTTGGACCAGATCTCTGCGGTGGTCTACCGGGTTCGCATGCCCGGGAAGGGCTGGCGGGTGGTCCTCCATTGAGAACGGTTGGCACCGTACCGGCCGCAGACTGGGGGGCAGCCAGCTGCTGTGACTGTGGGAGATGGGCCGGTGGGTGAAGCGACGGAACCGGGGAGGCCGGTGCGTGTTCGGAGCCGGCCTAACCGGTTCCAGGACTTTGTAATGGACAGCTGAAGGGATGTGGGACACTAAACCCTCTGAGGTGGGGGCTATGTAGCGGCAAAAACTTCTGGGAGTGGGTTCGGGGTTATTTTATTCATGTTTTCTGGTGTTCTGTTTAGTTCTGTTGGTTAGTTTTATGTTAGTGTTGTTTACTTTTAGTTCAACGTTTATTTTATGTCATTTTTAGTTGGTGTCAGTTCGCACCGTAGTTCCTTATTGTATGTTGGGGGGTGAAGAGGGGCTGCTCGCAATAAGTGTTCTGTGTTTGCTACTTGGTGACTCGTTCTTGCCGCTGCACGCACACCCCGCTAGATGGTGTCTGAAACCGCCACAATATTGACAGATTCGACATTTACAGTTCAATAACTCTGATCAGAATGTCGTTATGAAACATAACCTCTGTAGTATCGTGGCAAGGTGAAAAAGCTACAACCTATTTTTTTTCCCTAAACAACCACCTGTCCTCTGCTCCTGACGCAGCTAGCCCATGAAACTGCTGCCAGCGCTCAGGGACCGTCTGCAAATATAAACACAAGAAATGGCTGAAAAGATATAAAAACTCCACACTTGTACACTGTAGTGTCGCCAAATTCACAAAATATAACATTACACACATGCTGTGCTACTTAATAACATTTTCTAAGGAGGTACATTGATGTGGGCTTGATCTTTTAATATTAAGACATACATTTAACATTTTTTTTTATTCTGCAATTTTGCGCCCTGGCCAGAGATTGCGCCCCAGGTGGTCGCCTGTGTTGCCTGTCAGCAAAGCCGGCCCTGGGTGTTTTGATGCAAAGAAACACGCAAAACATACAGGATGGTGGCCTTTGAGGACCAGAATTGGTCATTTGTGCAGCAGAAGAAGGATACATTTTTTTATATAGCACCTCTCAACATAAAAATCACGAGGTGCTTCACAAGAACAAAAAAATCATAAAAATAAAAAATGATTTAAGAAATATCATAATAAAAAATGTGGGAAAAGGAAAAAATTAGATTAAAAATGTGAAGGAAGAAAAAAATATTAAGAAAAAGGTAATCACAGGATCAGAGAAAGACACAATTGGTAGAAACAACAGCAAGAAAACAAGATAGTGAGGAAGAATCAACAGAAGGTCACACAAAGGGCGATGGTGGCAGAGGAGTTAAGGAGGAGTTAAGTGGCCGCCTTGCAATCGGAAGGTCGCAGGTTCGCGACCCGCTCAGTCTGTCGCTGTCGTTGGCTGTGTCCAAATCCAGGGATTGCATGCTTATGAGTACCCGTCCTCATTGGTCTCAGGAGAACGTGTTCTTCCGTGACCACTTATACCGAATGTTAACAGCTGTGAATGTGGACATTCTATCCTTAAATAAAAGTCCCGCCCCTACTCCTGTCACCTAGCACCTGCTTAACGAAAATCTATTACAAAATATGGATCCACGATGCTGGATTATTCAAGATTAATTTATTTTATGATTTACCAATTTTATGAACTGTAATTAAGAACAAGAATACAAAAACACATTACAAGCCTAATGAGAATGGGAAACGCCTAAAACAACAACCACTTACTTTTTGTAGTCAGATTTGAATAAACTAGTCGTACCACTGCGTCTCCCGTTTCTACATATATCAATCCCGCAATGCATCACGGGATTTATGGAGGTGCGGAGACCACGGACACTACACCGCACCCGTTCTCAAAATCGAGGACATTTCAAGACTGCATTTTGAGCATTCTTGGAATTTGGACGGTCTTCGACGCGGCGCTGTGCCGTCACTGGTCTTAAAATCCAAACTCATGAGCACGCAACCCCTGGATTTGGACACAGCCGTTGTGTCCTTGGGCAAGCCACTTAACCCGCCTTGCCTGCTGGTGGTGGTCGGAGGGACAGGTGGCGCCAGTGTACGGCAGGCCTCGTCTCTGTCAGTGCGCCCCAGGGCAGCTGTAGCTACATTGTAGCTCATCCCCACCAGCGTGTGAATGTGTGTGTGAATGGGTGGATGACTGATTGTGTTGTGAAGCGCCTTGGGGGGTTGTAGAACCCTAAGAAGGCGCTATACAAATACAGGCCATTTACCATTTTCAAAAACCAGCCTGAACAGGTGAGTTTTCAACTGTTTTTTAAAAGAGACCACTGAATCCACTGATCTCAGGCTCAGTGGGAGAGAGTTCCAGAGTCTGGAGGCCACAGCAGCAAATGATCTGTCACCTTTGGTCTGTAGCCTGGTGCGCTGCACAATCAGTAGGCTTTGATCACTGGACCTCAGGGACCTGCTGGGGGTGTAGGGACTGAGAAGATCACCAATGTATGATGGTGCCTGTCCATGTAAGACTCTAAAAACCAGAACCAGGATCTTGAAATGAACCCTGAAGTTAACCGGCAGCCAGTGAAGCTGGAAGAGGGGCGGGGTGACGTGGGTGTGTTTGGAGGACTTGGTCAGCAGCCTAGCACAGGCATTCTGGACCACCTATAGATGGTTCAGGGAGGTTTTGCTCAGACAACTGAAAAGCGAGTTGCAGTGTGAGGAGATGAAGGTGGGGATAATGTTCTCAAGTTCAAAGCAGGACAGAATGGGACTCAGCAATGTTCCTGAGATGGAAGAAGAAAGAGCGAACAAGAGAATTGACATGAGAATCCACAGTGAGAGCTGGGTCAAAGGTCACACCAAGATTCCTGACAGAGGGTTTGGTGTGAGAAGTAAGCTGACCAAGAGAGTCTCTGACTTTAGGAACCAGCTTGTCTGGGGCACAGATGAAGATCTCAGTCATAGCTTCATTCAGCTGTAAAACGTTCCCAGCCATCCAATTTTTAATAGAGTTTAAGCAGGTTTGCAACAGCTGCAGCTTAGACATCTCATGGGGCTTAAAGGAGAAGTACAGTGGATGTGCTGGAGAGGGAGTAGATAAAGGAAGAGCAGTAGAGGCCCCAGCACAGAACCTTGTGGGACACCATGGGTGAGGGAGGTGGTGGAGGACACAAACTTGGAGATGGCCACAGAGAAGGAACACTCAGAGAAGAGGAGAACCATTTCAGAGAAGTTCCTGAAAGGCCTACCCAGTCTCTCAGGCTATCTAGTAGCAGGTGATGGTCAACAGTGTCAAAGGCTGCAGTCAGGTCCAGCAGAACCAGAACAGAACAGTTCCCTGCATCACTGTGAGTCAGAAGGTCATTAGAGATTTCAGTAGAATGAGCTCTACAAAAACCTGGGGCCTCATTTATCAACCGTATTTACGTACAAATCTGTGCGTATTTCGTGCGTGGGAACGATTTTGCGCATTGTGTGTTATTTACCAATTTGTACTTGTGCGTGAAAATGTTTCTAAATATAAGAACAGCTGTGACCATGCGTAGGAACAGCATCTAGTGGCAGAACGGGGGAATCGCAATTCTGAAGGTCTCAGTCATCCACCCGTGTTCCTCATCCACTAATTATTCTACCCAATAAATAATTATTTCGGTGGAAAAACAGCTGTGTCACATTATTGGTGCTAAAACACCCGTAACCGATGGGAATCTGACATTGTAGAACGGCTGATTCTTGTTATTTTGAAATCACAATGTTTACTCTTCCCATTTTTATGATGTTATAAATCATTTTGAATTTATTTATTTATTATGTTTTAATTTAATTTAATTATTTTGTTATTATTGGGGGATTTAGCAGAGCAGAGTGCACTCCGGAGGGAATGGCTCTTCCGTGAGTGCAGCGCACTGATCCGATTCCAGTCCAGATTCTATTTTACAAATAAAACCCTCCAGAACCTCCTCTGCTCCCCGATCATACACGCGTTGTCAAGTGTCCAGTGCTTCGATCTCGCAGTCAATAAAGTTTTTCTTTTTTGTCCGGGAAGAACCCAGGTAATCCCCTCTCGATCTGTGGACGTAGTGTGACCAAATATGGTTAATTGAGGGCGTTTCTGTATGTAAATGACTGTAAGCAGACACGAGCGCATTGGTACGGACAGGTGGGATTTATCATCAGATGGTTGCGGAGGAACATGAGTGCAAGAGGCCACCGCATGTTTCATAAATCAGAACATTGACTGTTCGTACACACATTCCAAATTTCATCCGTAGGAGGGAATATAGGAACGTTTCTACGAACGTTTGATAAATGAGGCCCCTGGAAACTATCTAAGATGTTATGTTCATCAAGATCAGCTGTGAGTTGTTTAGCAACAACCTTTTCCAAGATCTTGGAGATGAACGGTAGCTTGGAGATGGTTGTGAAGCTACTATGGAGAGATGGCTCAAGATTGTTTATTTTTAAGAAGTGGGTGGATTACAGCGTTCTTAAAATAAGCAGGGACCTGACTAGAAACCAGGGAAGCATTAATTATAGAGAGCACACTGGGACCGATGGACTGAAAAGCATTTTTAAACAAAGATGAGGCTAAGATGTCGAGGGGGCATGCAGATGTTTTCAAAGAGTTAACTAGTTTGGTTAGCTCAGTGTTTACAAACATGATCCACAATAATAATTATGAGATTAGAAAAGTTTTAAGATGGCAGAAATCTACTTTGGAACAGGCTCTACTGCGACTAGCTGTAATCTTTGCAGAACTAATCTGCATTTCTCCAAACTGGTGATAAATGAAATTTTCACCACTTTTCATAAAACAAACAAACAAAAAAATATACTAATAGTTTAAACTGAATCTCACATGCCAGATCAGCAAATGAAAATGTGTCCTAAAATCTGTCTTTATGCACAGACATTTACTTTCTTTAAGCACTGACCCACTGATGACCCCCACTGCTGTGAAAAGAGGCTGTGAAGCAAATGGCAGGCAGAATGTGTGCATATACCGTAACTCTCAGAGTATAAATATTGTATGTTCCTCCATATACTTTTTTTCTGAATTCATTTCTATGTCTTGCAGTCAAGTTCTCCTTAAAAGCTAAGGGATAATTGAGTTTCCATTTAATGCCAGTAAAAGCAGGATGTGTGGAGTGTCTGATTCGACAGTAACCAGCTGATTAACAACACTCAATGTACCACAGAGCGTCAAGTGAGTTATTAAAAAAATTCAGATAGACTCCAGTCAAATGTAGCTGCCACTGTTGCAATTACATTCAACATACCAGCAAACTACCAGTTTTCTGCCAGAAAGCCGTCATTATCTGCCAGAACACACAAAGAATACTCAGTAAATTTAGCTTGACATCCCGGTAAAACGTGTGTGTGTGTGTGTGTGAGGGGGGGATTAAAAAGCGTTCTTGCGTGCATTGTTTTCCTAAAATGGACTTTATTGTCCCAATGTCGATAAGAGTGTCTGGAAGACTGAATGTGTATCTTTAGTGATATTTTGAGCAAGGAAGAGAGCCTTTCAAAGGGGATTGCAGTTACTAGGCAACAAGCAGCAGAACCAATTGAGGACTCAAGTAAAAGAAAAAAGAGAAAGAAAAAGTTTCTCCTTTCTCAATCATGCAGTCTCTCCCTCATACAGACTTTCTTTTACAAATGCTTCAGTGTGTACTTTGCCCAAAACCAAACCAAAAGCCCCAACAAATGGAGTTTGACCATAGATGGGAGACTTAACCCATTTTTTATGCTTACATGAAGGATTTATGTTCATTTGAGTCTGAAATGGAAAGCTTAGAGGACAGAAAATAGTGTTGGTCAGAGTCAAAATCCATATTTATATACTTCTGATAACATTCTGGTAGTTCTTCTTCATCCCTTTTAGGTGATGAAAAAATACTTTCTTGGCCAAGGACACACCAATAGCGTACTTTACAGTTGACCACATCTGCACAAGTGCTGCTGGGAGCAAATGCTAGACAAACCATATTTGCCAATTGAAAAAAATAACCACCCACCAAACTCCATTGGTTTTTCTTGCTCAATACACAAAGTAACAATGTTTTTTTTACCTTAAATTACTGACAGTTTTGGCAACACACAGCAGCCGTCTTTAGAGCCTCTCGTTAAAGTTAAAGTCCCAAGTCATCATCACACACTGGTGAAATTACATCTCCGCATTTGACCCATCCCCGTGGTGGGGAGCGGTGAGCTGCAGCTGTGGCCGCGCTCGGGAACTATTTGGTGGTTTAACCCCCCAATTCAACCCCTTAGTGCTTAGTGTCAAGCGAGGAGGCATTGGGTCCCATTTTTTCAAAGTCTCTGGTATGACCCGACCGGGATTCGAACCCCGATCTCCCAGTCCCGGGGCGGACACTCTACCACTAGGCCATCGGAGCTGGCTAAGGAAGTAAATGATTAGAACTAAGAGCGCCGAGGCTAAATTAAAATATATTCGCGTTATTAACATGTTTCTTATCAGTGAAAAAGCCATGACTTTGGACAGATAAATGAAAGAATTGATGGTTTTTAACACGGTTAAGACGAATGTTTTAAAGTCAATTACGTTCTCTGCTGCCTGGTTCCTAATAACGGATCACATTCCTGCTTTTTAAACCAACAGCATAATAGTTTAAGCTCATCTAAAGGTTTATGAGCATCACTGTTGATACTCAAGAGCAGAACTAAGTTATTTAAACTCTGTGGGCTCATGAAACTCACAACACTGCAGGTCTGTGGAAAAACATTGCTGCATTTCAACAGGTGGATTTGCCCAAAATATACAATTAAAGACACTAAGTTGGAAGTCTGATAACTCAAATAGGCTAAAAGAAAAAAAATTCTTGTATTTCTATTTAAATAAAGTGTAGAATAGACTGTATGCTCCCTGTCCATTCTGTTAAAGGGACTATATGGACTTTGAAATGTTTATGCTCGCGATTGCCCCCTCAGGCCAAACGTGTAACTGCAGCTTCAATAGTAAGCTCGTGCACGAGGCATGCATGCTGTACTCCTGAATGAAAACAGCTGAGTCAGTCCTGCTGCTGATGGCTCTTCTAAATTGTCTTTCAAATCTGCCTCCACACAATCAGCAATGTCCAATACAGAATATAATATAATATAATATAATATAATATAATATAATATAATATAATATAATATAATAGAATATAATAGAATATAATAGAATAGAATAGCCTTTATTGATTTTGTACAGGGCACAGTGAAATTAGCCTTTCGCCGAGCCCCGCCCCCCTTAGTTACTGTTGCCAACTCCGACAATAAGTGGATCAAACACTGCAGCTCAGCAGATTTCCGCGATGGAAAGAAGTAGACAGATGCGTGTCAGCGACATTTTTTGGAGCAATTCGTCCTCAATATCATCCAGATCGAGGCAAAAGGGTTACAGTATGCAGTGGAGGGATATATTAGTGTCGGCTCCGCTGAGCGAAGTGTAGCAGGGAACAAGAGTTGGGAGTTTCAGGAGAAGGTCCGGCGTCCAGGGACGCGTGGACCCAAGTAGCGGTGGCGGCGAGGCGGTGTCCCTGTGAGCTGTCAGCTGTCAGATGATCTGAGCTGCAGGCAGCTCTAACGGAGAAAAGCTCCCATCGCTCTGCATCACTATCATCTCAGCTGAGTCTGTTTATAAAATGTAACTTTTTATGCCCGTGTTTACTTTCATTTTTAGTTCCCGGCCGGAGCTCGGCATTAATTCATCACGTGATCATGACACCACCCGCTGTTGCGCCAAGGCTTTATGTGCGTTTATAAGACACACAGTTGAGGTAATATTACGCTGATTTGCCGGCACTGTGTGTCTTATAAAGGGTCTTGGATAGTCTGGGAGGCGGACCTCCGCCCAGCCGCGGCAGGGGGAGCACTCATGCTTGCTGGCTTGCTGGTTGAGCTCGATGAGGAGGTTCTGAAGGGAAACGAAGGAGACACGACTACTATCGAGGCTAATGCTTAGTAGTAAATTAGGCTTAGCCTTATCATCTTGTTTGGAGTTGTCGGATAGTAACGGTTGCTATGATGTGTGATTGGACAATAGCCGTTCTGGGGGTGGGGCCGGCGAAAGGCTAATTGGAGTGCCACTCCCTTTGGTGCAAAACGTAAAAGAATACAAAAAATAATGCAGAAATAATATAAATATAAAATCAACAATAATATGTGCAAATATACACACAGAGTAGCAGCATTAGTTGGGTTCTGTGCAGGTCACTATTGTACGCAGAATTTTAGCATATTGAGTGAAACTCAAATAGCACATATAATTGTTAGCCTATATAATAATTATAATTGTTATATAATAATTATAATTGTTATAATTGTCAGCTTCGTCCAGGCCAATGCAAGGAAGTTGGTCAACCTCATCCTGTGATGCACACCTATTGCACAATAAAAATAAATTTTATATAATCAGTGAATAGAAAGTGAGAGTGGGGATGTTACTACGGTATTAAAAAAACAATAATAAAACATACCTTATTGATATTGGAGATACATAATCTGAATCATACGGGTCTAAAGCTCCTTCCTTCTCTTTCCAGCTCTAATCTGGAAGTAAAAACAGCAGCAAAACATGATTATATATACTGACATATAGCCATTGCATTTCAATGAGAATAATGTGTTACTTACACACTGTTTCCAAACTGTTGGCTTGTTCCTCATCTAAAGAGTTCTTTCAGCTCCATCGATTTGATGCTACAAAAAAAAAAACCAGAATACATCAATTACAAAAACATAGGTTATGAATCAAATGATAAAAGCCCTGCATGTTTCTGCATTTACCAAGACTTCTCATACATGATAACCAGGACTGCTTTTATTCTCCACATCCAGACACAATTATCCTATCTTCTGTCTCATGAACAGAAGCTGGGATGTTTATGCCCACAAAGTTTTTCTTTTTTGTTCCAACAACCCACTCCTCTGGTTATGACTTTTACTTTCTTGTGCTTGCTCCTGATCTATTGTGCCTCTCCACCTCCATGGATCCACCTGTCTGTCGGCACATCTGACGCTGGTCAGATGCTGCGTGTTGTCAGTCATTGAGGGAACGTGCACGGTGTCGGATAACTCGTCTTTTTTCTCTCTCTCCTCTTGCCTGGGCTGACGTCAGCCCAGAGGAGACTGTCGATGCACAAATCGTGGCCCCTCTTGTAGCGTGTGTTCTGCCTATCGGGAGGGGCGGGTCAGCGGCGCTGGGGGGAATGTGTTTACTTAGAGACGGACATATATTTTTTCAGAAATCTCGGAGATTTCCACTAATAAATGAGCGGTAATAGTACCGGTGCTCATCCTACCCTGGAAAAAAGTCCCAGTGCGCTGAGAAGTAAAAATAAGAATACGACTAATATTAATATCCTGACCAGCACTGACTCTGACGGAGACACGCTACACAAGCAGCCTAAAATGTTCCTATGATATACGTAAGCCCCCGGTTTGCTTTGAAAGCACCCACAACCCTTACCCCACACGTATTTAGTAATAATTTCTTACCTGTCCAGCAACAATGATGCCAACTGCGAGTCTTTTGTCTCAGCATTTTCCACTTTTCAAATGCAGGCCGGACCGATGTTTATCCTCGTTCTTTGCCTTCGGCGACCAGACTCAAGTTTTGCCCTTTTTGTCGCGCTGGAATACACTCTTGGGTTCTTTGTCTTGTTTGGGGTCTGGGCTGGAGTTTCGCTGGTGCTTGAAGCAGCTCTCTTCTTGTTCTTGGCTGAATCAGCTACCAAAACCACCTCTCGCTCTACCGCTAAGCTACAGCTAGCAAACAAACGCTGCAGGCGCGTGAACGCGCATGAACGTGCATGACGTCATCACGCATTACGCTGCCTCTGGAGGACACTGGGGAATCCTGCTTGTTCGACCCGAACAAGATCTTTTCTGTGAGTTTACAGGCATACAGAGGCAATCACAGTAAAAATACCAGGGCTCATTCTACAGGACCAGGGCATTGCAGGAGAATGTATGAGGAATAAAATTTAAATAAATTTCTATACTTGTATTAGCTGTTAAACTTCCACATAGTCTCTTTAAGGAAAGAAAATCATAAAATTCTTTTGTGAAAATCTACTGAATGATGCACTGATCAAAGGAGGTGAAACAATCGATATATATGCTATATGGGTCCCATTTACAACGTGGTGTAAACAGGGCATCAATAAATTATCTACAGTATAGTGATTATCAATAAAGTAAAAAAAAATATATAGCAGTCAAGATTATTGTTTTACTGGACAATATCTGGGGCAGCTAAGATTGTGTCCCAGCTCCTGTAGCCCTAATACTTTATAATTATTATGTCAAATAAAAAAATCTTTATTTTTTTTTTACTTGTGAGTGTATATGTATTCCCCCCACCGGCCCTTTTGAATGTCTCCCTAATTCTGAGGTCTCAAGGTTGGCAAGTATGATTTGACCAATTACATGGTGAACTCTCGACTGCTGCCCCGTAAAGCTCATGTTCATGTCATTTTCACATTACAAACTTATTTAAATTAAATTTTATGGTAATTTACAAGCATAATATCCTCAATAGCAGCACACCTCAGGTGCATCCTGAGGTCAAGTTCGGCAGGAAATTGAGTATTTTTGCCTAAATAAACCCATTAGGCAAAATAAATAGCTATGTAGAGGTTTGTAGTATAAAGCTAACGTGAACCTCAGTGAAATTTAAAAAATTGGAGTTGAGTTCTTTTGGATTTTATGCAAAAGAAAAAGAGATCAAAATCAATGTTTTTATTCAAAGGCCAATGCAGTGTAAAGTCATGATATAATAGTAATAATTACAATAATGAAATATAAATGCAAGGTAATATTTAACTTTTTTACTCACTAATCTTTTCACCACTGCCAATTTCAAATTACATAGTTACTTCAGCAGAAATAAGATATTCCTGATCCCTGAATGTACCTGTAGTGCTACATGTTGCTGGTACTGCTGCTATTTCCACTTTTAAATAACCACATGACTCTACAAATACATGCAAAACGAATGGCACTGTAATGGATGAAGACATAATGTTGCCCAAATGGCAATGACATTTTGGAGATCGAAGCAGTTTTAAGATGATAGTGACATGCTGGTTGCAATGAGAGACAAGCTTTTAGCTCTTCAGTCCAAAACAATACAAACACCTTTTCTAACTGGTGTTGGACCCAAAAGCAGGGGAAAATCCACGGGAGGGAGGCCGGTAAGTTGAAGAAATGATTTAATTTAAGATAACTGGAAAATCTTGGATGCAAGTAACACGGGGAGGCACATAAACAGGCTAACAAACAAAACAAGAGCCACAGACGAGGAATGAATGAGAACCGGGAGCTTAAATACAGAGGGAGGTGATTGTGAACAAGGAACAGGTGAGTGAGTAATCAGTAGACTTAGGGGTGGATGATTATCAAAGGATCTGAGGGGAAAAATAGCCCAAAACAAACAGGGACACAGGAAACAGATTATAGTAAAAACAGGGGCAATTTGGTAAGCTTTCCATAAATGGGTAATCATTAAAGGGATATTCCATGCTTAAGTGAAATTTAGTCTGTTGTCATTATCCCCAGAGTTAGATAAGTAGGAAAAAGTATTTTGTAACAAGCCCAGTCATTCTCCTACTCTGGCAGTATTCTGTTAGCTTTAGCTGAGCATAAACAATGTAAGTCAATGGTAACAGCTAGCATTTAATGTAAAAATCATGAATATTACTCAATAATGATCTCAACTTTTTTCATTGTAGTACCCTGGTGTGAACTGCTCCTCATAATCCAGATATTGTTTTATTTTTATCACAGGTGTTGTTGGAGGAATTTCCAGGGCAGCAAGCCATTGTCTTCCTTGTTCCTCATTGGATGGGATTCTGTGAAGCATCGTGCTTTTGTATGTTTTCCCAACCCTTTGCTGCACATGCAAGAACCATTTTCTTGCATTATAAATGTAACGTACCAAAGTAAGAAATTAAAACTCAGTGCAGCTCATACATTTTTGCTTACGGAAGTAAGTGTCTTTAGGGGCTGCTGCCTCATGTCCTTGTGCCATGCAGTTGTAGCTTACAGCGGTGCTTTGTAGTAATGTAGTCCCAAGTCTGAATCAACTCCTGTAATTTCTTCTTGTTACTTATTATTTTCATTTGCAGTCGATATGATTATTGAGGTCAGCAAGAAAAATTAGGATCATTATTGAGTAGCGGTGTAACAATATCCAAATCTCACAATACGATATTGTCACGATATGAACCTCACGATACAATATTTATTGCGATATTGTGGGGAGGCTCACGATAATAAGACTCACAACATAAAATACTTTGACTGGAATCCTCCGTGCTGCGTTCACCGCTGTAGCCTCCATACTCCATGTTTGTATTTCTTTGCTGTGTGGCCTGCACGCACTCCCATTGGCGAACTGGCCGATGACGCGGAAGCAAAGGATCATGGTCTATGTAGTTTACTTTGCTATGCTCCGGTGTAGCAGACTGAAAAGTGTTATTTTTACCTCAAGACGTACTGTACGATATCGTGACAAGACCACAACGATATTGTGGTCATTTTACTACGACGATATCACAATATTGCCAATATTGTTACAGCCCTATTACTGAGTCATTTTAATGACTTTTCCACACTAAATGCTAGCTGTTACCATTCACTATTTATGCTAAGCTAAAGATAACAGAATACTGCCAGATTTGGAGAATCACTGGGCTGGTTTCAAAATGCTTTTTCCCACTTCTCTAACTCTGGGGAATATGGAAACAGACTAAACTTCACATAAGTGTGAAATATTCCTTAAATAAATTTAACACTTCAAAATGGCAACAAACAAAATCACTTAAAACAATAAAAGAAACAAAAATACAGAAACCTGTTCAAGTGAAATTCACAGCAGAGATTTGATTTATCGATATCTGAGACCTGGACCCTGCTGAAACACCTAAATTCATCTCTGTCAAGATGGAGAATATCATCTCCACAATTCGTGCACATTCATTTAAAACATTGTTCTAATAACAAAGTCTCAGATCAGAAAAATGTGGTCATTGTTTTTCTGCTGCTGCACTCAAATGAAGAGATGTAAGAACTTGAATATAATGTTGCAATCATTTCAATGAAACTGTTACATCAGAATAATTTTAATAACCGCTGTGGTTCTACAGAATTACATCCTATAATCATTATTACACTCCACTGCGATGCTTAAGATACATTAAGAGAAGAAGAGAAAGGAAGAAGGTGTGGCCTTTTTTATTATAGACATAATGCTTGCTAATGAACTGCATAGAAAAGAAATAATAAAAACGTGTCTTGCTGTGTGCTGGAGAATATCTCGGTCTGCTTTTCTTACATTTGCACATCCTTTCGGAGGAAAACACAAGGTAACCAGAAGACAACAGGTATCGACTGGTGAAAAAATAAACAATGACTGCCTGACTGCTGGGAATGGATAACACCTGCAGAGCATCCTGTTAGCACTTCCTTTACTGACTGGAGATCTAGCTGTCTTTGTAACAATGGCAACAATCTGCATTCACTAATTTATAACCTAAGTCCTCATCATCTTCCCATTCTTGTTTTGGACGTTTGACTTTTATGACAGTCTCTAATCTCGTCTAAAGATGCTTTGTCTGAGGGTCACTTTGACACTTAAAGATATGGAAACACACTTTTGTCAAATTAACCCTAATCCAATTGAAAGCTTTGCCAAAGAAAAGGGCCTATGTTTGTTAAAAATAAAGTAAAGTAAAGAAAGAAATTGGCTTTGTTGCACACACTTAGAAAAAGTTAATGATTTTAAAAATCTTATGCCAACAAAGAAAAATTCTTCCCACCAGCTGAAACCACACATGGAGGCTGAAAAAAATGGATCCATTAGTGACAGGCTGAACGAATCTGACCCAGGTTTTATTAGACATTTAGACATACAAGCCTTAAAATCATTTTAATAAACTCTTGTTAGAGAGTGAGTTTACAGGAACTGGTCCAGGTAGGATTTAGACCATGTACACATGTAGCTAGGTATCCCATAAAACAGAGATATTTTTCTGTCATTTGCCTGTCAACCACACTAAAATGAAGATATACCCCACCATAAGAATTCTTTTAAAAACTCTGACGACATACACTTTTTATTATTTTTTTAAAATATAGCTTTTGAAGGAAAACTGTACATTCATTCTGCATACCTCTAAATGCCCCGTGGAGGTATTATTTTTTTAAATCAAATGAAATTGAAAAATGTTCCATATTCAACCTTTAATATAAAAAGTTTACAATTTTTATGACGTGAACAGATTTACTAAAATGAGTCACAATTTTCACACCAGTAATTTGGATCTGGATGGACTGGCAACCTGTCCAGGGTGTCCCCTGCCTGCCGTGGGAGACAGGCACCAGCTCACCGTGACACTATTCAGGATTTGGACTAACAGACATGAGTCAATGAATGAATGAATGAAATTTGGTTCTTCTTTTGATAAGAAGAAGCCATGGGGTAAAAGTTCTACATTTATTTATGATCCCGGCCTTTTAAGTTTTATAAACCAAGATAACTCTCAAAGTGATATTTCATGTGTACTAAAGCCTTGTTTTTGCTCAGTGATAACACACAAAAAGCATTTATTTTATTGTTTTAAACCTGTACTTACAAAAAGGATTGACACGATGCCAGGGCAAAAACTGTTTTGTGCTGACACGACTGTTGACATTTTTTGTTTGTATTTCCATCCTTCAGGACCCAGTTTTCTAAACACTGGAGCGTATTTTAGCTGCCCCTCTGACACCGGTGCACATTCATATTCTAGAGGTGCAAGAACAATCTTTCCTCTTGGCTTCTAAGCCTCTGTGGCAGCGATTTGGATGCTTTGCTTAAGGGCACCTAAATGAATGTTTTCCAGACGCCCCAGTATTTATTTATTATTTTCTTTTTTTAAATTTCCGAACTCATGAACTAAAGTTACAAGAACAGCCTCCTACTTTCCTATTTCTGAGCCATGTCTCAAGGCAAAATTAGGTAGAAGAAACTGGACATGTTGGCAGAAGTAAACACAATCCAAGGATCCTAGATATGTTTGTTCATGTTCTTCTACCCCTCAAAGACTGGGAGGATAGTGACTGTATATAGTTACCTATTGCGTAAGTTAATTACAGTGCTGTCTCTAGTGCCGTGTCGGCATTCTGTTACATCTCCTAATTGATTCATTACGCTGCAATTGCCTGAGCAGTCAGAGACTATACCACTAGTGAGTCTGTGCAGCAAACAACCTTCTGCAATCACATTCATGCCCCTTTTCTCCTAAGTAAAGAAATTTAACATAATGTGGTGGCTGTTCTTCTGTAGCAGTCAGTCATAATTACCCAGATGGTCTTATAAGGTAGAATCTTATTTTTTCTTTCTCCCCCAGGTTGTTCCACAAGATTTAAGTACCTAAATAAACCTTTTTTTTTCTCTTTTGCTAGACAACATGCACCTGCCTACTTCCATTTGTCAAAACAGAGTTTCAATATAGAGTTACAGGGGTTGCCATGTTGTTTTTTAGGAGTCAGTGTGTGCATGTGGGGCTAGAAGTCCTACCTAAAAAATAAAAAAATGAATTCACAAATTGCTTGTACCTCTACTACTGAGTATTAAATTGCACATGCTTGTGCAGATCCTGTACTTGTCTGCTTTTAGCGCTAACCTCTTGGCCACCCAGGATGTTGGTAGGTGTGGCTATTTGCCACATGCCAAAAGTCTCTTTTGTGTCATTTTAATCCAGCTGTGTCTGCAACTTGGCACATACTTGTCTGCTTTTAGCGCTAACACAGAAGCCTCTTCTATATAAAAGCCTCTTGGGCACAGAGGAGACTGATAGGTGTAGTGATTGTCATAAACCAGTCGGCATGGCAGCTCAGTTGTTGCTGCAAATCTGTGATGTAAACTACATGCTGTTTGTTTACATGTAACAGATTTGCAAAAATGTTTGCATGTTTCATTCACTGAAGCGCCTTGGGGGGTTGTAGAACCCTAAGAAGGCGCTATACAAATACAGGCCATTTACCATTTCATTCATTTTAGCTGCAACACTCACATTGTGCATGTACAAAATATATAAAGTAATATATTTTATTTACAATAAAAAAAGAATGATTAAAAAAAGAATGCACACCTATATTGGAGTTGTAATTGTTTTAATGCTAGAGATGTGTTCAATCTGTAGCTTCTGTTCAGAAGAAGCTACAGCTTGAACAGTTGTGTTTCAGATGTGAGAAAGTGTCGTTGTCACATTTACCTTTTCTATAGCTGTGAAATGTTCACATTAAAATGAAATAATGGGAAAGGTTAACACTATGTGAATGAATAAAACACTCTAAACTTTGTGTTTTTACTCCAACTGCAGCAGACTTTACCTTTGTAATAAAAACGATCATTTCAGTCCCTCTGAACAAACAACTCATTCAGTTTTTTCACGGGCACCAACAGTTATTCTCATCATGGTTAAATGATGCAAAACAAGACGATGATCTCGTATCACAGTTGCCAATTTTCCTGCATTGTGCATTAGACTTGCACATTTAACATGCTCCTCACACATCCCAAACAAATTGGTCTTAGATACATTTGTGTTTCGTCAGTTACAATAGAGACACTTTTGACTGTCTCTCCAACAAATAAGCAATTTCATCTGAAAGTGGGTGGATCAAACCCACATGGGGTGACTTGCTGCCTAAGCTGGTTAAAAACAAATCTGCACAGCAAACAGACGGGAGCACAGAAAGATGAACGGACATTGGTGCAGTTCAGCAGCTGTATCTTTGTTTGAAATTTGAGGAAAACTATGTGCTTACCCGCTGTTTGCTTACCACAAATTTGTGTTTGTGTCTAATTTAATCAGCTGCTCCCTTCCTGCTTTATAAGCAGTTCATCTTGTATCTGAAGTATTTAGTTAAATGGTTGAGCAGCTTGAGGTTAGAAATAAAGTACTAGACCAAAGGATGTGCATGGGCTTTAAAGGCCAAGTTCACGGAGAAACCATTTTTTACTTTTTATATTTGAAATATGATCTCTCACTCTGAGTTTCACATGCAGGCTGAATGTGAAAATAATTTTCTATCCCTATTTCCTGCATTAGACACTGAAAGAAAATAGACAGGGAAACGCTTGGGTTAGAAATAGCCACACAGATCTACGTCACACTGTAAATTAACATTCATGGACTCACCCATCTTGACTCGCGACGGGGAAAGCTGTTGATGTTTTAGCGTCCAGGGAGCAGCAGAGAACGTCTTGACTAGTAGAAGCTTATTTGTGGAGATAAAACATCAGTGTTGGAAAGCAAACAAAGTCAGTGGTGGAGTCATGCTGCTCTTAAACAGTCAGAAGGGAGATGTCCACTTATATCAGGAAATAATAATGTTTTCTGCTCCGCTCTCCTCTGACCAACTTCTAGTTCTTGAAACAGGAGCGCCAGAGCAAAGGATCATGGTCTATGTAGTTTACTTTGCTATGCTCCGGTGGAGCAGACTGAAAAGTGTTATTTTTACCTCAAGACGTACTGTATGATATCGTGACAATACCATGACGATATTGTAGTCATTTTACTACAACGATATCGCCAATATTGTTACAGCCCTATTATTGAGTCATTTTAATGACTTTTCCACACTAAATGCTAGCTGTTACCATTCACTTACACTATTTATGCTAAGCTAAAGATAACTTCTTGGCTTCTTAGGGGTACAATAAATAACTTCTGGGCTGCTCCTTTTATTGGCTTCGATTCTTTAAACAACTCTGGAGCTTTTTGCCTGCTGGTGTCGAATTACAAATGCGAGAACTGCAGCATTAGCTCTGCACAGACTCTGCAGCCTCACAGGCTCACAGCTTATAAACACTGACTACGTCCCTTTTTGACCATTTTGAAGAAATGGAAAAAAACTAACAACCCTCAGCCGGCTGAGAAGAAAATCTGTTTCAATGTAACCTTCCTTCCAACATGTGATTACTTCGTTGAAAATATCTTACATAGAGGTGTCAAATTATGAGATTAATTAAGATTAATTAATTACAGCCACATTTAGTGCACTATTTTTTTTAATCAAGTTAATCTCATTTTTAATCCATAACTTTACTGGGACTTTTCTAGCCTACCTGTTGGGATTTTTTTATTTTAAATTTTTATTTATTTTATGTATTATATTTAACTATCATGCCATACCACATGTCAGATTTTATGAAAAAGCATAATATTTTGTGATAAACTGTCAGTTTTGATATGCTAACTTACAGCACTGTAATTTACAGGTCTTCTATTTTATTTTTAGATAAATGTTTTAGTAACAAGTTCTGTTTGAGTTTTTGTTGGTTTCACATTTAGGACATGAAAATCATCAAATGTTTAGTTAGAAATGGTTTTCATGTGTAATAAAATGTTTCTGTTCTCTCTGAATATATTTTGACAAAGGATATTATCGCAAGTTTTCTGATTATACCTGCAAATAAAGTTTTAATAAACACAATTACACTAATTGTTTTCTTTTTCACCCAATCCCAAATTGTGAAAATTCTGGTATTTTTTTAGGATTTAGCTTGAATGAAGCATCTACTGTGGTTGAATTTCTAATCATGACTTATTTTCTATTGTCAGTCAAGTTGTCATTTTAGATGGAATCAAAATGATCAAATACACATAAAATTAATTTGGAAAGAACAGTTTTGTTCATTTTTTATTTCAAGTAACTGACATAGAGTTACATCAGAAATCTTTGAAAAATATGAAAAGTAATCTCACATCCTAATGAGTTCTGACAGGTACTTTTGAGCTGTTGTTTAATATTTTTTAATATCCAACGTATACATACGGATTTCAAAAACAAAAGACACATTTTGATGAGTTCAGATTGTTCTGGACTCTGTAGCATCACCCTTCATCTGTAGACTCTGACTGAGACCTGTCTTGCTTGCTAAAGAAGGAATTTCCTTAATTTGTCTTCAGCAAGTGTTCGGCTATAGACTAATGGATCTGTATTAGGCTGAGCAGTTAGCAAGCTGAGGATCAAGGAGGGGGGGGTTTGTGGATGTTCGCTTGCCTGCAATTTAGTCCAACATGAGTACTTTCTTGCTAAAGGCTTACGCTTAAACCCAAAAACCCTCTGAGAGGCTATTTGTAGTGGAACACAGAACATAAAGATTAAATGTACATCAGAGCTTCAGCTTCAACAACGTAGATGCAATATCTACAAAGATGCGCTCTGATGAGTTGTGTTTTTGTTCAAATTGGGCTTAAATGGACAATAAACTATACAATTATCTGGATATGAGAGGACGTGCTATTGTTATATTGTTCCAAAAAAGTCATCAAATCAAGTTAAGTTCAAATTTAAGGATGGAGTGTGTGATCTATTTCTGGAGCACTTGTTCTTAAAATGTTCTTCGCATACTGATGGCAACCAAGGAACCAAGCTGGCAAAGCTGTCTGTGCAATCCATACTCACACTTGTATGTGTGTGTGTTGTTAAAATTATAATGTACGAGGTTGAGATTCAGTTCAGGTTCTGGGAGTTTTGACCCTGAACTGCAGCTTAGCAGAGCTGTGTGGTGCTCATGGCGCAGGGCTAGGTAGTCCTGGTCCTGGCGTGCCGTCATCCAGCATGTTTTAGTTGATTCCCTGCCCCAGCAGACCTGATTTTAATCAGTGGGTGATTAACAGGCTTCTGCAGAGCTCGATGAGCTGCTGAACAGGTGAATCAATCATTGAATAGGGTATTCTACAGTTGACGTCACCGTGCAAAGGCTTCTGGGTAGGGTTGTACTTACAGACCGCATTTGACAATAGAAAATATACAGTTTCAGAGCGCTTTGACATCGATGTGAAAGCATAAAATGGAGGAAGTTGTGTTGACGGAGAAAGACATACCAGAGGGCTTTTCTTGATGGCGACCCTGCTAATTATCGATTGCCAGAACTGAGCTCCCTCCTGGAGGAGCCGGAGTGAGTGACACAGACTGTACCAGCAGCCCCCATCCTACCCTGAGCCGCTAAAATCAACAAAAATGTACACACACAAAGTGTGCCTCTGATTTCCATGAGTGTGGGGGGTGGGGGGGTTGAAACATACCTTTGATTGTTGTGAAAGCAGGGAGGGGGGTGGAGGCACAAAATGCCTGGGTCAATTATTACATTAACGTGATGGGACCTGTGAATATTGGTGGGGACAAATCTGTAAAGAAGGAGGAAAGAAAAGTAAACAGCGCTACAGAAAGATGAGGAAATGAGTGAAAGCAGGACAGGCAGCAAGATTCAGACACATTTTAACTACAGTGACATTTCAAAGGCAGAGTGTGGAAAATATCATATCGAGCAGGCTCTAATAGTTCAAATATTATCAATATTTTCCCTAAAGTTTGGTTTTGGCATTTAAAATGTGTTTTTGTAGCACTCTGCTTCATGTTGAATAAAATAAGTTATTTGAATAATAAACATTTGATATAATGAATATTTGTAGATTCATAATTCAGTTAACACACAGTTTTGCGTAATTTCTGGTGATAAATTCATTTAAGAAACGGAGGGTTTACGTAAGGAAGAGTTACTCCCGTAAAATGGACACCAAATCAAATACGTGAATCACAAATATGGACTAAGTGGAGTCAAATGATTCGCTGTGGCGACCCCTGAAGAAAAAACCTGAAAGGAAAGAAGAAGTTTGAAAAAAAAACTGTTTTTTTAAACATCCTAATGGAATGACACCACTTTACTAGACCAGACTTTTTCTCCCTCTCACTCCTGCCAGAGCACTAGAGTCTAAAAATAAATAGTTCTCGTGCTTTTTTTAACCCTGGTTCAAACTCAAAAAGGTTAAAGACCTTTTCATAGATGACCCAAAAACTGTGGATGCTGCATCCTTTCAAGCAAAAGCAACCAGAACAGGATATATGTTTTAACTCATTCACTGCCATTGACGACTTTAGTCATCAATTGCATTTTTTTACAGGGTGGGCGTTGGAGTGAGCCCCCACACTGTGAGAACAAACATCACGTGTCTAAAGCTGATCTTCATTAGTGTATGTCACATGTCACGTGATCAGGAAGCAGAAAATTAATGGATGGTTTGTTTTGGGCCGCTGCTTTGAAAAAAGCGATGCGCCAACAGGAAATGCTTCTGCACACATGGGCGGCGCCAGGCGGTGGCTAGGGGTTGCTATAGCAACGGCAAGATTGGGCCCAGCAACGGCTCAGCAACCCCAACTCTTGAACCCCACTCCCCCTCCTCCCTCCCCGGCACTCCGGTCCGCGCCGACGGACGCCGGAGGGTAGGGTGACCAGTTGTTCTGTTTTGTGCGGGACTCCTGTATTTTCATTGCTTTTCACTCCTCCCGCAAATTGAGACTCTGTCCCGCATTATTAACAGTCTCACGTTTCGAGTTTAAATCTCGCATAAACTGTGGAGAAAGCCGTGGCTGTCAAAACAGGAGGCGGGGCTTTAACGCAGGTGCGCTCACGATCCATCAAAACAAAAAGAAACGTCCGTGAGCACGGCAGGTGCAGGTGAGACGAGCAGCAGAACATGCTGTTGGAATAAAGACTTGTGGCTGTTCAGAGACGCTCTGACAGAGTCTTTGTGATGTTTCTCTTCTTTGTGATAATTTCTCCGTGTCAGGGGGACGAGTCCGATATGTAACGGTGCAGAAAGTCTGAGAGTCATAAACATGTTGGTCAAAAGCAGGTGTCCCAGTAATTGTTCAGGTTCATGCTAAAACCCACAGATGATAACACAGATGAGGTGCTGGGGTTGTGTTGTCTCAAGCTAACATCACAGAGATGCTGAGATGATTTAATTTGATGACTTAGTCTCAAAATTTTGAGGAAAAAGTCAGAATTCTAAGATTAGATCTGACTTATTTCAGAGATTAAAGTCAATGATGTTTTTTTCTCTTTCCTAAAAATTTACTATTAGAGATTTGTTGACATTTTAGAATAAATATAATTTGGTATCTAAATTATGAAGAAGAAAATTTGCAAGAGTATGGTTATTTTAAATGGGATGTTGATATTAGTGGAACATTAATTTAAAATAAGCATAAATGGATCTAAAATATTACTGGTACTTTGTTGTGGAAAATCAGATCAATTATTCAATGAAAAATCTGAAAAGCTGCTTAAACCTGTATTTTTATTGTATTTTATTTGCATTTTTAAAAAGGAGTTGATGGTTTAAAATCCTTTTAGCTAAAGTTATTCAGAGCCACTGTAGAAGGCCCAAAGAGCCTGAGCCTGTGGTAACTTAGAGGAACTGAAATAGTCTGAAAGCTTTTGCTGTTCAAGTTGAATTCAGACATGAAATATTTGAGTAATACTTTTATGTGTATTTAACAGTGATGTTAGAGCTGAAAGGCAGAAAAGAATTTCTTTTTATACAAATTTTTGTTGAATTGGAATTTCACGTTATCCCACACTAAGTAGTCTTAGTTTAACATGTGGCGAGTTTGAATCTGGTCACACTACCCCCCCCCCCCCAATCCCCGGACTGGTGGAGAGCAGCTACCCCATCCACTCCCCAAGCAACTATAAAGCAAATGCAGGTAAAAAATCCTGGAGCCTAGTGATGGTAAACTCGATTCTTTTTACTGAATCGAGTTTGAATGAGTCACTCACCAAAATGAATCGGGTTTTCGAGTCATTTGAGTCACTGAGTCAGTTGCCCAGAGTGCAAAAATAAAATCTACATTTTCACTCAAACTTACTTTGCTCCTCTTTCTATGTAAATCCTACTGCTAAGATGAGTGATTGAAAAAAACTATCCATTTTATACACTGAAATTCATTTTTTAAAATAGTGGTGGAACTGAAATATTATATTTTTTCTGCTTATTATATTTGCAAAAAGAAAAAGGTGTAGACTGAATATGGCGTCAGTCACACTATCAAAGTTCAGCTCAGGTGAAGGAGCGACTCTTCCCCTGTAACAGCCTGAGTTTCTGCAGCTGACAGCCAGGAGGGAGAGGTGATTGAGCTTGTAGTACCGCGAGCTTCCACTGGGGGACTCCTATGAGCTGAAACCCGGGTGGGAGTAGTGAGTGATCCATACCGCGAGCTGTGTGAGTCACGACTCATGAGCTGAGCTGGGTTAGGGGTTAGTGATTCATATGTAATTACACAAGCTTCCACTGGGGGACTCCTACGAGCTGAAACTCGGTTGGGAGTAGTTGTGAGTGACCCTACCGCGAGCTACGTGAGTCATGACTCATGAGCTGAGCAAGGATAGGGGTTAGTGATTCGTATGTAATTACACGAGCTTCCACTGGGGGGACTCCTATGAGCTGAAACCCGGTTGGGCAGCGTGAGTCATGACTCATGAGCTGAGCCAGGTTAGCGGTACTGCGAGCCTCCACTCCAATGAGTGTGACTCGTTTGAGCTGAAACCCGCGAGGGAGGGGGTGAGTGACTCTGAGTGAGGCCCGCTACGGAGGAACTGAATGATTCGTTCATGCTACAATTTAGCACCGGACATTTTAAGCTAGCTTTCAGGAAGGGAGGGGGTGAGTGATTCGAACATGCTGTTAGCAGAGCGATGCTACTGGGAACTAATGAGCTTCCAGGCCAGAGCAGGTAAGAAAATGCTTTTATTAAGAAACTGGCTGTTATTTTTATCCACAATTTTAATGATAAGCTATATATATTTGAATTTCTACTAATGAAATTAGTTTGCTAACAGTAACAGGGACGAGTCAGTAAATGAGTCAGTTGGGATTGTGACTCGTGATTCGTGAGTCAGTAAAGCGATTCTCGAGTATTGAACGATTCGTTCATGACTCGCACATCACTACTGGAGCCGCCCATGTCTGCACCTCACACTTCGACAACAGATTGTGAAAAAATGGATAACGCTAGAAATACGGTGATTCTTCCTGATGTAAGAAGTGAGTTTACTCTTTCTTTTGGTAGTTTTGGCGTTTACATGATCATAAAGCACAATGTTCTGTGACTCTTCAAAAAACAGTAAAAATGCTCAAAAATGCTGGCAGTCAGGGGCTTTCTGATCAGGAAACGGCAGGCAGTTAATGAGTTAAATAAAAAAAAAATCACTTCTTGAATCTCATTTCTTTCAACACATTTTAGTCATAATGAAGCAGAAAATGAAATTTTTTTTACATTGCAGATTAAATTTAAAAATCTAAATGTAACTTTTTGTTTTATTTTGTTTGCTGATTATTTATGGTTAAAATGTTTTGGAAATAATTTGTTTCATCTTGTGAGTCAGACAACGTGGGTTTAAGTGTGCAACAACTAAGGGGTGTGTGTGTGTGTGATCTTTTTCTTGCCATTTAAGCAAGCTACATTTTGAAAAAAACAATAATTCCAGAGGTTGACAGAGTCACAGAATCTGATGGTTGCAGAAAATGGTGTAATACCAGTTTGTGATACACACACACACACACACACGACTCACACGCAAGGGTAGGCGATCCTGGTCCTCGTTCACTTTAACGAGCCAACTCTAAGAACCGTTTCATTCACGACTGACACATAACTAGCCACTCTAGGCTGAACATGAAAATAATCTCCTACACCTATCTCCTGCATTAGCTTCTGATAGAAAGTGGACGGTGAAACTCTAGGATTTGAAAATCCTGACATATCTACGTCACACTTTGTAGAGATGAAACATCAACGTTGCAGAGCAAACAGAGTCAGTGGTAGAGTCATGTTGCTGTTAGCCAATCAGAGGAGAGATGTCCAAATATCAGGAAATAAGACTCCAGATCCGACCGTGTTCTGCTACTTTCTCTTCCAGCTGACTTCTACATCCTCAAACTGGAGAATATCAGCTTTTGTTCCCCAAACAGTAAACAGTAAACCAAAGGCTACTACAGGTATTAACTCTTTCTTTCTTAGCACTATGTGTTTACTTGTTTACTACCATAATATGGTAATTTTAGTCACGACAGAAACAAGATTTTAGAGCTAAAACGGAAGGAAAATATTGTGAGAAAATGACATCCACAATTATGCAAATGTATAATCAATGAATGTATGTGTCTTCATGCATATTCTATGACTTCCACCAGATGTTTTCTGAGGCTGCTTAATAAGACTCGCACAGAGCTGAGGAGCAATTTATGACCATTTCTTTCAAACTCTCCTTTACTGCATCAATATTTCTGATCGAACGAACTTGCTGAGGTCACGGCCCGGGATCTAAATAACGTTAGGGTCAAGACTTTGTTTTGGCCATTCCAAAGCCTGAATTTTCTTTGCAAACTCTTCTGGTGTTGATTTATTTGTGTGCTCAGGGTCATTGCCTCTGCAGAGTTTCAGGTCATGGATGGCTGCCCTGACTTTGTCCTCTGCAATTTCTTGATACAGCGTTGAATTTATTGTTTCCTAAATGATTGCAAGGATTTTCTGAGGTAACATAGCTACTTGTAACCACACTGCTTCCTGCAGCATGGATATTTAATTTTGGTGTAACGTGATACATTTTCCTCCTAATCCAATTACTGTTTTTTTTTTCAAAAATGTAAGACATAAGTATTCTGTTTAGGCTGTTTATGTAAATTTGTTGTAAACATGGGCAAGGATTTTAGCAGGCAGCTGAAATTTCTGTTACTATTTTCTTTTCTTCATTGAGGTTTTTATTATGTTCATTTATTATGTTAGTGCAATTTTTAGAGAAATGCTATAGCACATCAGCAGTCTTTATGTAGCTGTAATTGTAGTTGTTAAAGGGAACCTATCATGCAAAACTCATCTTTTGCATCCTTTTGTGCCACCATGTGGGTCTCTACTGTCTCTATAAAAACTCCAAATGTGAAAAAACCTGTCCACTATTTTTTTGTCAGCAATTGGTTTTAAGAATTATGCGCCTGAAACAAGCAGTTTCAAAACATCCCTGTTTGTGATGTCACACACAGGAAAATTAGAATAGAACCACCTCTCACGTGCAAGAGAGAGTTGCTGCTGGAAGAGCAGTGGCTCTACTCTGAGCCCCTCCCAGATATCGGAGCTTCTCAGCTTATAGCAGTCTCAGCAGGGTATGGGTGGGTGTGGCCAGCTTCAGCTTGATTTCTTAAAGTGACAGAGCCCTGAAACGGCTGATTCTGGAAGGTACTGAAACTGTCAAGAATAAAACTGCTGTAATTGCTTTAAGTGTGAGGGATTTAATGCAAAGAACTTCATGACCATAGAACTACTATAACTTAAGAAAAAAATCACATGTCCCCATTAAAATTAATGCATGGATTATGCTGATTGATCCACTGAAGCCTTCTTGTGTGCACGTACTTATAGAGAGGCCTAGTGGTTAAGCATAAATGCCAGTGCATTTGTCTCATATCTAATTCAACAACTCTATAGAAAATCTCAAGACTTTTATTTGACATTAATGCCTTTTTACGAGTGCTAATGCAGTTGATGCATTAGCATGATTGAAGGGTCGGGCATGGGCTGTTGCCTGAAGCATTAGCTGCCTCTGGCCACAGTCAGCATGAGCTGGCGTTTCCTCATCACCGATTTCATAGCAGTGAGGAAAGTGGGGCAGAAACAAAACTGTTTTACATACTGGCATGACTCCTGCATTAGATTTTGCAGGCATCTGCTTTTTGGGATTGCACAATATGACTCCAAGTCGGGGCGCGTTGCACGACCTCCCCCACCATCCAACCACAACAGGCTGTTGTGTTTTGGAAAAATAAAATGTTAACTGTCACAAAAAAAATCCGACAACTCAATAAAGAGAACTCTACAGCAGCAGACGTGATGAGAAGAGCCTCTGAAGATGAATCCGTGTCAGCAGTAGTTACACCTGCTGCAGAAGACATTGATAAATATCTGGTTGTCAGTGCAGACGCCTCCAAAAGGAAAAGAAATAGAAAGTTTTCTAACTTTTTGATGTGTCCCACTGTGCTCTGGTATTGGTCCAGACTCATTATTACCACAAAAGCTTCCATCTACTTCCTCACACGTTTAACTCTCCCAGACCAGACTCATTATCACTGAATGGAGGAAATTCAAATGAAATAAAATAATTTGACTAATTACTTTTAATTGTCGTAAGAGGTTTTCAGTGTGCAGACATACAGTAAACTGTACGTGCAGAATGTGAGTGTCCTTCATATTTGAGTTGAACCAGATGGGAAAGCTGAAAAGGCGTATGCATTTCTCTGGGATCATTAACCAGCATATAATAGAAAATGCTGTGGGTGGCTGTCACATGCTGTTTTTTGACATTTCAGTTTATACTATAAATATTTTTTTAATATAAATCAGCTTTCAGACCAGTTTATCATCACATCCTAAATGTAGATTATGTACGGGCACGTTTTTTCATCGAGTGTTAATTGTTTTTTTTCTTTCCGCATAACATAAAGCTGCTGTTCAAATTAAATTCTCAAAAGTTGACTGAACCAAAAACCTTTCATTCGTTAAACCCTGCTAATTCAAAATATGTTTAAGTCTCATTTAATCATTGGGAGAGTTTACAGCATACAAAGGTCCTTAAGTGTATGCAGAACTGAGACTTTAGACCCACTAAAGTTAAAAGCTAAAATATTCCACAATGAACACCAGTAAATATGCTTGTTAGAGAATGATTTAGTATTTAATACCCCTGTTGAAATAGTGCTCATGTCAGTGATTGAAAAGGCAAAGACTCATAAGCTGTGCCCAAACATATCGGTGTGATCGATGCAGTGAATCTTTGAGATGTCAGAAACTGTAACCAAGACTCAGACCATCTGCTTTCTCAACAGTAA
The DNA here is from genome assembly GCA_006937985.1 of Aphyosemion australe. NCBI lineage: Eukaryota > Metazoa > Chordata > Actinopteri > Cyprinodontiformes > Nothobranchiidae > Aphyosemion > Aphyosemion australe. The sequence continues at coordinate 1,401,643 of SSNS01000046.1, forward strand.
ATGTCAAATGAATGAATAAATATGCTAAGTGGCATAGGGAAACTGTTTGTCAACATGACAACACCCACATAACCACTGCAGAAATTATGAGCTGAAGTCTCACTGTGACAACTTTGAGGTTTATAATCAGTTTTACCACTGAGAAGAACAGGGCTGCAGGAGGGCTAATACAGATAAATATGATGTTTTCTGTGCAAAAAGTTATAAAAACATGTCTGAAAAATCAGTTAGTTAAATAAAACCTTTGTGATAACAAGAAAAAATGCAGACAAAAACTATTTAAACATCCTCCACATCAAGTTTAGTAAATTCATGGTATTTGCTGTTCATGAATCAGTTTTAAGACTGGCTTTTAAAGTGTGTTTCGGGGCGTTAGAACTGTTTTTACTGACAAATGTGTCACTGCAGTAACACGTTGGGACCCCACTGTGGGTCACCAACAGTTACCCAGGGGGTCTTGAGATGATTTCAAGAAATCAAAATAAAATTGAAAAACAATTGCTGAAGCAATGTTTCTCATAATTGTTACAAAAACTAAACTAAATTTTCATGCGTAGATATGAGCATTTTCCTTATGCCCTGAATTATTTAGGTTTTCAACAGGGGTGTGCAATCTTAGGTACCTCACGATTTGAGTGGATTTTGACTCAGTGTCCTATGATTCTATTATTAAAAGACTATCACGATTACCACTATTTTTGATGCATTTTTTTTCACCGTTTATGGTTTCTTTTCTCACATCATAGCTTTTTCAAATTAATTCAGCAATTCAAATGACCAAAAACCTTTTAATCCACTATCTTATTTATGTAAAACTGAACACATACCCAACATACTTTTGCATTAAATCTACAGGATCAGCATGAATAATGAAAATGAAGGTAAACACTCAGTTTTGTTTTTGTAAACAGAATCAGCTGAGACAGCAAACTGGAGCGATGCAGATCTTCTGGAGGAAGTTCTGAAGCTCAGATCAGTTCATGTGGGATTGTGAAGGACAAACACCTTTAGGAGCAGCTCATGAAAAAACTTAGGAGCATGGTTTCAATCAGCATAAAAAACAAGTTACACCCAAGCTAAAAGGAAGTCCATGACATCGCGGAGACCACCCCCACATCCACTTTATACCGCCATTGCATAATCCTTTGTGAAACCACATTACTGCAACAGGCTGACCACTTATAGATGACCAAAGGCTCCCTGGTGCTGCCTCAGCTTTGCAGCAAAGTAGCGCCATAGTTTTATGAAAGAGGCTGGAGCTGTGGGCAAAAAACCAGGCCTCTCTTCGTCTAACCAGGGATGGAACCGTGTAAGGTGCTGTCGCATGTTGGTATTGTTGCCATTGTATTTTAGTTTAATTTTACACAACTTTCCTCTAATTCTTACGAGTAAATCCCACGCTCAAGTTCAAGCTGAGAAACAAAATACCGCCATTGCTGTGTTGTTTTTACGCTGATCCGTCCACTAAAGTGTCCGGGTGGCATGTGCAACTTTCATATACCTCACACACTCTACATCTAATTTTCATTCATAATAGTTTTTGAATGTTTACAAATCAATCAGCCACGTGTCATTGTGATGCATCGATTAAATGGAGAATCAGCACACCGCTACTTTTTAAGCATGTTTGTATCATCAAATCAGAGATATCAGGGGACTCGTGCCTTTACAATTGCTAATTTGTGGGTCTGAAGCTGAAACGTTTGGAAATCACTGCACTAACAGACATTAAAAAGATAGATGATGGCATAGATCCAACTAATCAGTTAATTAAAAACAAACTTGAGTTTATGGGACTTTAACAGACTTCCCTTTTCACACGTTTTATAAAGACCACAGTCTTTCTCGTCCATCACTTACAGCAGTTTGGACACAGGGCTGGTTTCTCCCTAGGAGTGTATAAGTGCTGGGTGAGCTCCAGTGAGTAGCTGCTTTGCAAAGGTCAACTTAAAAGAAGGATGAGCCAGACATGTCTCTTTACTTCTCCTGCTCAGTATAGTAGAATAAAACACGGTAGAGAATTTTTTTTTCTTTTTTCGCTCCATTACCTCACAGCTGGCACGGAGCAGCCACTTCTCTTAATGCATGTACGGTATGTAAGTGGAGGCGGTGAGTTTATGAACAATTCAAGTTGTTTTTTAATTTTTAAACAACTCGCAAGTTACTCTATATGTTGCAAAATGCCATAAATGATAATTACCAGAAACACATTTATATATAGACTTCTTTAGTTTATATGAACAGAAATTATAGATTTTCTTGTTAGAAAAAAATATATATTTCACCAGTTGTAGTATTTAAAACGATAATCATGTAAAGGACAAACAATTCTTGATGAAGTCATTCTTTATTGCAGAAACTACAGCCACCAGTCAGGAAACAGATGACAACATTTGTGAAGATTTCAAATGTAACAAACACATATGGATGGAGATAAAGTCCATCACCTGTCAACCTCCGTGAATCTCTTTGGTGTCAACGGATGCGGCGTATAAATATTGTATCCAGTGACTGATTGACACCAGCAACCTTTTCACAAATAGACAGCCTTTGGCTTGGTCTGTTCTCACTGCCAGCTGCAGAAAGAGCAGATGGCCACCCAGAGCAAGATTAGTGGGGTTAACCACAAAACTTGGGGTTTAACACAGGGTTTTGTCTTAAATCTAGTTGACTTTAGACTGGGAAGGGTTGCCATGGTTACTGGCTGCACAGCCAGTATCATCCGAAGGAGCTTTAATTTAGAAGACTGGATCAAAATGTGTAAACAACCAATAATATGTGCAGGTTCCAACAGAAAAATATCAGCAGACTTAGGAGAAACTTTTAAAGATCATAGTGCCTCATCAACAGAGATGCTAAGAAGATGATAAATATTAAAAACAATGAAGAAGAGAAGAAATGTTGCATCACAGTTAAAATGATGTAGCTTCCTTTTTATAGTGCATTAAAGGGGAAAGTTTTTTTTTTCTTTCTGTCAGTTTTTCTGTCATTTTCTTTTATTCATCAAGTTGATACAAGATGTACAAATTTCTTGTATGCATGTTGATTATTCATTGCACCAACTTGCATGATGAGCATGTCAGAACTCATCTCTGGTCAGCAGAAGAAAGAGCCATATGTAAATCCGTACACTCGCCATCAAGCATATCAAATCATAAGTTATGTGAATGCATGTGCATGGACGTGTTTAGCTTTTTTTCTCCATTTGCTCACATTTGTAAACCGTGTGCATGGATTTGCTGAAGTCTTGTCTCTTTAGAATACAAGAAAATGTGGCAGATTGTGGAGCAATTGAGTGCTGCTGAGATGCTGCTGCTTTTAAGTCTACATGTGAAGTCTTTCTGAACAAATCAGCATTGTGCAGTTTATTCATGTCGCTATTTAGCATCAACGTGGCTCTCTTGAAGCCCATGCTGAACTGGTATAAGAAGATAACAGTTAAGAGTTTGCAAAAAAAAAAAAATTCTGAATAGACTTGAGCTGAGACTTGATATGCTTTATATTGAAAGGAATGAAAGAGTGGAAATCTGGCCTTAAAATACTTGTACCAAGATCTGAAATTGCATTTAGGCCTTAGCATTTCAGGACCACAATACAGAGTAATAGTAAACAAAGTATAAAATTAAAGTAAAAAACATCTCCCCTCTCCCCTTCCTGTTGTTCACTAACTAAATGATGACGCACGGCTATCACATACAGAGAAAACCTGTAGACTCTGGCTTTCAGATTGACTGCAATGAAAAAAATCATAGCTCAAAGATGGAAACCACCCAACAACCTGCTTTTTGTGCACTAGCTATGTGGTATATAGTATACTATATAGCAGTGGTCCCCAAACTGGGGTCCCCACAAGTTTGCAGGAGGTCCCCACAATTTTGTCTATTCTGAGGTTTTGAGGTTAGCAAAATTTTAATTTGTAAAAATTACATTTCTAAAAGTCCAATAACACACCCTACAGTATAATCAAAACTCCATATAAAAGTTATAACTCTGTATGTCTGTATAAAGTTTGTAAAAGATCACATTTCTGTATGCATGTAGGAGTTGGGGGTGGGGGCCCTGGCTTGTCTTGGACACAGGCAAGGGGGTCCTCAAGGAAAAGGGTTTGTGAACCACTGCTATATATATGGATATTGCCTATATGGAACCATCATCAGCAAGGATCAATAATGCAACTTCAGACACCACGGCATCTTGGATAGACTTGATAGGTAGCCTTAAGAGACTATTCGCGGACTAGAGTGGGATGGACTAGCTGGTGGACACAGTGGAAGGGTAGGTTTGGAGTCGATAATATGTTATAAACAGAGGTTTGTTGCTGGTTGTTTGTTTTCTTACAGCTTCCAAATAAAACATTTGTGAGAAAATAAAAAATATAGATTTTGCTAAGGCTCTTTACTCACATAGCCGGGTGTCCCACAAAACAAACATATTTTTCTAAGGTTTGGCCTGTCATCCACTCGAAAGTGAAGATAACAGCATCTAAAAACAATTCTTTCAAAAACCTCTGACCAAAATAGAGATTTGTGAATTTTCCATCTTCAGTATTTGCTGGTGGACATAAATAACCAGGGTTTTAGGTTTTGCAACGTCACATCACATGTGTGACCTGTTTCCACTCACTTGCTTTTACAAGCTTAATTACTGCTACCACAGGCGAAGGACAACAGTTTGGACATTATTGTTTTTTGGTAAAGATGCTGACAATTTGGGGAACTACTGCCACCTACAGGTTTGGTCTGAGGTTTGTCTATGAATGTGCTTCATCATACACTGGATTTCTTTCACTGAAAACGAGGTGGTGTGGACCCAAGTTTTTCTCTTAGATGGGTGGGGGAGGCAATTTGGTTTTACAATTATAACAGAGAATAACAAACTCCAGTCCCTAACAAACCCTAACCCTAAAATCCCACACAATCTCACTTTTCTGGTTACCTGATACGAACCTGGATGGGACACATGACGAGCTGACTGAAACCAGCTTTAATCCTAATAAAATGCTCAGCTTTAAGGAGTCAAATAAAAAAAATCATTCATGCATACTTTCTTCTAGCAGACTTTTTCTGCTTCTAAACTCAATTTCTTTTAGCTTCCCCTGAAAGACATCCCATAGTTTGGTTCATCTACATGTACCGACGGCTGTTGGCTGGCTCTAATTTAAAATCATCTGGCGATTCTGAAGCACAGGAGACAAGGATGTCAGGGAGTAGAGATCAGTGCCTTTGCTCGATCAAAAGAGCACTTCTTATCAAACGCTCTCTGAGAATATTGCTGATGACACATCAGCAGGGTCAGTAGGAGAAAAGTGTCCTCCCTGGACCAATTGACTCACTTAATCAAGAGCCATGTTGGAGCCCCGCGTTATGCATTGCCAAATGTGATGATGTGAGGATGGTTCACCTTGCGTTTGGAGAGGTGAACATATTGGCATGAATTAATTTGAGTATCTCGGAGGGCCGGTTATCAACTGATAATTTCAGATGAATGCGGTCAAGATCAACTCATGTTTCTATTAAACGTCCACGACAGTCAGAAGATAAGTATGTAAGGGATTGTGTCCTCAAATCAAACCTAACTCAGAAATGTATTACCTATTGAAACAGAAAAAAGTCAAAATATTTAAAATGAAGGGTGATCTGTAACAAACCATCTTTTCATGGCTCTCTAAACACTAAATCTTGAATTTTTAAAGATAATTATACACTTGAATTGTGTACAATCAAAACCTCAGCATCTAAAAAGTGATGCTCATTGAAACAGATTTGTGAGGCTTTACCCAGACAAAGGTAGAACATGACTAAGAGCTTAGAGGGGGTTTGCAGGTGTTGGCCAGTATGCAGCAGGGATGAGTCAGCTAACAGTCAGAAACACTGAGTATGTTGACACCTGTGCTCACTTAAAAATCAAAGTTGGCATGTGTGCTTCAGTGGGCTGAAATGGGAAAAATTGTAGCTACTTGAAAAAGATTTTGACTGTTGCAAAAATAAAATAAACCAAACCAAAACAGGTTTATTTTACTTTTGGTTAAAGTTGCTCACACAAACTTGTTTTGAATATATTTTTGCAAAACATATCAAATGTCAGTTAGACCTGTTTTCTTGCTGCAATAAAGTCCTGGGTTCAAAGTTCCCAAGACGCTGCCCTGCACACGTGGGATAAATCCAGGTTTCCCCCTGAGTTGAAAAATAAAATATATTAATAAATTCAACATTCTTTTTTGTCATGTTTCTCATTTTCTTCATCTCAAAACTGAGATTAAAACATGAAAAATAAGTTAACAGATTATTTTTTACTTGTTCCATGAAGATCAGTAGCTAAGCTTTAATTCATGTTTTTGGTATTAAAACATCTCAACTTTTTATGAAATGGATAAAGGAATAAAACATGCACACAGCTGTGATTCTCCCTGCACACAATTGAGTCGTATTGTGTCCGATTGGAATAACTGGATGCATTTGGGCTGCTGATAATTTGATACGAGTTGTATCTTTCTTGTCTGGCTCAGATAAATTAGAACAATGTTTTCTGGCAGCGCTGCTTTTCCCCTACATCCGAACGCCTGCCAGATCTCTTCTGTGACGACAGGTCTTCGATGAAAAGCCTACTCTTCAATTACATTGGCTACCAGATAAATATCCACTTCTCTCTCCAATAAAAGCCGGAAAAAAGCCACTCAGAAATGTGCCATGGAGAAACTAATTGTTAGAGTCTGATGCAGAATTTGTATCTTTTATTCAGTAGGTTAAAATAATGTTCATGAATCAGATGGTGATGCAGTGGATCCAAGTAAAAATTATTTGCAAAAACATTAAATGTAAGAAATTCTGCCTTTTCTTGCTCTAACAGACACTTGGGTTTAAAAGTTCTTTTGCATTCTTTTCACAAGACAGCCCGTTAGCATAAAAGCTGCTAGCATTCAGCGCAGACAACATGAAACTGATGCCAGTAAAGTAGAAAAAAGGAGAAACTTGCTCCAGTTCCCCCCTGAAAAGTAGTTTTCAAGTTGCTTCAGTCAAGTGTGTAACCTGTATACTTCCCTGTATTTGATATTTCTCTATTCCTTCACCTTTTACTACAAGTGAAAGATGCTGCTCCTACACATGTTTTGTAGCATCGCAAAGAAATCATCACAAGTGATGCCAAGGAGTTGAAGGTCCTTTCTCTTGGCAGGCTGTTACAGTCTATCTCTGCCACATGCTGGATGTCTTTTGGAGATCTTAATGGCCCAATTATCGCAGCTCTGGAACAGATCAATGGAGACCTGCCAGCCAGGGTTTCCTTCACAAAGGAGGATGGTAAAGGTGTGACAAGATGCATGGAAACTCTTTGAAACGGTGACAGGTTCAGCTACTTTGTCAGAAGTCTGTCTTTCTCCACAAGGTACAGCTTTGACAGGAAGCCTTTTTTATGTTCATCACAATGAGTGCATTATAAGCAGTGTTGGGACACATTATTTGTACCTTGTTAGATCATTAGTCTACAAAGGCAGCTAAGAAAAGTAACTCATTAAAGTAGTAGTCTTTGATCAAAAGTGAACCAGTATGTGGTCTTTAGTCCATGCTGGTTATATTTTTATGATGCATAGTTTATTAAGCCTGATTTATGAACTAACTACTAATGTTTATTACTCCTAGTTCTTGCTTGGAATAAAAAAGAAAGATGGAGATGGGACAAAAGAGCTCATATTCTTTTGACCTCACTCGCAACCAACCTGTACAGGTGGACACTTTGATCATTCATTCATTGTTTTAAATCTAGCGAGGGTAACGGCAGCCCCCAAGAAAAGGCACGGTATGTCCTTGACAGTGTTTTCTAACCAGGGTTCATCCATAGGTTTCAGTTGTTTTTTTTTTGCTGCTATTTCCTATGGGCAGCAGTAGCTCAGGAGGTAGAGCGGGTTGTCCAGTAATCGGAAGGTTGCAGGTTCGATCCCGGCTCCGGCCAGAGAATGCTGCTGTGTGTCCTTGGGCAAGACACTTAACCCGCCTTGCCTGCTGGTGGTGGTCGGAGGGACTGGTGGCGCCAGTGCTCGGCAGCCTCGCCTCCGTCAGTGCGCCCCAGGGCAGCTGTAGCTACGATGTAGCTCATCCCCACCAGCGTGTGAATGGGTGAATTGAGTTGATTGTGTTGTGAAGCGCCTTGGGGGGTTGTAGAACCCTAAGAAGGCGCTATACAAATACAGACCATTTACCATAAAACATTATGATGGAGACATCTTTTTGCTTTGGCTGAAACTTGTCTTAATAGCATCCTTCCATGTAGAAAAATATACTGTGACATCAAATACTCTCATAAAGAGTCATTTCTTCTAGCAAGTATGATCAGCAAACTGAGTAATTTCCCTTGAAATGACAGCCTTAGCTACGCTGAAATGTGTGCTTTGTTCTTTAGAACAGCAAAACAAACGGATTCTTCTCTTCAGTGAGTTTTGCCTGTAGAACTATGGACAGTCACAGAAACAGTGATAAGGCTCAACCACTGCATTAAATTAAACATCTGGATGTATAGTATCTTTATTTGGTGTCAGAAACACACTGTTCTCCTGAAAAAGCAAAGCATGTTCTGTTGTTTCAGGGAGTAAAAATGTCTGATCACTGCTGCACTTTTCTAAATTGAGGTGTCTTCAGACCAGGTGAAGATAGGGTGTGTGTGTGTGTGTGTTTGGGTATACTTTTCATGGGTTTGATTATGCTTTTTTTCCCAGATGCAAGGTATTAAAAAAAATAGAGAGGTTACAGGATTGCATTGAGAAACAACTCTACTTTGTTTTCTTATTCGAAAGTTATTAAAGGCCAAGTTCACTGAGAAACCATTTTTAACTGGTTATTTTTTAAATATGATCGGCCACTCTGAGTTTAACTAAATGTGAAAATAGTCTTCTACCTCTGTCTACTGCATTAGCAGCCATTAGAAAAATCATGGGGAAACGCTCGGATTAGAAAAGTCAGTCAGATCTACGTCACACTGTATGTTAACATTTATGGACTCACCCATCTTGGCTCGTGACGAGGAAGGCTGTTGTTGGTTTAGTGTCCAGGAAACAGCAGAGAACGCCTTGACTAGTAGAAGCTAACCATTAGCATTAGCAACTCCACCACACAGCAGAACTCCTCCAGGCTTGTGTTATTTGTGGACATAAAACATCAACGTTGCAGAGCAAACAGAGTCAGTGGTAGAGTCGTGTTGATGTTAGCCAATAAGAGGAGAGATGTTCAAATATCAGGAAATAAGATGCCAAATCCTGCTGTGTTTTGCTCCCCTCTCCACTGACTAACATCTACTTCCTGGAAGAGGAGCGCCAGAGCTTTTTTCCACAGAGATCATTTCACAAGGCATTCATTTATAATAGAGACCACTGCAAATGTGTTGAAAAAACAAGTGAACTTGGTCTTTAATGCTACAAAGAGCAAAAAGAAATATAAGCCTAATTAAACCATTTTCATCACTTTCTGAAGCGTATATTTATATGCATGTAGAACTTTCTGATCAAGTGGTACCAGTGAAGGGTCAGGGGCTGTATGTTTATATTGGGGATCATTGTCCTCCTGACAATCACTTGGTAGCAAAGGGAGTGAGATGTTCCACTTTCCTGTCAGGAATCACAATCATGACATAAATTACCTTTTTAATGGCTGTAAAATTAAATCCAGCAATAATATCTGTTCTCTCATAAAGCCCAATCTGTTTCATCCTATTTTATTTTAATCCAATAAAGATCTGCTCATCTTGTGAAACACACGCAAATTACCCATGTGAATTTCGGATTTGGGCTCATACACACAAGGCCATTGTTAGTGAGGCACTCCTTCACAGTCATACAGTCAGTGCAAGCCCAAGGCCTTGGACATGTTCTGCACTTAGCATTGGGAAATCAATGTTCATAGCGAATCTTCTACCTGAGAGCGGAGGAGACACTCGGTGCAGTAAATTGCTGCTTTACTGGAGCTGTGATCACACAGTCAGGACCTCTGCTACCATTTCCACTCCCATTTGGCTGGAGTTCATTAGCAGCTGAGGGAGGTAATCTTTGCCCAGGATTCTCATGAGCTGTGTTAGCTGGTAGCACAGGGTTGAAGAATGTGCACTGACTGATTAGTATAATTGGAGAGGCTGAGAAAAGGTATCAAGGTACCATTAAAACTTGCCCACTCGTTTTCTGTTTAAGTGAAGTTTTCCAGAGAAAAATCTCTGCTCACTGTTTGTCCCGAGGGATTGGTCATCAAAATTAAAACTAACCTCATCTGCCCTTTAATTTTTCTCCCTAATGAATGACCCGCTGACTAATGAAGGCTGTCATCGCAGCTTTTCATCTATCATGAATTCCTACCACTAGAGATTTACATGTTTTATCCCTTTTTTCTTTTCTCGCATGTTTTCACTAGAGGGCAAAACTAAGTGTATAATGAATGCACAATTTTTTAATCGAAACTTTTATTGGATCATTAGAGAAAAAAGGTGAACTTAACAGATATTACTAGAACCACTGTAGGTTTATGTGAATGAGATCATGCCACAAGCAGAAATTAAGAGAGGTCTGACTTTTCTTCCAATATTACAAGAATTTTTCACGAGTTGCCATCAGCCCAGCTGTTAAGTTAACATTGCTTAAGGAGTCTCTAGGTGTTTTTCACACAGTCTGGGAGAACATGACACATGGAATCAATACAGGTCTCACAGAAAATGACCACAAGATTTTGACAATGACCTAAATGGATTAAATTGTAATGTGTCAAAATAACTTGTCGGTACTACAGAAAACAACAAGCTTTTTGTCCAAAGACAAGGTTACCGTGGTGACAAGTCTCACCTCTGGCAATGGTGACCACCAGGGAGCTAATGTGAAAAGGTCAACGATTTAAAATTTATATAGTTTTGAAAATAGAATAGTGGTGCTAAGATTATTGAGATTGAAAATGTAAAGTACCAACCTCCCAAAAATGTGCATTTCTGGTTTTAGAGGAGGTTCCAGGCAAGCTGAGAAAGTCCTCTAAGATTATCTTATTTTTACAAAATAAGTTTGCCTGAATCAAACATATAAGTCTTCTAGTGGCTTCACAGGACTGTTATAACTTGTTTATTTAAATAGGAAAAACAAAAAAACGGAAAACTATTTGGATGAAGAAAGTGTCACACCTGGATTTGATAGGCTGATGAATCCCAAAATGGAGGGGTCTCAGTGTGGATTGATAAACACCAATCGACCCTGACTGATGTCTATCTGAAGAACTGTTGCTGAGGCTGCTTTTGTTGTCATCTCGTTCTTGTTTTTATTTAATCATTGTTGAGATTTGGGTGTTTTGTAGCTATCTTCAGCAGCTTTTATTTTGTGGCTCTGAACCTGAGCAGTTTAAGAACATCTGGTTTAGTGCGCAACTCAAAATTTGCACAACGTAAGAAGGGTCATACAATTCTCCATGAGGTTTATTTGTTGGTCTTATGCACATACATTTTAATACATTTTGGAGCTAACAGAATTTTAACTACTTCTATGAAATGTGTGGAATATAGTTCAGATTTTTATATTGTATAAAGTGTTTTTAGATTCAGAACTTTGTGGTCAACAAGCGCCCACATTTCTGTGAGGGGGGGGGGCGGTGTTTCTGTTGAAAAAAAGCTCAGACGTTTATGTTTCAGGAAGTAGAAGTTAGTCAGAGGAGTGGGGGGCAGAAAACAGCAGGATATGGAGTCTTACTCATTAATATTCATGATATACAAACATCTCATCTCTGATTGGCTAATAGTAACACAACTCTTCTGCTGCCTCCAATCTCTCTACTTTCTTGAGCTCGAAACTGTTCCTTGTGGATTTGTTACTGCTAACGGTTAGCTTCTACTAGCCAAGATGCGCTCTGCTCTCTCCTAGACGCTAAACGACAGCCTTCCACAGTCGCAGGTTAAGGTGGGTGAGTCCATGAATGCTAATTTACAATGTGACATGGAGCTTTGTGGCATTTTCTGACCCGAACATTCCTGTCTGTTTTCTTTTGATGGCTAGTACAGGAAATGTGGATTAAAGACTATTTTCACATCCAGCATGCATTTGAAACTCAAAGAGATCACTCTTATTTCAAAAACAAGTGCTACATGTTTCTCAGTGAACCTTCACTTTAAATAGTGTTCCTTTCATGTAGCTTAAAAAATGACACACTTATGAAACTGAACAAACAAAAAGGTATTCTACTGTGTTTAACAGCTTTGTTTATTACTGTCTTGCAGCCAAAAGCTTTCTCGTTTCCTTCTCAGGCCGCGTCAGCATGGAAACCCTGTAACACCAAGTTCGTGTTCCCCATTCTAAATCCCCTCTAAAGCAGCACCTATCAAGACTGGAGTCCCTCCATGCTGTGCCACCCTCTTTGGTGTTGTTTGGTGAGTCATGCACCTTTTGTTTTTTTGTAATCTCTTGGGTGCTGGAAAAGTGTTGTGTTTGAAAAACAGGAAATGCTGCAGGGAACGGTGTGCAAACTGCTGCTGGCATCCTCTTGGGTCTAGTTATTTGTAATAATTGGACGCATAAAAGTGTAGGAATTGCAACTGTTACACAATCATCCAACGCAGCTTCAAAGCAGATAAATTGAAACTGTCATTTGTTTGTAAAGTTAGTTACTTCTTGTTTTGAGTATCTAGATAGCTATCTCTCTATCCAGCTACCAACAATGATAGATAATTATTCCTGGGGGAAATTCAAGTGTGCAGCGTGCTTCAAACCCTGGTATAAGCGATTAAGCTGTTGTATTGACGTCATGATTTACTCCTACAAAGAGTGCTGAGTTCATTTCAGGTTTCTGTCCTCATGACTAAGTGAGCTTTTTACCTTGTTCATAAATTTAAGTGTTTTAATGACTATTTCACTGACAACAAATTTTTTTTTAAATATACAATCATTTGAACCATTCAATAGTACAATACTCTGCAGAAGTTTGGAGTAACTCTTCATTCAGAAGCAGAAATATTTCTTTGAGTGTCTATGCTTATGTAATTATACTCATTTAGACGGCACAGAACATTATGTCTCATTATTGCCATTGTTTCATAGCTCGTAGCTGGAGGACATATAAAACATTTTTTAATTACTCTAATTTAGATTTGTAGGCAAGACCATGATGAGAATAATTTTACATAATTAATTACACCGACTGGTCAAAAAAAAAAGTCACCACCAAAAAAAATAAATAAATGGTCACGCACTCTAATATTTTGTTGGACCACCATTAGTGGTCAAAACCTTCTCCAGCACATCCCAAAGATTCCCAAAGGGGTTCAGGTCTGGACTCTGTGGTGGCCAATCCATGTGTGAAAATGATGTCTCATGCTCCCTGAACCACTCTTTCACTATTTGAGCCCGATGAATCCTGGCATTGTCATCTTGGAATATGCCCGTGTCATCAGGGAAGAACAAATTTATTGATGGAATAACCTGGTCATTCAGTATATTCAGGTAGTCAGCTGACCTCACTCTTGGAGCACATCCTGTTGCTGAACCTAGACCTGACCAACTGCAGCAACCCCAGATCATAGCACTGCCCCCACAGGCTTGTACAGTAGGCACTAGGCATGATGGGTGCATCACTTCATCTGCCTCTCTTCTTACCCTGATGCAGTTGTGTCTTTCCACATGTTTGTTTAAGAAATGAGAAGCAACTCATTGCACCAGTTGGGGTTAAATAACTTGTTGCCAGCTGAAAGATAATTGCCCATGCAATAATTATTCAATAGGAGGCTCGTACCTGTTTGCTTAGTTAAATCCAGGTCATGACTTATTTTTTTGGCCAGGTAGTGCATGTCCCCTGATTCATGTTTAATCACAAAAGTCATTCATGTTTTTACCAAGGAGCTTTTGTTTTAAATGGTGAAAATGTTTTAAATGTCATTTTAACTACTGTGTAGTTTGTTGGAAAGATTGTTGGTTTCCTAAATGGAAATCGGACTCCAAAATCAAACCACTTTAATTCCATCTCCATGCTCTTTTGTGACATTGGTCTCCTTATTTTAGAAACTGTCAAGACATCCCTGTTGACCAGAGGTCACAAACCATTTTGCATTGACTACCGTCTGTATAGAGTGCTTACATTGTATCGGGTCTTTTCCCAGTCAGTAACTTTTATATGAAGAAATCCAAATCCATTGATGGAATAACCTGGTCATTCAGTATATTCAGGTAGTCAGCTGACCTCATTCTTGGAGCACATCCTGTTGCTGAACCTAGACCTGACCAACTGCAGTAACCCCAGATCATAGCACTGCCCCCACAGGCTTGTACAGTAGGCACTATGATGGGTGCATCACTTAATTTGCCTCTCTTCTTACCCTCCATCACTCTGGAACAGGGTCCATCTGGACTCATCAGACCAGTTTTTAATAATGCGTTGGACAGTTCTGAACCCAGTTTTAGTCGTTTCTGCAATCTCCTTAGAAGTTTTCTCTGCTTGATGCATGCCAATGATGTGACCCTTCTCAAACAGACCACCAGATGTGTCTTTCCACATGGTTGTTTAAGAAATGAGAAGCAACTCATTGCACCAGTTGGGGTTAAATAACTTGTTGCCAGCTGAAAGATAAATGCCCATGCAGTAATTATCCAATAGGAGGCTCCTACCTATTTGCTTAGTTAAATCCAGGTGGCGACTTTTTTGGCCATGCAGTGCATATAGTCATATTTATTATGTATGTATTTGTCATATTACTTCAAATGTATTGTGATGGTATTCTCTAAAATGCCATCACCGAGCTTTTGGATTTGTCATCTTACCAGTTGGTTGACTGGGCTTATGTCTGTTATGTTCCTGCCTTCCATGGACACTCCTTGGTCTGTCTCTGCTCTTAATTGTTTTGCATTCTGGTCATTTTTTCATTGGAGTTGATGAATAATTCTCCATGCTTTGCAAAAGTCTTTTAAGGTTTGACCATGGACTTGGATTATTTAAATGTTTTACAGCAAATTTTTAGTCTGTGTTTTGAATCATTTTTACCAAACCATTTTTAGAGTTTTTAAATATCTTTATTTCTTTTATTTTTCCTGTGAGCCACCAATGACCCATGAATCATTCAAGCATAAAGAGGCTCTTAAACTGAAAAGCTGAGCCATTATTATGTCTGCAGCATCTCAACAAAGAACCAGTTATAAAAAAAAAAATCTTTGTTACTAACAACCTGTACTAAAGATATAACTTGTTTGGCTTTCTTTTTTGTTTTGTATGAAATATATAATTTTTGCATCAACAACGGTATTCCAAGAAAGCTAGTACCCATCTGCCAGTGACTCACAAGACTGCAGACCTGTGGCACTGATTTCATACACTTGATTATGCTGCAGCGACTCAATCTGGAGTATTTTTCTCTTGTTCCCCGACAAGCCTCTAATTGTACTTGAGAACTCAATAATCAACCTGCACAAAAGCCTCTAAAATCATCTGTATGGGCCAGAAATCTTTAAGGGTTTAAATCTTTTATGTGAAGCAGGTAGACAGTTTGAGTGGCCATCAGTACACAGGTTCACCTGTTCATTCTGTACTGGACTGAATAAAAGAGAGAAAAATCTGTCAATATTCAAGGGGAAAAAGTTGCTAAAAATAAAAGGAAAATAATAAAAAGAAAGACTTCTTTGGGTGTAAGTATAACAACAAATATACAAATACATAAAGTAGACATAAGATTTTTCACAGTATGGTGTTTAAAGCCCCAGTGTGTAATATTTTTACTTGTTTACTACCAAATTCTGTGCATCCAGTGCACAAACTTGTCCTTTTTCATTAATATTTCTCACTAACATCAATTCTAAATATTCCTCTCAGCTTGAAATTTTACATTTTTATATACATAAACTGTGGTCGACACGCCATAATCATCCTCCATCTTGAAATACGGTAGCTATTTAGGGACATGTGAGCTCCACGTTATGCGTTTGCACTATGACTGTAACCTGAAAGAAACAGCAGAGGGCAGCAGTGCGCCCTGGAAGCATGGCGTCTGACAATGCAACTAAAAAGAGAAGAGACTAGCTGCTACACCATTGCTATACTTTTTTAGGTTGAATAACAAACAATGAACTCAAAAGACACATCAAATTTGTCAGGTTTTGTCAGGTCTTAATCATGTCTAACACTCGTCAACCACATATGATGAGATCCCCGCCCGCAACAGCTAGACACCAGCCTCCAAGTGTTGTCCCTGACTCACCTCAAGTTGATCATTCGTCTTTTCTTCATAATAAAGCTCCCGATCCGGTCCCAACGTATCATGTCCAAAGTACTTCTTCAAGAAAGTTCCTTCAGCGGTCGTCCGCTAGCCGGTGGCTACGTTAGCATTAGTTTACTTCAGAGCCAGTGGCTACATTGGCATTAGTTTACTTCAGAGCCGGTGGCTACGTTAGCATCACTTTACTTCAGAGCCGGTGGCTACGTTAGCATTAGTTTACTTCATGGGCGCGCAACATTTTGTAGGCATGGCGCTGTGGCGCAAACACTGAACAGTCAATTAAAAATGCCTTTTTAACTGGTCGAGTAGTTATATGCTTTGTGTGGGTTAGGCTAGAGAGATTGGAAATTGATCAATTTCATGCTATTTATAAAGAATGGACCTGATGACCGGAGTGAATATGATGGAGGTTGTTGCCTTTTTGAGTGGGCCACCGTAGCTGCAATACTTACGCTGAACTGCATGGTGCTAAAGAGTCACATTTTTTACCATGATTTCTATGAATATCACACATAGGGCCTTTAAGGTACAATATCTAAGGTTTTAATGCTGAAATAATCACAAAACATTCTAATGAACCAATCACGCTAAAAGGAAAGTTACATTGGCTTGGTGGAGGCCAGTTTTTCTCCTTTCAAAAAGGCTGAAGAGGGACATAGTCATTGTTTACAATCTGATCCACCTCCATACTTTCTGGTTCAATAGCCAAACATATTTGAGCTATTGAACCAGTTGCGTCCATATTGCGTCAGTTGGCAAAAAGCACCAGCGTTGTTGACAGACTGTTAGCCAAGAAAGAGAGCGACCCAAAAACTATTTCTTGTAAACCCAAGAAGCCCTTCTAATATAAAAAAGAAGTCTGGAGTCTAATGTTGAGCTAACAGTGAATTAGAAAAAAACAGTCTGCTCTAAAAAACAGACAAGAAAAACTCAAGCTTCTTTTTCAATTACCAGCAACTCGATACTACAGTGAAATGTAATTTATATACTTATCAACTTACTGTGTATGACTCGTCTTTGATTGTCATCTAGAATCTTCTGGTGCTGATCCGTAGCTGGCAACAGTCATGAAACTCTCAGAACGGTAGTGAGAAAGTCACTTGCTCACTTGTTTTGAAAATGGACTGCAATACCCAAATTTGACCACAAGATGTCGTTCTTACTTCATGCACCTTTCAGCAAATATAAAAGGTAACACTTTACAATAAGGGTTCCTTTTTAAAATTACTTATTACATTATTAAGCATTAATAAACTTTTAAATAAAGTATTAAAAACTGCTTAACCATATTAAGTAATGCATTACTAAGCAGACACCCCCTGGCCCTTTGTCCTAACCTTAAGGACACTTAAAAGTTAATAAAGGGACCCTTTGTTTATTAATGCTTAATAATGCACTAAGTAATATTAATAAAAGGACCATTATTGTAAACTGTTACCGGAAATACAAACAAAATCAAATTTCATTGGTGTACTTGCCCTTTTTGAGTATAAAGCCTGGCACATTAAGAAACCCTCAAGTAATCATCTTGAAGCTCTCCACTGGCTACTTCAGTTATGCTCAGAAGATTATAATGTTATTCTTCACATAATAAGTGGATGAAAAGTTTCAATGTGATGTCACAGCCCATCTGAAAGTGATCTTGTGTTGGAAATGATCGATGACTCTGATCATAACAACACTGTCCTGGTTTCCTGGCTATCACTGAAGCTGTTGTATTATGCTGTCAACATTTTCTTTTAGTACCAAAATCCTAAAAACTAAAAGATCTTCTTTGCAATGCATTTGTGCCATGCCAACACATTGTCAGTACAGGATAAAACCTGAGAATTTAATAGAAAGGCAAGAAAACAAACAAATAGTTACTGTAATTTTCTTTTAGTGAGCCTGGGTGAGGTAGAAATGATGGTTTTTCACCATGAAACTCTTTTACCTGGTGTGGTTGTAATATTTATTCATGTTGCATTAAGATATAAAATGTCTGTCCATCCCTCCCTCACTCCTGGGTTTCAGATATCTCCAGAGGTCTTTGGGGTGTGGGATGGGGTATCAATGACAAGGCAACATATGAGACGGTTTCAAAAGACACATCATGGCAGAAAATCATGGTAATACTGCTACCAAGGTGTGTCCTTTGAATGCACCGTGATGGTATGGCGAGGCGAAAATATTGCGCCAAGCTTGATAGTATATTACTGCAATAATGGACTTCTAATGAATCTTCTAATGGAGATCATGTCTTTGTGCCCCGGCCGGTAAACAATTTTTAAAATGCAGGTAAACATGGGGAGTCCATTTTGCATTTGTAAACAATATCAGTTGAAATGACAAACTGGAGCGACGTGGAGATCTGGGAGCTTCTGGTTTCTAGAGCTGAAGCACAGATCACAGGACACTTCATGGGAACTGTGAAGGACAGTCAACTTTCGGAGCGTGGCTTCAATCGGGATACAAAACAAGTTGCATCCAAGCTAAAAGTATGTCACTGACAGCGCGGGCACCGCCCCCATAACCCCTTTATACTACCACCGTGTAAACTTTTGTGAAAAACACATGATCGCACCATATTACCTCCTTGGGCTGACTACCTATGAATGACCAAAGGCACCCTGATGCTGCCTCACACACCCACCCACCCCACACACACGCACACACACACACACACACACACACACACACACACACACACACACGCACACACACACACACACACACCATTCATGTTTTTTCTGTGGGGAGGAAACACAAAGTACTTGGAGAAAATAAACTTTTTATAGAACATGCAAACTCCTTGCAGTAAGCAGTAAAACAGCAGTGCTACCATGGATCATATCAGCCAACTTTACAATCAAAAGTTGTTCCATATAGGGAAGCTGCACCCATTTCATTAGCTGAATATCTTGTGGTAGTTTTATAACTTCAAAGAGCAGACTAAAACAAACAGCTAGTTTAGACCTGAGGCTTGTCAGGGACATTCCTTTCATGAGACTGATTGTGGAGAGACCAAACAAGATGGAATTTTTGCCATTGTTACAGAATACTGCAGCTCTCTGGAGGCTAAAAGCAGCACTTTTGTACTGATGATTACAATTTCTTGAATTGGATTTCGAGTAAAACATTAATCTAGTTTAGCTTTCTCTTTAGACTGCACCACAGGTCCCAGCAGACCTATACATGAATCGGAAGATCTCTATCTATGCTTCAATTTTCATACATGGAGAAATGTTGCAAATGAAATCACATAAAACAATATTTTTATAATTACATTCAAAACTTACAGCATTAACTACCACCCACAGTTCCACTTTGCGATGGCTTGTTGACATTAAATGGGTCAAGAGTGAGGAAAAGAGGGCTAAAAAGAAACAAAGGCATCTCTAAATGCTGCCTGTCCTTAATGCTAATTTTGTCTTTGTGGTGAAAAAAGAAGAAAAAAAAACAATGGGGGTGAAAATAATTTAACTGGCTGTCTTCAGCCAGAGGAGATGAGAAATAATGAGCAACTAGCACCAATAAAAGTGGAATAATAGCAGGATTAGCAGTGGCCTCACAGGCTTCTGTCCAGCATGCTTTATTATTTACAAGTTGTGTGCTGTGAGGCCTGCAGCTGGAGATAATAATATTGTCTTCAGTAGCAAAAGCAATAAGGGTAAGCAGAAAACTTTAGGCACACCCCACATCATTCTCACTCTCCCTGGTGAAATATGTGGAGGAAGGAGTGGAGGATCATGGGTAGTCATTAGCGGTGCTGAAGGAGGCTTTTTTTATTATTGTTTATTGCTAATTCACCTCATTTTTGTGGAAGATTCATCCTGATGTGATTGTAGTATGTGGGAATTGAGATGAGAGAAAAGTTTGAAAAAAAAAAGTTTACTTTTTTTTAAATGAAAGATGAATGTAGAAGAGACTTGTGTTTTTTAGCAGCCTGGATTTATTGTAAGTGAATTCAAAAGCATTGGGGAACTGAATTTATTGAGTGAAAGACTAGTCATAATTACCAAATGAATAAACAAATTATAGCTAAAATTATATAATAAACTCCTGACACTGAAAATGTAATTAGCCTTTTTTGTCATTTCTTTCATCCTTTACAACAAACTTTAGATGTAATCAACTGCTTAACTTGTTTTCTTTAGTAATGCACTCACTCCCATCCCCAAGTCCATGTTGTGCAATTTTAAAAAATGGTTCAATGAGTTCTGTTTTTTAGAACAGAACATTCCCTCAAATGCAGGTCATGCACAGGTCTTTGGCTCGATGGGTAACATTGATTTCCGTGCCCCGAAGATGGCTTTCAGCTCCATGGAAGAGTCTGGGACCATTTGTCTCAAGAAAACCATGAGTGTGGAGATTAGTCTCCAAGCAAACAAAGCTGCACGTCATCTTCAACTGAAACCTTTTAAAAGCCTTTTGTGCGAGTCCCTTCCTCCATGAGGAGTTCATTGGCCGGCCAGTCATCAAGGGTCACATAGATCTCGCCGGCTGCTGTGGGGATTGCTGCAGGGCACAGGGATCGAGGAGAGATCATAGGAAATGTGGGGGTTGCTGGGGGGCTCTTGCAGCTCCGCAGCAAACAAAATTGGATAGAAGATGACCCCTCGCTTTTGGGTTCCTTTGAGTATAAGGTGGCCTTGAAGGCTCATTTTAAAACATTTATTTTAGTAGCAATACTATCACCTTGCCTAAAATGTGTTGCACATATCAATGTAACCACTACAGTGTTATTCCTTAGGATACATTTCTGTTCTTCACAATAGTTGGAACAAGAAACACCATTAATGCTTGAAAAATGTCTCCTAGAAGTCTGAGATCAAAATGATAACCCAAAGCATTTTTTTTTACAAAGTTAAATAAAATGAGACACTATGGGGGAGTAGAGCACTGCAGAGGACTTGGGATCCCCTGACAAAAAAGGAGTGGGTGATTTTTATTTTAGCAGACTGCTCAGCCAAAAGTGGGTCAAGGTGCAACTATGGCTCCGGTATGGCTCTAACCACAATATGGGAGTAAATTAAGAAAGCTGAAAGGAAATTTAAAGCTGGTTTTACAAAAAGCACAAAAGCAATGTGAAAGTAATCTCTGGACCTGAACACTTTTTTCCTCTGTGATCAGTGGCGGTTCGTCCATAGGGGGCGCTAGGGCGCCGCAACACCAGTCTCACAGGAAAAGGAAGAAGAAGATAGGAATACCAAAATATATTTTAAAAAACCCCATAAAATTTAAAATAAACAATCAATACACCATATGGACTGTAAGTGCTGTGTGTAATCTGCATTTAATTGTAGTTTAATAATGTTCATACTTTTAACACGGCCGAATCGTTGACATATTTCCTGTCACGTGTCCACAGCGGCGGAGGGAGGCAAGGTGACAGAATGATCAACCAAGCCTGAGTGCAGCAGCCAGCCAATTACTGACAAGAAATTAAACATATAGCAACGGGAATTCATCGTCATCGATTCGGAAGCCTGAAGGGCGATAGAGCTACAGCCCAAGGCTGGTGTTGTGTGCGGCGAGATCAGCGCCTTTCAGATACAGAGTTCGGACACTCCCATAGGCTTCAAGTAATGTCGGCCATGTATCCCCCAATAGTTGATTCTCGGCGTTTTGGAGTGTTTTTCCTCTGGTAAGTTAATGAAATTACAGCATGTTGGCATTGTGAAGCATTAGCTGACTGCCTCGAACCAAAATAAGTCAATAATGATTTTTAACGTAGTCAGTTTTGGTTAATTAATTGTGTTAACCGGCTAACTGCAGCTAGCTAGCTAGTTAGCGGCCGGTCATTGTGCGTTTAAACGGGCCTATTTAGCTTCTTCAATTATTCAGCGCAGTTATAAATATCTGTTTAGAGTTTTGTAAATTATTTGGAGATTTCTGAGTTTAAAATGAATTCTAATGAGACACAATAATCTTTGTGTGTAAAGAGGAGTTACTAAACTCTCAACTAGAGAGAAGCTGTTTTTATTCTGAGACTGCCATGTGAGTTATAGATCAGACAGCAGCATCATTTGGGATATCATCAGTAGCTGTAGAACAGTAACTAATCAGTTACAGGTCACACTGCTGTCATTGCATTTATGTCCATCAATGTAATGTTTTCAGAGGGACTGATCATGAGTGGTGAGCTGAGCCATGAGCAGGTTGGTGGAACCCGCCGGTCCAGTCAGTGATGGAGTTAAAGCTGGTAAGTGGACTGGTGGAGTGCTGCAGCTGGCTGGGTGAAGGGGAGGCCATCAAAATAAAATTCATATTAAGTGATTTATTAGTGATACATTTATTTATCACCTACCAACACTAATGCAAACATTGTAACCTTTTCTAAGGTTTCCTGCATGTAATTCTTGATCTCAGCCTGATGAATCTGCAGCTTATTTTACTTTACACATCATGACATGAAGACTGCAGCTTTCTAAAAGACTTGCTTCTCTCTCTAGAACATCCACCACATCTGGGAGCTCCATGAAAGCAGCAGCAGACACCTGGTTCCAGCTGAAAGTGTTGACGTCTTTGGTGGGTTCTGATGTCAGAGAGAGGGATCCTCATGTCCTGAAGAAGTCGGAGCCTGTGGAGCTCACTGAAGCTCACTGAAGCAGACGTTCTTCTTTGGGGTCTCGTGCATTTGAGAGTAAAACGTGTCGATCCCTGACTGAAAAGGTTTATGCAGATTAAACCTATTGCACACAGTTTTCTGTTATTGTGACCGATGGCTTTTAATAAATAAATGTATGACAACTGGCAAACCAAAGAAGCCCAGTTGCCTTCATTAAAACCCAATTTGGATTAAAAAAAAGCTTAAAAAAATTCGCCCCACCAAAAAAAAAAAAAATGACTGTCTGCGATCACGATTAACACATGGAACACACTCTTAAGTGACTATGCATAATTCTAACTGAAATTAAAACCTTGTGATTGAAATAAATATAAATTACACAGATTTTAAATATTATCCCTGTTTTATCAACAATTTTAACATCCATCCATTATCAATACCCACTTTGCAGGGTCGTTGGGGGACTGGTGCCCTTCTCCAGCAGTCTCGGGGCAAACAAGTAGGGTACACACTGGACAGGTTGCCAGTCCTTCTCAGGTCAACATAGGGACACACAGGACAAACAACCATGCATGCACACACTCACACAATTTAGAGACCAGTTAATCCTAACAGTCATATTTGTGGACCGTGGGAGGAAGCTGGAGTATCCCGAAAGAACCAACGCATGCACAGGGAGAACATGCAAACCCCATTGCAGAAGGAAGAATTGAACCTGGAACTTTCTTGCTCCAAGGTAACAGCACTTACCACTGCACCACTGTGCAGCCCTCACAATTTTGACATGTTTTGTGTAAAAAAAAACCCAAAAAACATTGGAGATGTTTTAGGGTTTAACAAAACATAACTAGCCTAGAATCTTCTAGACCAGCAGTTCCCAAACTTATTTAGCCGCGCACCCCCTTCTGTCCCGACTGTGTTGACGCACCCCCCCCACCCAAGAAAAGAAAAGAGACTTGCAGCACAATCAGTGTGTTTGTTTCTGACCACAACTCAGCCTCCTACAAAGTCTGGGAGCTGAAGGAGCCTCTAGGATGAGAGGCTAAATGTCTTCAAGATAACCAGAAAAGTCCAGCAGCTGTTTTCAGCTGAAACTCTCAGGATGATCATGTCCAGAATGACTGATTATAAGTGAAACTTAAATGTAGCTGCTGTCAGTGACCATATAACAGATTTTAATAATTAAAACTCTCAACAGACTAATAGTGCAGAAAAGCAATAAATAATCTCACAACTTTGCGTGTTGAGATTTATTATTATTATTATTATTATATTTATTTATTAGCCGCATCGGCTCCTAGTGGGTGGAAGTGGAGATTAGCTGCGTTTGATGTTGATTCTCCGTGTGTTTTTATTTCTGCAGTGAGCCATAAAACTCACCTCACTCCGCCTGGAGTTTGTTCTTCAAAACTCGTATTAAATCCACGGTGATGACACGTTTTAATGAGCTTCCTCCACGCGATATTTTTCATTGCAGGATGCAGTTTCCATCACTTTTAAACAAGTTAATTTAGTTCGGCACACGGGTTTGATTTTTGCCGCTGCACGTCTGCACAGTGAGAGGGGAAGCGGCCGCGGCAGACGCGCTGTTGCACTCATGGTCACTGCGGCTGCAGTAGGAGCGACAGACAGGTGATCAGCAGGTATTACACCCTTTTTATAAGACACACGGTGCCGGTGTCATGATCGTGATGAATTAATACCGAGCTCCAGACAGGAGCTATGAAAGTGAAAGTAAACACGGGCATAAGTTTGAAATGATAAACTGGAGAGATGCAGAGCAGGAGCTTCTGCAGCTCAGATCATCTGACAGCTGGGATGGTGGAGGACACACACCTGCTCCTGAAAATAAAAACTTAACGAGCGCGGTTTCGATCGCAATAAAAAGCAAGTTATGTCCAAGATACACGGAAGCGCAGAGACCCCCCCCCATACCTCCTTTATGCCACCATCGCGCAATCTTTTATAAAATGGACATGATTGCGCAACATTACCACAGTCTGAGCTCTTATAAACGACCATAGGCTCCCAGATGCGCATCGGATTTGCGGCAAATTGGCGGCATTGTTTTATGTGTAAATTTTTTTTTTTNAAAGCAGTGGCACTTACTCCACATAATGTGAACCAGTCCGCGTTCAAGTTATATCAAAATATTCACAGAAAAATTAACATGTTTTAGCTAGCGCTAGATGCTAACTAGGTCTAAGTCGGCTAGCTTCTGATATAGATGCAGATTTAGTCCTAAAAAGAAGTCACACAGATAGATCTACAATTTTACAGCTATCATTTAACAATCTAGTGCACAATCAACCGCAGATATTTTATTTTTTTACCATAATTCAGTTAAAACTTACCACAACAAAGAGGAAGGCCAGCCAGGTCAGGCTAGAACAAAGGAGTCAAAATGGCGCCGGGTAACTGTGGGTCTGGAACGTACCATTCTACAGCCCACACGGGTGACTGAAGTGTTTTTCTCTTACTTTTTTCTTACATGATTATGTACATCATTCTTCATGCCTATGATGCAAATAACATATTTTACACATGAAATGCTTACAATGGATAAAAATATCACAATTAGTTGTCCACAGCTCTATTTGTTTTAAATATAGGAAACCCCCCTCCCATCTAATGGTCTCACCCTGAGCGGTTTCCCGCTCTCCTTCTATGCACCTGCATGTATGTAACCAATACTCAACATTGATTTAATGTTTGTTGTTCAACCATTTAAATCAAACCATAATACAATGTTGAATCAATTCCTTTTTCCAACTATTTTTCAACCTTAACTATAAATCAACCAATTTGACCAAAATTCAACATTGAAATAACATTTTTTGCTATCTGGGAATTGATAGACCCCCTATTGGCTGCTCGGGCGCAGGAAATGCGGCCGCCATCTTAGGTCGGTCGGGCTTCCGGTAGACACGAACCATAACAGCAGCAGTAAACATGATGTCTGAGCTCTGTGCGGTTTATTCTTGCTCTAATCGGTGGACTATTGAGACCATGGCTCGGGGGATAACTTTCACAAGTAAGTTCGAGCATTTTTGTTGTTTGTATTTTGTAAATATAACTTTGTTGTACTATATTTGTGTCCACCAGCAGCACCTCCTTGTTAGCTAACGTTAGCTACATGCTTACTGCTGGTGTTCCCCTGAAAATGAAGGCTAAATGAGACTATTAATCATTTATTCCAAAACACTGACTTAGGTTACAGCTGACACAAGAATGCTGCTGTAGAAATCAAACAAATCTTCCTGGTATCAGATATAGCTCATGTCTCACACCATCCCCTCATAATGGAGAATAGTTAGCTAACATGCTAAAGAGGATTGCTGTGCAGAACATTTTCCTGGTTTTACCCTTTGAGGAGTTTTAGTTCATTATCAATAGAAATGCAGTTTTATGTTAAAGAAAGGTTCTAAGAAATCTTAAAGAAGAAATCTTACTTAAAGAAGTAAACAGAAGAGTAGGAATAACACAAGAGGAATTAAGAAAATAGCATTGACCTCCTGTACAATATTGGTAGACACTAATCTGCAAATTGCATGTTTTTGTTTTCTAGGTTTTCCCACAAAAGATGTGAGGAAGAAGTGTGAGGCTTCCTGCAGCTGATTTATTATGATTAGAACTGGGCTGTGTCAGATGGAGTTTGTTTCATCTTCAGCTTCCTGGTTCTCCTTCAAACAGTAAGTGTATCATAAGGCCATCAGCATTCATAAATGTACATATCCTTTTATCAATCACAAGGCAGAGTGTAATACTTATCCCCCACATACCTTGTCTTGATGTTATTTGTCAAAAATTAATTTATTTTAATAAACGTCCTAAGAATCATGTCTAGGTGCCCCAGAGTTTTCACAGCACCAGAGGCCCCCTGATGTAAACTGAGACCCACAGGTGTGTACTATAAACAGTATATTATTGTCAAACATTATGCTTGTTTGTTTTAACCAGAAAAGTGCAGAACTACATCCAGAAGAGCCAAAGAGAGCCTGTCTGTGACCTCCCAGAGACTAACCTCACCCTGATGATGTGAGTATTTAAACATCATAACACTAACCCTAACTTAAACCAAAAGCGTATTCACACCATACCTCTAAAACCACGTTTTAGGGCATTTTTTCATTGTGATGCCCAGCCAAATGTCCCCACAATATGGAAATGTCCACACGCTACAGGTTAAAAGTTCAAATTTGTTCACTTCAGCATATAAAAACAAGTACCTCAGAGAGACTCTATTTTTGCCCCTCCCACTCCACACACAATACAAAGCAAATCTTAATGTTGTCCAATTTAACTTTTGGAAATTACTTATGCAAATATATTAAATATGTTTCTATTCCTTTACAGGAGACTGTGATTGGTGGATGATGAGGCTGGGCTGGGCCAGAAAAACCAAACTAAACACAGATGTGTAGCTGTCATGCTGGATGCCACGGCCGTCAGACTTGATCTCTGTGAAGTCTGTGGTTCTGAAGAGAAGGCAGCACCACGTGGTCAAACTCACCTCTCTTGAACTGCAGAAGGGGAGCTCCAGATAACAGCTTTCAATTACTATTTTAAAAAATTCTCAACATAAGTAAGAGATAAATTAAGACAAAACAAATAAAATTAACTCCTTTAAACAGTTAGTTCTTTTTTTCTCTCTCTTTCTCCCCGTGTGCTGTTTGGCTGTAAAGTAATCAGAATTGATGTCTGAGTATTGAAAACAAGCCTTACAGTTTTATTCTCACAGGTGGAGCGTTATAGGTTCAGCTACACACAAATATACAACAGAACCAGAATATCACTAAGCAGTCAGTTCTGACAGGTGGTTTGTCGATTTCTTGTTATTCAGACTTTGTTTTAGTTGTTGTCTCTCTCACCCTCTCTTTGAGTTATATTGGTACTATATGTATATGAAACACTCATTTATTTAAATTATCTATAAGAATTATATTGTATATATTGTTTATTAAAATGGCTGAGTAGTACTTTCTGCTTCTCTTTCATATATTAAATGTGTTTTTATAAATATCTACCATAGATCTCACACCTGATATATAGTCCTTTTTGAATTATTTTGATTCTCATTGTTTGACTGTGATTTTTATGTGTTTGATCCATTTTTTCTATAGGTTTTGTCACTAGGCAGTGGATAAGAATCTCATATGTACCCACAGCCAAGGCCGTATCCAGAGTTTCAAAATTACCGAGGTCCAACTTCCGCTATCTCGTGCACATTAATTACAAAGAAAAGACCAAAACTGATTTCCACTTACATTACTTATTTAAAAATAAAGTTACTTGTATGTGTATATGATGTTCTTGTGTGTGTGTGTGTGTGTGTGTGTGTGTGTGTGTGTGTGTGTGTGTGTGTGTGTGNTCTCCATGGTGGTATCCTGAAACCAGCACCCCAGACAGTTCCTACCGGACTCCGAGGGCTGGGAACGTTGTTCAGCACCTTGGAGAGCGGCTGAGCGTCCGTCAGACCCTTGGAGAGTTGGGAGCGTACTTCAGCACCTTGGAGAGCGGCAGAGCGTCCTTCCGACCCATGGAGAGCGGCTGAGATGGAAGTGTCGGCCCGCACCTGAGACTCATTAAGGATCGACACCTGACTCTATTTAAGACTCTTTCAAGAGACATTCTGGGAGGCTCAGTATTAGTCTGAGTCCTCCACGACGGGTATTACGTTACCTTTGGTCCGTGTTTTGCTGCCTGTCAGCCCGTTGCTTATAGTACTTTTGCCGTGTCTTGTGTTCAGAGCAGGGGCGTTATTTGAGCTAGTGCCGGTTATTGTAGGCCATTGCTTGTTTACAGCTTTTATTTCCTCTCTTCCCTTTTTGGAGGGAGCGGTTTAAGTTCACCTTAGCTTAGGCTTTACGTCTTATCCAAGGAATACCTTTGTTGTTTTGGTTTTAATTCCCAGCCGAGGCTGGGCCATCCCTGCTTGGGGTGAGAGCTCGTGTGTGTGGTCCTGTTTGGGCCTGTACCTATTTTTTTGGCCTCTGATAGCTAAGTAAACTCTGTTACAAAGTTCCTCCTTGCCCTGTTTTCTTCTTTACCCTCCGGTAATCTGTGGTACCTTCTTGTGTTGTTCCCCCTTTACCTCCTAGACTAGAAGAGGGGGCATAACATGGACCAATCCCAGTCAGCCCGGTGGGCGGGATGTTACTGCAACTGAGCGAAACCAAGATGGCCATGGCTCCATAGCGGTTCAATCACAGCACTCTGTTGGTGGGTGTTACTGATACAAAGATGGCGACGGCTTGTTTGAAATGGTTTTGGAATCAACTTTGGTCTATTTTGACTTGGGCTTTTCTTTGAGTCAAAAGCAGATAGAGGTACTTATGTTTATTTAGAACAAGGATGTATTTGCATCTTCTTTGATGGAGACTGCCTTGTTGACTGACATCTGTAGCAGTGAGTATGTCACATTGTTTGTTATCCAATAGCATGCAGAGACAGTTTGAAAGACAATCGTAGGACCGTAGCCAGACTATATATTCACATATATATAGGATGGCTTGCCAGGCTAAAACACAAGACAATGAAGAAAGAAAATGGAAAATAATTTATTTCAAAAACAATAAAATTAAATGGAACTCTATGTCTGTAGGTCAAAAACATCAAGTCCATTCTCATTTTCCACCTAATATATATGGTGATTTCTCTTTTACATGTGCATGAATAATACTGAGATCCTTGACAGGACCAAAAGGCAGGATTAAGAAAATTTTTGTAAAAAAAAAAAAAAAACTTTAAAGTTTGTAAATTACAAAAACTAAAACGAGGACCAAACCTTTATTTTACTTAATGAAGATTAAAAAAACAACAGGCAAAAAGAACAATACAGGTTTGAGAAGGAGCAACTAAAGCCTTAAAACTGCATAAACTGAGGAAGTATTTAGTTGGGGTAATTAATAAACTAGAATTTGATGTTCAGAAGAAGCAAAAAGCTACAGGAACCAAGCGAAACTGGACAAGAACATGAAACAATAAGCAAAAACCATAACGCAGAGCCAACACAACAAAACCCACAGACTATCACAATTATAGTCCTTTTCACAGATGAATGCTTGAACATTTTCTATAAAATTACAGACTTTGCCTGCAGTCCATTCACACATGCAGTAAACAGCAGGAGATTCTCCACACGAGATATATTCTCACTACTGGAAATGTTCCTCCAACGAGTTGTGCCTGGGTAGAGGGTGCAGGAGGGAAGGCGAAACAGTAAAACTTGTTTCGATCATTATCTGTAATGGTGACAGTTGTTTTATGTTGTTTTCATTACATACATGTTTCTGTAGAGACCAGCATACAAGCCGGCAGAGACAATTATAAAGCAGCAACTGCTATGAACACATTCAGACATTATAACTTTAAATTTTGCATGGATTTTTATTTACTAATTGACTTTTTCACACATTTTTTAGTTACCTTAACATGCCGCTTGAATAGTTTGTATTCTGATATGAATCCCCAAAATATAAGAAGAACATTTAAGGTATGTGTGAAAACAGCCTTTGTATCAGTGCAAAAACTTTCTTGGTGGGGCTGATGCAATAACAGATTTCCTATCCTATCCCAGCATTCCAATGAACAGTTGGAAAATGACTACATGTATGTGATAATAAAAAAATTACAGCACAAATGTTGATGTTCTGATCTGTTGACCATGCACATTAGCCTGGCAAGCCATCCTATATATGTAAATATGTAGTCTGGCTATGAACCATTAAAATGGCTTGAAATCTACGGTTGTCCAGAAACTCTCTTCTCACAACTGGTCAGCGCTAGGACCAATCAGAGCAACTAACAATGTGACGTACTCAGTACTACAGATGTCAGTCAACGGGGCAGTCCTCTGGGCGTGGGCATGACTCTGAAGATGGCAGCAGTGAGTTGCCAAAACCATCAGTAAATCAAGGTAAAATAAAACATCGTTATACTGTGTTTAAAGCAAGAAAACTAATGGAGATAGAAAATAAACACAGGAAGAACATAACAAGAAGAAACGGGGCAGTCCGCCATACACTGTCGAAGAAGAAGCAAATACATCCTTTTCCTAAATAAATGAGTTAAGTACCTTTATCCGTTCATGTCTCTCTCAAAGAAAAGCACATCTAAATAGTCCAAAATTGATACTAAAGCTGTTATAAATGAGCAGCGTTTCCATCTTTGTTGTTTTTCTACATCACAGCTCTAGCATTAAGCCTGCCAAACAAACGCTGTGATTGGCAAGACACACAACTGTTCGGTCCTGCTGAGACTACAATGAAGCATGGCTAGACCAACCTGCAGAACAAATTCTATGGTTGGTCTATTAACTTAGCTTCCACTGTGGAGGTCATGGACAGCTCCTCCAGAGGTAGACTGAGACATCCCAGATGTAAAACTGAGCGCTATTGCAGATCCTTCATCCCCTCTGCTGTAAGAGTGTATAACTGTTCAGTTTAAGCTGTGCTGGTATCATCCTGGTACACAATAACACCAATGCAATATTCTGTATGTGTTCTATACTTGTGCAATACCGGATTCACATTGTTTGTGTCTCTTACAGTATGCTGCATAGTGTTGGTACCCTAGTTAGTTTTCATCTTTTATTTGTGTTTTTTTTTTTTTTAGTGATTGAAGATTACAATACTAGACTACTGCATATGTATATATACATGTATCTTTGTTTTTATTTCTCTTTTAATTATCCTTTTGAGTGTTGGTGCTGCTCTGACAAGTGAATTTCCCCACTGTGGGATCAGTAAAGTCTATTCTATTCTATTCTATTCTATTCTATTCTATTCTATTCTATTCTACTAACCTAGCATGCTAAATGGAGTGAATATTTTTCCTAAAGTTATTTCAACACAAAACATTGTGACCTTCATAAAATACTTTCTCACAGACTGTCAACGTCACAGTCATCATATACGTAGACGTCCCGTGGACTGGCGCTGCCTATTGGAGCTGCTGTAGTGGCCAGCCGCCATCTTGGATGGGTCTCTATTCGCCCCCAGTGCATTCATTTCTACTGATGAAGGTGCTTACCCAACTAAAAAACACATTTTATTATGCTTTTTTACAAAATCAAACATATGGTATGGCATGATAATTAAAATATAAATATAACGAAACAAAATAAATTAAAATAAAATTAAAAAAATATAAAATCCCAACAGGTAGGCTAGAAAAGTCTATATTAATCCCATGTGATCTGTTTTCAATAGTACGCCGGTTGTTGCAACCGTAGGCTGCACAAGAAATGGGCATAGTTGCTCACTCTACGTTGATTCCAATTGTGTTTGGAGAGTGAGGAACCCATCCAATATGGCAGCGACGCTGTTACACTTTCCAGTGCCTAATGGGGCGTCTACATATTCATGTCTATGGTAAACATATAGTTGAGTAAACATGATAGGATGTGACGGTTTTTGCTCGCCTCATCAACATTGTGATGCCAAGCTGCTAGCCTGTAGCATCTAGTTGTGCATGTTATCTTGGCCATCATTGAAAACTGACCATGCTAACCATGTGGGTTTTGGACAGCTCTTTTTACCTTTTCAGAGAGATGGTGGTGCATGTTAGTGACTCAGTTTGTTTTTCAGGTGTCTGCTAGGGATGCAGCAATACCAGTTTTTCCCAAACCGATACGATATCGATACTTGGATCTGAGTACTCGCCGATACGATTATCGATACCGATACTTCTACCACACAAAAAAATGCAATGAATTGGAATACAGGTTTTATTTTTTTCTCTGCTTTCAACAGGAAAAGACGGTGAGTTAGATAAAAAATAAAATATATTAATAGAGACCACAAAATAAAATATTAGGTGAAAAATAAATATTTTCTGTGAAATCATTGCACAGTTTTCTACAAACAAAATGAACTAATTGGCACTGTCTCCAGCTTTCATGAACATAACATTTATAAAACTATCGCAGTGTCCACATTTAACTTAAACAATAAAACTATAGTCAGCATGCAGTAGTGTGGACTCTGAACTAAGCTTTTTTGGGAAACATGAGCGGCAGGTTCTTTTTTGATGAAAGTAATCATCTCTGCATTTTCAAGTGTGAGCCTGTTTCTGCTTTCATTCACAATGTTTGAAACAGCTCCCCCTATTGGTCAATATAGAAAACTACAACAGAAATGACAAGTCACAACGAACCACTTTCAGGCAACTGGTATCGGTACCTGGTATCGGTTAACTTTTACCGATACTGGTATCTGGTATCGGTATCAGCCCGATATCCCTGTCTGCACCTCCTTCATGATATTACAAGGGCAGCTCCAAGAATTAGCCACAACTGATGTTGAATGTGATCATGTGACCAGAGTAACTATATGAGCTTGCTGCTTGATATGAAAAGCAGTATGAGAGTAGAGGCTAAATCCTCAAGCACCCCATATCCAGCAATGTTGATTGGCCAAAAATCTACCAGTTCTCCCCAGCAACCAAACGTGATTGGCTGTTTTGCTGCACTTTAGGGACACTTTCACCACGCGACCCAGAACATAAATTATGTCTGTCAGGAGAAATTCCTTGTTAAATGAGAGACAGTTGGTGTAAATGTCATGCAAGACTGACATATTGATAATTCCAATTTAAGTATATATTTCATGTAACTTTTTTTGACTAGACCCTGCCCCCCCCTTCACATCAGGGAGGGTGACACCCCAGCACCCCCATGGATGAGCTGCCACTGCTTTGCATACAAGAAATGCAGGCTATTATTAAATTAGGCTCATTTAACATAATACTCTAGAAAACTGTGACATCAAGGTCTGAAACAAACCAGTTTTCTGCTGTGGATGAATAAAGAACAATAATTTTTCTCTGTGGCATTGGCGCCGATGCACATCAACAACACGTGCGACAACAACCAATAAACGTGTTACAGGGACAACAATATTTCACAATAAGTGCATACTGACTATGATAAACAACAGGCTACATAGATGGCTTAGTCAAACATTCAGCAAGGTCTTGCATCACCTTGGGACTTGATATAACTTCATCTTTTTTTACTCTTCACAACTGTATGTAAAGATTTTCTTTTTTTTATTGTGCATTTCACGATTCCCATATTTGTTGCAGTAAATCTCAAAAGAACACAATCTTTCTTATCCTTCATCACCACTGACAAAGTAAAAATGCGTCTCTCTGAGGCAATCCACTCTTGACTGCCTATGGCTCCCGGGAGAAAGCATTCTCCCCACAACAATAAGATACTTAGACTGCCAGAGGACACAATGCATGAATGCAAAGAATAAAGATAAAAAGACAAGTTAGATGTGGGGAGAATAGATGAGATAAAGAAAAGGGTGCTATGAATATATTATGGAACAGATGTGAGACATATTGCATGCATGCTGATGGAAAGTATAATCTATAGCATGTGAATGCTAATTGAGTTTGTAGGAATGAAGCCACAACTAACTTTATGATCAGCATCTGATGCTTTTAAATGCAGCAGGTTGAGCAAATGAAAGCCATTTGATCACTTATTTTAGCAAAAAGGGAGAGGTGTTCCCCCAGTAATACTTTAATCTCCTGTTAGGAGACAGGACACTGAAATGGACGTAAGGTGATGAGCTCTTTCATCCCAGCAGGGGGGCATAGAGCACAGCTGTTGCTTCCCTGTATGGAAAGAAGTCTGTTGAGGCAGCTCGGGCATCGAATTAGAAAGGCCTTCTGACCGCCTCCCTCTAGTGGTTTTGCACGTTTGTGCCACTGGGAGTAAAACTCATGACAGATAATGAAATCAGGGGATTATATATTCTTTCATGCCTGGGAACACATTGGGATTCCCAAGGGGGGCGGGGGGAGACTGTTCCAGGAAAAGGAATGTCCTGGATTCCTGCCTGAACCTTTTACCTCTGTAAACCACCAAATAAGTTCCAGAGCGCGGTCATGTCTGCAGCTCACCGTTCCCCACGGGGATGGGTCAAATGCGGAGAACAATTTTCACCACACACCAGTGTGTGTGACAAACTGATGGCTTTAATCTTAAACCCAACCTTCAATTAGCAAAAGAAAATGGATGATTGGATAGATGACTAAATGCTAGTTTAGGATATCATTTGTGGAATCTCTTTCATGACGTATACACTCCCTGTAGTTTTTAGCAATAAAATAATAATGATGATAATAATTGCTGTGGTGTTGCTTTGGAGCTAAATCTTTAGCAAGATGCCAATGGTAGTTAATCAGAATGCAGCTGTGTCCACTATCCAGTTTGTCCTGCTAATTCTCCACATGTGCCCTTAAATATTACCCAACCCCCCCCCCCCCCCCCCCCCCCCCCCCCCCCCTCCAACGTAAAATAATAATATAACAAAATTATGTGTTTATAATTCATTTAAAGGTGGAATATGGAACATTTTAATAAAAAGCTATATTTAAAAAAATAATACCTCCACAGGGTGTTTAGAGGTGTGCAAAATGAAGGTACAGTTTTTCCTTTAAAAGCTATATTTAAAAAAATCATAATAATCCAAAATGTATTATGTTGGACACAACACTGGGTTTATGTTTACATCTACCAGCCACTAGAGGGCACCGTTGCGGTAAAAATGTCCGCTCGGCAAGGCGAGGCAGGGACTGTGTAAAATGGCGGACTTGACAAGTCAAGCAGCTGATTCTGAGCCCAGAAGTTGTTCTAATGGTAAATACTGTTGTAAAATAACCTTATTAGTAGAACTTAGTCCTTACCCTGTACAATTTGTCACTGGACATGGTGCTGGCTGGTCACTTCATGTATCAGCAGTGAACCAACACCCCGACAGCTGGAAAATTTGTTCTGTTGTTGCAATACCACCTCTACACACTAGATGTCACTATAGTGTCCGTGTTCCATATTCAACCTTTAATATACTGTTTAAAAAATGGAAAACACTAATTATGCAAAAAGGTACTTTTTTACATATTTTTGACCACTACATCAGGTGATTATGTAATAATTGTTTCAGGCATTCATTCATTCTAGATTTTTAAGAACTTCATAAACATTTTATATGTGACAAAGAAAATGAATGAATCATTCATACACAAAAAATAAGATATGACAAGAAGTGAAATAACAACATTAGAGGTGAGTCTCCAATCAAGCACAAGCAGCTGTTTTGTTTTCCTGAACAGTGTGGTGACCTTGTGAAGGACCAAACAAGCAAACAAAATGAATAAAATAATTCATCCTCACACATTAGTAGATTAATTAACATTTTGTCACATTGTTCAAAAGGATTTGAATGTTTAATCTCCTTCTATATTCTTCTTTTGGTTCCTCGCTCAGTAATTCATTGACGGATAAATGTGGAGGTTATCTCGTCAGGCCAGTCCCTGTGGACCCTCTCATCGGCTCTGCGATATTTCAGTTGGTCCATTAAAGAACTTCAATTACAGTCATTTCAATGACCTTGAGAGAGTGAGAAAAAAAATCAATAGATGCACCCATTTCCCCCCACCTCTATCTATGGCATGCAGGTCATTCCTCTAAACTTGACTTTAATTCTTTGTTTGATAAAGGATTACTGAGCTTTATCATCTGGTTGACAAAGAGGGGTGCCCATAAAAGTGATAGATCATATTTATTTGATCTTTTGCTTGATAATTCCATCTATAAACCAACTCACTGGTGCTCAGTGTAACCCAGACTTAAAAGAAAACAAGTAAAGTAAGTAAACTTTATTTGTATATCACTTATCACAGAAAAAGAATCACAAAGTGCTTCACAAAGATCAACAAAACAAAAGATAAAGTCATCATAAAATGATCTTAAAACAAAACAACAGAATATCATAAAATCATTAAAAATCAGAAAACAGAAAGTCAAAAAAGTATAAAAATGATAAAACAAATGAAAGATGATTATAAATATAAAAGATTTAAGTAAAAGCAGTTTTAAATAAAAGGGTCTTCTGCTGCTTTCTAAAGACAGTATTTGTCGAAAATCACCATCATGTTCTTTGTTATTACCTTTCTCTAAATATAAAACCAATATAGAGTTAGAGAATAAAAAAATAAACTTATTTGGTGGAGTTTCAGTCACGTGAGTGTACCGCTTCATTGAAACAAGCACCCACTCAACAAAAATCCCAAAACATCTGTTTGCCAAGCTAAACTCATTAAAACACAAGAAGCTATGCAGTCAAAATTTGTTTTTGTTGTTTGTAATTAATGAAGATTGACGTGTTCTTCTTCATGTACACCTTAATAAATACTTTGGCAAAAATCTGCCAGAATCCTGGATGATAATCTTGCTTGATTAATCCACAGGGAATATAGGCCTCTGGATTTTTTGATTGCCCCTCATTGTCAGACTGTACTCCTTAGAGATACAGCTTTAGTCTTTGTAAAACCTGCTCTTTTTCATGTGTCCTTCAGTATTTATGCAAATTATTATTGTTCCTAAACCAAAGAGAACTTCCCAATGCAATAATGCAAAAGATGAATGGTTTTCTACCTGTTTATTTCAACCACATAAAAGTTAAACTGTCGTATCAAGTCATATTTCATGATGAAGCTTTTTCAACATTTTATTTTCTCCCCCATTCATTTAAAAAGAATCTCATGCTGCTTTGGAAGTCACAGATGTGTGGGCAAGGATGAAGCAGATCACAGGCTTAAAGCCCAAAGAGCATTAGCAGCCAGAGGGGCAGCCTCGACAGACTCGGTGACCTGAATCTGCTCTTCAGCGGGTTCAGAACTGGACCTCCTGCTGGCCTGAAGCCTCACCGGCCTAAACACCACATCAGTCTTCAAACTGACTCACATTTGACCTCACGTCACTTTGATGGATCCATCTGATCGCAACCTCTCAACATCACTGACCACCACCCCATCCTGGCACTTTAGACCAGTAGTCCTGACATCTTATATTATAAAGGTACTTGAGTCTTCACCTTTGACCACAGATGAAACCTGCTCTTGATCATCATCAGTCTCCTTACCAGACCCATCAGTGGGTAAAGGATCTCAATTCAGGTGTCAAAGATTCATCCAAGAACAAAAACTAAGGTTCTTTTACATTAAAACAAAACAAAACAAAAATGTGTTTTCCAAAGGAGTTTCTTTTGACAACACTGATCACCAGTAACTCATTATTGTGTTGAAAACAACAGCAATGATCTATTATTAAATATGAATGTGATGACTTGATGCCAGAATAAACATTTTGAGATAAATTAACTTGCAGGTTTGCAAAATTCTCTAGACACCCAAATATTAATTTTATTATTTAATAAATCAAAGCCTCTAGATAAATTAAAGCATTCAAAGTTAGAAATTAAATTATTTATTATAATTAGGCTTTCTAATTACGTCTTACCATAATAATTTACAGTTTCACTGCTAGGAATATTTATATTTTTTGAATTTCATTCATCTTGAAGCTAAATTAAAAATGTCTTTAGAACTTTAATATTTTAGGTTACCAAAATTTGTCGTTTTCAGTTCAACTTTAGCTGTCAAACTACCTTAATTCATCAAAAATGTTTAGTTTTACTAGTGTCTCCATTTGTTTATGTTTTTAAACTATTACCATAATATTCTAGGAAGTTTCTTGGGATGTTGCCATTCACTTTCCCTTTTAGTATTCATCTATGTGATGCTTTTCTCATTTAAATACAAGGGGTCTGGTGTAGTTTCTCTTTTCATGAATTACTCATGCTTTACCCGAGGGGGGTTTGTCTAATCTTAAACATTTTTAGGCAGAGCAGAGAATCAAAATGAATGGGTGTACTTAGTCTGATTTAAATAAGCAACCTCGTTTCTCCTGAGCGCTGTTGCACATAAAATTTATTTACAAATTTTAAGCACAGGTAAATGTTTTCAGCATGAAACGTGGATGTAATGGATTAGCCACCAGTAAAACCCAACATATTTGTGAAGTATTTTAAATTTTTCTTTTCTTCAAATAAAGGACTTTGTGGAGCAAGATTTTACATTGTAGTGGATTTTATCAAAACACACAGCTGTAAGTGTAAAGGTAACCTTGACTTAAATGTGATTATTCATGCAGACAGATAGACACATCTGAAATACAGAGAATTGAAATTGAAGACATTCAAATGAAGAAAAACAAAGTATAAAACTCAAACAACAAATACAAACAAAACTGAAATCCACAGAACAATCAGTTTGTCAGAGCCCAAAAAAATGCATCAATGTCAAACCTAAGAAATCTGTGTGAAAAACAAAAACAAACAAGAAACAAATAAATATTTGGATTCAAGATGGAATAATTAGACATCAGTGGATAAAATAACAAATTACAAAACTTGATCAAAATATACTTGCAACTGAATATCTAAACAATCAATAGTGGTTGCAAGTTTCACCTTTGTCTAGCACCTTTCCAGCACCTACAATGGAGCGTTAAACCTAATTTATACTTCTTCGTCAGCTCGAGTGTGGCGTCGTGCACATGCATTGATGTAGGTGTTTTCCCTTCAAACTTCTCCGTCACCGGGGGAGTGTTGCAAAGCAATTCCCCTCCAGGACAACAGATGGCG
This sequence comes from Aphyosemion australe, assembly GCA_006937985.1. NCBI lineage: Eukaryota > Metazoa > Chordata > Actinopteri > Cyprinodontiformes > Nothobranchiidae > Aphyosemion > Aphyosemion australe. The sequence continues at coordinate 1,440,889 of SSNS01000046.1, forward strand.
TAGCGCTTTTCTATCCTGCCACCATTACAGTCACGTATCCGGTCCACGATAGTGTATTTACTACAGTGTTTACATTGTTTTAATGTATTTCAGAGACTTTTTACAGTAACATGGACAAATTTGTCCCTCATTCTCCTCCACCTCTTCATGCGATCGCCACCTCTAAACCCACATTTCTCATCATTTCTGTCCACGAATAAAACGCTTGCTGCATATCTTTGTGCTCCTCCATTCACGGGTGAATAAACTTTCATATTTTCTGACTTTTTCCACGAGGCGTTCTTCAATCTGCTCCATGTCTGCTGCTAGATATCTTCAGCTCTCTTTGTTTTTTGAGGGACAATGGTGGTGCTGTTGACATATTTAAAGGAAGCGGCGTCCTGACCAATCACAAGCTTGCACTCTACGTCGCTCTTGTCAGACAGTTAAAAAAGAGGGCATGTCTCCGTCACCCTCTGTAGGCCTGTCAGAGAGCCCTTGCGCCGACACAAAATGGCGCTGTGTATCTCTGTCCCGACGCAGACGGAGAAGTATGAAGTAGGCTTTAAACCTAATTCCAAAATGGTTTCAGTCTGCATCACACCCTTCTGTATCTAATCAAAACAACCATCCTAAAGCTAGATTTATACTTCTCCGTCAGCTCCTCAGGCTAGAGACGCATACGCGTTGACGGAGACGTTTTATGTTTCTACTTCTGTTGGCTGGGGGATGTTGCAAAGCAACCCCCCGCCTGGACAGCAGAGGGCGTAGCACTTTTCTGGGGTATCCTGCCACCATTACAGTCACGTATCCGGTCTATGATAGTGTATTTACTACTGTGTTTACATTGTTTTAATGAATTTTAGAGAGTTTTTAACACGGACGAATTTGTCCCTCATTCTCCTCCACCTCTTCATGCGGTCGGCATCTCTAAATCCACGTTTCTCGTAATTTCCGTCCATGAATAAAACACTTGCAGTGTATCTTTGTGCTCCTTCAGTCACGAGTGAATAAACTTTCATATTTTTGAACTTTTTCAGCGAGGCGTTCTTCAATCTGCTCCGTGTCTGCTGCTAAATATCCTCAGCTCTCTTTGTTTATTGTTGAGTCGGCAGTGGTGGTCAAAGACTGTATATATAAGTGGTGGTGCTGTTGACGTATTTCCAGGAAGCGGCGTCCTGACCAATCACAAGCTTGCGCTCTCCGTGGCTCTCGATGGACAGTTATTTTTGGGGGCATGTCTCCGTCACCCTCCGCGAGCCCGTCAGAGAGCCCTTGCGTCGACGCAAAATGGCGCTGCGTGTCTCCGTACTGACGCAGACGGACAAGTATAAATTAGGCTTAACACAATAGAGCCTAACGACTTCAACGACTGCTCAGGGGGTATGGAGGAGGGGTATTCATAGGTAGTTTCATCTCATTTCTTTGACCTGGCTTTTAATGTTGGCTGATCTGTCTAGCTATTCTTTTACTTTTTATCTGGTTTTACTGTGTTTTTATTATTTGATCGTGTAGTTATTGTTTTATTGAACCTCTCATTTTATTCATGGTTTTATTATTTTTATTGTCTACTTTTTATTTTTTTAACATGTTCATTTTCTTGGGTGTGTGTTATGTGGTTTTGCTATGTACAACACTTTGGGTTGCGTGAGCAACAGTAAGTGTGCCATAGAAATAAAGCTGACCTTGACCTAGACAGCTATAGTTCTGAACTGACAAAGCTCCTCTGATGAGAAGCAGAACATCTTCAAGAAACCAAAGAAGTCCAGTTGTCTTCATTCGAACCCCTTTGGATTACCATGACCTGGATGACTGAGAACCTTCACCAGCACCTGGTTGTGTCCTTTCTGCATCAAGTTTGCATGTTCTTCGTGTAAATGCGTGGGTTTCCTCCAAACACTCTAATGTCCTTCCATAAACAAAAAACATGAATCTTAATTAAATTGGTGATTCTAAAAGTGTCCCTAGATGTGAATGGTCGTTTGTCTCCGTGTGTTCCTGTGATGGAATAGAGAGCTGTCCAGAGTGTCCCCCACCTGTTGCCTGGTGACTGCTGGAGCTTGCTGCCAGTTCCCAATGACCCTTACAAGACAGTGTGAGTAAAGAAATTAATAAATGCTACATGCACATAACAGGGATACAAATAGACTGAAAGCACAAACGCAAAATATTAAATAAATGATTAAATAAGGTGTTGTTTTAAGTGTGAACTTATTTGTCTGAGAATCACTCACCAAAAGCTGTTTAGTGCTTGCTTTGAAAATGAGTTCTAATAATAAACAGTTTTTTAAATAGAAGATATATCTACATATACAGATATACACTGCTCAAAAAATAAAGGAAACACTTAAACAACACAATGTGACTCCAAGTCAGTCACACTTCTGTGAAATCCAACTGTCCACTTAGGAAGCAACACTGATTGACAATGTCACATGCTGTTGTGCAAATGGAATAGTCAACAGGCCGCACAGCCTTCCCATGTGCTCGCCAGAGGTATCCTGACTGCCATTAGGTACCGAGATGAGATCCTCAGACCCCTTGTGAGAACATATGCTGGTGCGGTTGGCCCTGGGTTCCTCCTAATGCCAGACAATGCTAGACCTCATGTGGCTGGAGTGTGTCAGCAGTTCCTGCAAGATGAAGGCATTGATGCTATGGACTGGCCCGCCCGTTCCCCAGACCTGAATCCAATTTAGCATATCTGGGACATCATATCTCGCTCCATCCACCAACGCCACGTTGCACCACAGACTGTCCAGGAGTTGGCGGATGCTTTAGTCCAGGTCTGGGAGGAGATCCCTCAGGAGACCATCCACCACCTCATCAGGAGCATGCCCAGGTGTTGTAGGGAGGTCATACAGACACGTGGAGGCCACACACTACTGAGCCTCACTTTGACTTGTTTTAAGGACATTAACATTATCAAAGTTGGATCAGCCTGTAGTGTGATTTTCCACTTTAGTTTTGAGTGTGACTCCAAACCCAGACCTCCATGGGTTGATACATCTGATTTCCATTGATCATTTTTGTGTGATCTTGTTGTCAGCACATTCAACTATGTAAAGAACAAAGTATTTAACATTCAGATCTAGGGTGTCTTATTTTTGTGTTCCCTTTATTTTTTTGAGCATCTTATTGTTCTTTGCACAGTTTACCAGCTACATTTCTAATAAAGAAAAGCTCATTTTCAGTCCCTCATTATTCAATTTTGCCATCTGGTCCCCTCACTCTGCATCCCTTTTTGCTTGGTCCTTTAGGTTAGACAGCAGGATCCACGCATCCAACAGTCCTCTGAGGCGCCTCATGGCTGTGGCTGCAAGTCTTTCAAATGGGTGCAGCTGTCCTGGCAGGAAGCCTGACAGTGAAGCTCTGATCTGGCTATACAAGAAGCCTTTTTCTCTGTAGCGGCCTCCTTGGGTTTCCACTCACGATATGACTGCACTGCAACATTGTTCTCAAGATTCAATCTGTATAGCCTGCAAGGGGGTTTGGTACAAGAACAGTCCAACATGTGCTGTATATGACATTGTGTGAAGAAAGCACCGTGCATTTTTATTGGCAAGCTCACAGCATTAACCAAACACAATGAAATGGAGCCAAGAAACCATAAGTTTTGTGATTTTTTTTATTTTTTTTATTTTTTTTACAAAGAAATGTTACTTTTATTGACAAATAAAAATGTATTTAATAAAAGGTCAAAACTCCTCCAGCAGTCTAACCCTTAAACAAGTGTTTGCTGCATAAAGTTAATTAGCACAAATACTTAATTCTGTCACATAAATGTCTCATATTTAGCCCTCAAGCAGAATAAAATTATAGGCTTTGATTCAAGCACAGCAAAAGGGATTTTTTTTACAACCATGCTAGTGATTGAAACATTATTATTGGTGATTTCTTACCCATTTTAGCCGTTGTCTTATTTTTAAATCTCAAAGAACAACGGTCATTTTTCAAAACTTTAACATAAAAATGCACATGAATATATTTTCACATAGCAGATTGTTGATGGAAATTTAAAATGTTTTGTCATTCATGGTTTAATTGTGTTAATTAAAAAGTATATTGGAACTTTTCTGTGAATAATTACAATCAGAAAGTCTAAACAACTTCATTACTGACACGTTCAGAAAAGAATCATGGGAATAAATGGAACCAGACATGAAAAGAAATTATATAAACACTGAGAACTCATAGAAACACAGTGCTAGAGTTATTAAATTCTCCTATATAAAAGCGAAATGTATTTTTCCACATATACACCAATAGTGTGACATTTCAACATTTGCACCAATAGTTTATCATTTCTAACATCAGTTATAGAGCTACGGATTAAACCTTTATGTGCCATTTAAAATATGAGTGAATACATTTTATGATGAGTCACAAAATATTTTTGCACAGACATTTATAGCTGTGTACATTTACCAGGAAAAGCACTTCAAATAAAAAAAAGCTGTGAAGTGACAGCTGTCAGATAGTTTCTTGAGCACAGATGGTTCACTACGGCTAAGAAACTACTCAAGGTGTCGTTAAAAATCCATGATGTGTCAATCCCAGCTTTTTCACCCTTTCGATGGGGAGTAAAAAGAGGAGCAGGGCTATCGCGCTGAATTTTTAAAAACCTGACATTTTTGGGTGTTGTCTCAAATATGAAGGCAGTTGACTTTTGAAAGTTTCAGATTTAGAGAATACCTGGATTTTTGTCCACTCACACAGCTCACTAATGTCATGCTGTCTGCTACAAACACAAACTCATCAACAACATGAACGTGTTTTATAGAATCTAATTATTTCATTCATTTATTGATTTGATTGTTGTTTTTTATGTTTCTGGTCTTTTAAACTGTTGTCTACACATTTAGCATTATTTCTAAATGTGCATTTACTATACTTTAGTGTCATCTTTCATTAAATTATGTCTATTGCATCTGTCGTCTGACTTCCAATTTACAACAAACTCAACAAAAGGAGATTATTCATTCATCTGTGTGTGAAGCTGAGAAATAAACTGAATAATTTCAAGGCGGTGAGCTGTTCAAACAGGACGTGCTATTTCACTTTATTCCAGTAGCAGATATCACACCTTTTGTTACCTCTAAATTATAGAAAAATAAAGTTATGGGTATTCATGCACAAACTGAGGAGACTGACATTAGTTTTTAGAGTGATAGTCATCTTTTTTATGTTTTATTTCTGGCTGTTTCATGTGTAAAAATGTCCCCAGGCAAAAAGCCGAAACCTTGATATGCATTTGCGTGTGGAATTGTAGATGAAACATGTGCTGAACATATACAGAACACATAATTGTTGGCTTGTGTGTATGTGTTAAATATATGGTTAAGTTAATTTGTAAAACCTGAGCAATGAGACTACAGGTTTGTAGCTAAAAAGATCAAATGAAGGCAATAGATTTGTGTTTATTACTTTACAGTTTATTCTCTAAAAATACCCTAAAAATGCTGAATATTACAAATGAAGAAGAAGAAAAATTCAAACCAGGTAGTTTCCAATTAGTTAAAATGATTTTAAACTCCTTAAAACTCTCTTGGATGCTAAAGGAAATATTTTCACGAGTCCCTGGGTCAAACCATTTCAGTGAGAAACTCCCATCTAAAAAAAAGCCTTATCTCATAATTCGTCTTTATTGAGTGAACTGATTGGCTGTATTAAAATGCAAGGATTCATGTTTAACTTGACAAGGATGAATTTAACACATCCCCATGACTCATTTCAATGAGCACTATCTTGCTGAATATTATAATAGAGTGCTATGCCTGAATACTCAGCAGGAAAAAAGGCATAATTGTAAAGTTAAACATCACGAATTTTGGATGAAGTTGAGAAAAGTAGTCATCTGAATATTTACTATACTACAGTTTAAAATAAGAAAGTAATTTCAACACACAAAAAGGTTTGAGTGTAACTTACTGATGCCTCTGCTTTCTGAAAAACTACAAAGATACAGTCAAATGATGTTTCTGTTGCAACATTTGGGAGATGTTTTTCTCTGTTTGGTGGGTGTTTCTGATTTATTAGCAAAGACAATATCATATTTCCCCGTTCTGTCACATCTGGAGACCCGGTGATGTTAATAACTGGGTTTCCAACACAACAATACATCTATTTAAATACTGTTTGTACCTTAGGATAAAGCAGAATGTGCTCTATAAATATTTTTAAGAATAGAGAGGGAGAGAAAACTGTTTATGGGCTGAAGTGGTGTTTATGATGGAGTATTAGGTTCATCCAGAGAATGATAATGTTGAAGGTTTGGTTGGAAACATGATTTCCTTGAAGATTTTCTCCTCTCATCCAAGAAGTTTCTTCAGTTCTGAAACTTGGGCTGGGAGTAGGAGGCCTTTAAGGCGTGGTCTGAAATACACATGCTGATAGAGCAAGACAGATGGTTAGAGAGGAATTAGAACATGAAACTACAGTGCAGCCTTGGCTTGTCTCCTCAGGCTGTTAAACTAAAACTCAGACCTTGAGACATGTGACCAAAACAGTGAACAGGTGGGTGTTGTTGGGGACCTGTTTGGATCGTCAGCACCAATGACACAAACAGGAAGCTGAATAGAAGGAGGGGCCAGGGACTCAAGTGACCTTGACGGCCTCATTAGTAATAACGAGTGCCTCATCAGCGACTCCTATTGCCCTGTTACGCCTGCTGCCTGTGTGTTCTGGTTGCTGCTGCTGCTTTCTCTTGCTTTCAGCCCAGCACAGCACTGAGCATTCAGCACCCTGAACAGCTTCTCTCTGGTTGCTCCCAGTGCAACTAAAGAAAACCAGCACAGTGCTGAATGAGCCCTGCACAACTGAATCACCCTGACCATAGCTAATGAGTAGCACCTTTTAAAAGGGAGCAGATCACTAATGCTCGATGGAGAGTGTATGGACACAAATCAGTCCTGTTGTCCCACTTCCCATGTCTGACTTGTTTGAATGTTTACAGTATCCATCCATCCATCCATCCATCCATCCATCCATCCATCCATCCATCCATCCATCCATCCATCCATCCATCCATCCATCCATCCATCCATCCATCCATCCATCCATCCATCCATCCATCCATCCTCTTCTGCTTATCCGGAGTCGGGTCGCAGGGGCAGTAGCTTAAGCAGAGAGGCCCAGACTTCCCTCTCCCCAGCCACTTGGGCCAGCTCTTCCCGGGGAATCCCAAGGTGTTTCCTGGCCAGCTGAGAGACATAGTCCCTCCAGCGTGTCCTGGGTCTTCCTTTGGGTCTCCTCCCGGTTGGACATGAAAACTTCACCAGGGAGGTGTCCAGGAGGCATCCTAACCAGATGCCCGAGCCACCTCAACTGGCTCCTCTCGATGTGGAAGAACAGTGGGTCTACTCCGAGCCCCTCCCGGATGACCAAGCTTCTCACCCTATCTCTGAGTTAGAGCTCAGACACCCTGCAGAGAAAACTCATTTCGGCCGCTTGTATCTGTGATCTCATTCTTTCAGTCACTACCTAAAGCTCGTGACCAGGTGAGGGCAGGAACATAGATCGACCGGTAAATCAAGAGCTTCGCCTTCCGGCTCAGCTCTCTCTTCACCACAACAGACAGGTACAACGCTGTATCACTGCAGACGCAGCACCAATCCGCCTATTGATATTTCGATCCATCTTTCCCTCACTCGTGAACAAGATCTCAATATACTTAAACTCCTCCACTTGGGGCAGGGCCTCATCTCTGATCTGGAGAAAGTATTCTACCCTTTTCTGATTCCAATCTTTACAGTTGTGACAGCCAATTAAAGCCTCGTGAAGGAACGAGGCTTTCCAGCCAGTTGCTTCACCAACAGGTTCACTGCTCTGAATGTTCATTTACTCAGCCTTATATAACAACATCTGCTTGCAACACTCTACCGCCGATAGGTGATGGTCATGGATAAATGACACAACAATGTGTCTCAGGATATTGTCATGTTATCTCTGTGTATTCAAAATGCCATCAATAAAATGCACTTATGTTCATTGTCCATACCATACGCCTCCCCATACCATAACCCCACCACCACCATGGGCCACCTCTCCATCATGCCAGCTGCTATGGAATGTGAGCATTTGCCCCACGTAAGTCAGTTATGAATTGCAGTCAGGTCCAGACCCCAATGAGGACGACGAGCATGCAGATGAGCTTCACTGAGACGGTTTCTGACAGTTTGTTCATACATTATTTTGTTATGCAACTGCAACTGTCCAGGTTGTTGGTCTCAGATGATCATGGATGAGGTCCTGGGCTAGTGTGGTTACACGTGGTCTGCGGTTGTGAGGCTGTTTGGATGTATTGCCAAATTATTTGAAATGCCTTTGTTGTTTGGTTTAAGGTAGAGACATGAACATTCACTTCACAGGCAACCATTCGGGAAGACATTTCTGCCGTCAGCATTCCAATTGCACGCTCCCTCAAAGGTTGTCACATCTGTGGCATTGTGCTGTGTGATCAAACTGCACATTTCAGAATGGCTTTTTATTCTGTGTGTCCGAATCCAGGGTCTGGATGCTTGTGAGGACGTGTACTCAATGGTCCACCGAGGTCGGGTCCTTCCTCTACCGCCTTAATCCGGAAATAAACGGCTCTGAAATCGGACAGCCTAACGCCCTAACATCATAAATCCCCACCCCTAGATCTTCAAGCTGTATTACAAGGATTAATTTGTTACAATTTATGAAATACAAAGTGGACGCTATTTCACGTTTTATTTCATTCTAAATCTTCATGACACAAACTTTAACAGTCTTTTTTAGTGATTATTTGCTTATATTTCCAAATTTTTTATAACTTTCAAGTTATTTAATGATTATTTCTACTTCAGATTTACAAAAACAGGACTAATTGAAGCTCTTTTGTGTAGTTTTACCTAAAATGTCTTGATAAAGTAGTTGAGGGTGATTTGTTTGGCCTTCATTTAATTACAAAAGCCATTCAAGCTCATTTGCGGTGATTTATTAACAGAATTTATTGGAAAAAACTAAATAACAATGCCTATAAACAGGCTTTTAATTTTACTTTAACCATAATTTTTTTTATAAACATACATTTGAAAGTGTACTGCTCTGCTGTTCCTTCTGCCATTCCGAATTTGTAGTACCACAGCCGCTGCGCAAAGCATCCTGGGATATCCTCTGCCAGCAAGGATCCACCTGAACCATCCTCAAAAGTTGGGTGAAGCGAGGACGCATCCGAAGACGCATGGATGAGTTTCCTTCGAATTCGGACAGCACTCGTCGCTTCACTATGACGTCAAAGGCCTCAAAATGCGGACTCACAAGCACCCAGCCCCTGGATTCGAACACAGCCATTGTGGGCAGTCTAAGGCACACCTGTGCAATATTCATGCTGTTGAATCAGCACCTTGATATGCCACACCTGTGAGGTGGGACGGATTATATCAGAAAAGAAGAAGTGCTCACTAACACAGATTTAGACAGATTAGTAAAGAGAGTAAATGGGTCTTTAGTGTATTTAGAAAAAAATTCAGATCTTTGAGTTCAGCTCATGAAAAATAGGAGCAAAAACAAAAGTGTTGGGTTTATATTTTTGTTCATATATGTATAAAATCCAACATGAGCTCTTAGCAGCAACTCAAAGCTACAGTGGCTAAACCAAATGTAGAAGCACACAAGCACAAACAAAAACTGAAAAACAGTCCAGGTTATACAGGAGGATGTGGGGCATCGTTTAAATGCTCCAAGGCACTGAAGAGCAGGTGAGCCTCATCTGTCTAACGAGCCAACGCTCCACCAGGTCCTTCCACCGAGGGAAAGAACCAGAGAACGCATTATTAATGCAATCAATACTACAATATTTAAGGAGAAATGAGTGTGGTTTAAAGTCAGGCAATTTTGCTTAGAAAATAAAATGATTTTTAAAAAGTATGCATTTTGATTCATTTGATCTTTTGTTTAAAAAAAATCCAGCAGAGATTAAATGAGTCCAACTTGGAAATGAACTGCAGAGACACATTCCTCAAGCTGCTTTCCCCACAGGAACCAATTATTTGGGACCCAGTTTGTTTTTCACATTAACCCATAACTTCTTCACTCCTTTGCTGTGTAACATTCAATCCAGGAAATCAAAGACGAGGATGGTGCAGAATAAAGTGGTTTCTGCTTCGTACATCTCTGATTTAAATGTTCTTTTATTCTGTTTCTATTAAGCACATTTTTATTGCATTTCCACATAGTTTCATGATGAAGAACAAACTCATAAGTAAGATATTTTCCCCATTTTTTAAAGCGTTTATTAGCATTTTTTATGCTTTAACATCTAATTTATCTTTCAGCAATAGAAGACCTGACCAGCTTATTTGTTATGTGTCAAAGATTTTCTCTGTTGTTTGTTCCTGTTGTTTTTTCAACCAGTTAAGCCAAAATTTGTTCTTCTTTAATGTTTAGAAGCAACATGTCAGGACCCACGCTGCACCTTGGAAATGGAACAGGGTGAAAAGGTCTCTGAATTATTTTCCACAGGTGACAACTGTTTGTTTCTTGTTTCAAACCAAAAATCAATGGAGTTTTTTTTAGCGCAGACCTTAGCTGCTTGTTCATTATTGTAACCTTGGCAATGAAGGCATTATTTGTAAGTTCTGAAGCATGACCCATAACACAGACACAAACTAAGGGCAGGTGGAAAGAGAAAAGTACACAGAGTTTATTCACTTAGCAGAGATGGTGCCTACGCACACAAGGCAGCAAACACTGAACAAGATATTTAGGGGAATAATAGCTAATATAGTTTTTTTTTCTTTTAAATTAAAATGTTTGTAAGGGATTTGTTGCTGTCTTTGAATGTTTTGCGTTAAACTGTAATAGGATTAAGCACAACAGTGTCAGGCCGAAGCTAAAATGATGTTTCCTTTTATATCGAGAACAAACCAGATGATTTCTTAAAGATGTGGAACTTAAATAAATAAAAAATAAATTTTCAAAAATTGAGCAGGAGCTTACAGTTGGGAAATACAATCAAACACTGTGTTGGTTAGTTGTAGAAAATATTTATTAAAAGATTTCTTTCCTCACAAACAAGGACACCAATCAATTGTAAGACGAGGCAGAAAGTGGGATGAGTGACTGCTCTAAAAGATGACAAATTTCCACAATCTTTGCATGGTTTATCTTCACCAAGTGCTCTACTGTCAAAAAGAAGGCATCTTTCATCAAAGGGGCCTGTTGTTGTCAGACTTGGAAAATCTCCATTTATTGCTGCTTGTTAGTAATCCCCATGGTGAAAATGCAGCTAATAAAAGCTGCTCCTTTGTAGCCATTGCTTTGTTGAAGTTGGTTTTAGTTTTACCAAACATTTAGATCTGCAGGTAAATAAAACAAATAGCAACAATGTGAATGTTTTTTTGTGTTTGGGTGATTTAAACCTGCAATGCCCTCCTAACTGGTCTCCCAGCCTGTTCTGTGAACCTTTTACAATCAGTCCAGAATGCTGTTGCATATCTGTTCTTCAAACTGCACATAATTTCCTTTGGGATTAACAAAGTATTCTGATTCTGTTTCAGTCAACCGAAAGGAGAACACATCACTCCTCTGTTAATTGAGCTCAATTGGCTACCCTTAGCCACTGGCATCAAATCAAAGTCGCTGATGTTAGCCTACAAAGGCCTGAATGGCTTCCATCTACTTGAATTCTCCTGCACAGGCCTACTTCTCGACTCAGTCACTCTAGTCATCAAATGATTGTTGAATAGCAGTGCCTACACCATCCTCAAGATCATCCAGACTTGTGTTTTTTCATGGTGGAATGTGGTACCAGAACAAGGGTGTCCCTGTCTGTCTCCAATAAGCTATTGAAGACCCAGCTCTCCTACCCTGACACCACCCTGCATTTCCATTTCCTTCCACTGTTCTACTGTTAATCTTTTTGTGAACTTTCCTCTGTGCTTACTCTCTATTTCTACACCGTCACTCATTTCAGCTCTGCAAGTAGTTTATTGTTAGCCTCTATGGTGAGCCTAAGTCACACACATCTACTTCCGGTTCATGGGTCCCGTACTGCCAAAAGAAAAAAAAGAATGGGAGACTATAGGTTGGTAAAGGTTATTTTCTGATCCCGTTTAATATGTGCCATGGATTTCATGGATGTCTGTGAATTTTAGAGACACATTCTGATGGCAAGAAAAGGCTTATTTTTTGACAGGTGGCAAAATGTACTTTAGGTTTTTGTGAAAACACATAGAGGACTCAAACTCCTCGTCTCACCAAATTTACGTCATCAAACCAGACAAGTAGAACAAGGAGAAGAAAAAAAAAATGCTGTGAGCTGAGTGAGCTTCACATCCTTCTTCCAGGGTGAAAGAAGGAGCATTAATCATGGAGAAACCCACTATAAATCTGCCCATGTGGAAAGTGGCAGTGTTACGGCCGCCGCTTATATGTGTTTGGGACACCTCTGCAGTCTCCTGATTCAGCACCAGGGACAGCTCCCCCCGGATGCACTCTGTGCAGATCAGCACCTGGGACAGCACCACAGCAGAGGAGCTCTTTGCATTGCAGCTGCTTTGAATCAGCTAATGAGCCTCACTTTTAATGTGTATATCCCTATATGCAAGGAGGAACAGCAGCCTAAATATTAACTAAAGTATTGCCCACTGTGGTGCTGATATATTTTTTACTATTTATTGCTTCATTTCTAATGTTTTCAGTTGGTACTACTGTTGTCTCATTTGGAAGGTTGCAGGTTCAGTTCCTGGATGTGGCCTTAAAGGAAAAGTTCGCTTTTTTAGACATTAAGTTTTATGTGTTCCTTCACCCACCCAGTGCTCTGCAAACTTTGACCCATTTCACACACACCCCCCTGCCCAGAGATTTTCAGGGGAGAAGTGATTCAGAAAGGTAGTTCTGGCTAGTTTCGGGGGCGCTTTATCTGCGCCGTTTAGCCTCACAAAAGGATTAGCCTCTGAAAGCATGGCTAATTTGCATCTCACAAACAAAGAGAAAAAATTTACAACGTCACATTACAACGGGACTAGTTTTTGTCATTCGTATCCCTGCGCCGGTCCCCGCGGATATTAAACAGCGCTTTGTATGTCAGCTGTTTCACTGCCGAATGCCGAAAACATGTCAGACTCCGTCTCATCTGATGACGAATTTCATTTTAACACTATACCAGATGAAGAAGAAACTTATTTTACTACTAGGATATCTTTATGAGCCAGAGTACACGGATGAAGAACTGCATTTGCTACACAAAACACACACATCAACACAGATTGTTGACAAAGCTACTGCAGTCTATGATCAACCATCGGTGTAAAGATGATTGCATAAATAATGCGCTAAAATGCGAAGATGATTGCATGAATACAGCAGACATAGCGGAATAAATCATTTTTTAAAAACAAAACTTACCCAGATTTCTGGTACGGCCGAACTCTTCAAAAACAGTCTTTCACTTTTCCCGAACTTTTTCCTGATGTAATCATCCTCTTGTGCACTGCACAAACGAAAGGTTTTGACTCGTTCCAGCCGAGTATCCTTGGAGTAGCCGATTGCTAAAAGCCACTGATGCCTTAGAGAAACGTCCTTAGCAGGAAAAGTGTCAAACCGAAAAGGTGATCCTGTAACATCCTTATTGTTACAACCCGGGAACCTGCAGGTATGCACCATGGCTCGATATATTTAAGAAAAACTACTTTTAAGTGACTTTAGAAGTTGTTGTTTCACTCATACAGCTAGGATTAGCAGCCAGACACGAGCCCGTTCTAGCTGCTGCGGTGACCGGCGCAGGGATACGAATGACAAAAACTAGTCCCGTTGTAATGTGACGTTGTAAATTTTTTCTCTTTGTTTGTGAGATGCAAATTAGCCATGCTTTCAGAGGCTAATCCTTTTGTGAGGCTAAACGGCGCAGATAAAGTGCCCCCGAAACTAGCCAGAACTACCTTTATGAATTACTTCTCCCCTGAAAATCTTTGAGCAGGGGGGTGTGTGTGAAATGGGTCAAAGTTTACAGAGCACTGGGTGGGTGAAGGAACACATAAAACTTAATGTCTAAAAAAGCGAACTTTTCCTTTAATGCATTGAATTTGAATGTTCTCTCCAAGCAGGTCTAGGTTTCCTCTAGGTATTCTGCTTTCTTCCCGCAGAACAAAAAGATTCATGTTTGTCAAGTCTAAATTGTCAGTAGGTTTGATTAAGTGTGCGACTAGTTATTTGTCTCTGGATGTCCCTGTTATGGACTTTTGACCTGTCCAGGATTTACTCCATCTCTTGCCCGGTGACAACTGGAGATAGACACCAACTCCCTGTACAGGAAGAAGTGCCTGTAGAAAATGAATGAATGCTTTGAAAATGTTTTTACTCAAACCTTTGTTGTCCTGCAAGAAAATGTTTTACATGGAAATGATCAAAAATGTCATCAGTTACAAGTCCCCAACAATCAGAGACAGTTGGGTTGCTGAATGTTGCATTATGTTGGTACTATTGCCATTACATCAAGAAGACTCTGGGATTGATATCTAGTTGCAGCCATGGTTCTATGGAATTTGCATGTTGCCATAGTAGTAAATGGGCATTCTCTGATTTCCTCCCACATATAAAAAACTTACATGTAAGTATGAGGCTGATTGGTTGGTTTTCTCTACGTGATGGACTCTTGCTCTGTGACCAATGGATACAAATACTGGCTCTCTGCACCACTGACATGTCAGAAACTAGTAGCAGCAAAGCATCATGTGATGTCAACAATAATAAAAATTTGGTAAAAGTCAGTAATATTGTTATAGATGGCACAAAGACTTACTTTGTGATATTAAATGTTACAGACACAAGTACTGACTGATTTTATGTTTTTCAATTGTTTTATATATGCAAGCCAGTTGTGTTTTTTATTAATTTTAGTAAAGTTGAAGCTTTTTAAGTTACAGTTTCCCCCGTTTTTCCCTCCACCATGTAATTGATGCTAATATTTTGTGTGAATTTCCCCAGCTGAGACTCCAAGAAGCCCAGGAAGCAAATAGTGATGTGGAAATGTGGCTGACTTCTCATTAGTCACATAAATTATCACCTGTTGGTGTGAACTATAGCATCCTTGCATCGGGACACATCTTGTTTTAATAAGTTGCTGTAACTATTAATACATTTGTATTTTTAATCGACCACAAGAATAGATTTACAGATTTGTTTATTCTGTTCTCTGTTGCCTTGCATTTGGCTTTATTTGTGTTAAGTTTGAGTGTTCCTTAAGCAAGTTCTTAAAGCTCATTACAGACTAATTTACTTTCCGTTTCACCTGGAAATTGCTTTAGATAAAATTGTTTGTTTAATGTAAAGCAGCATAATGAACACACACGAACAGGTAAGCTGTGTGTGATGTGTCATGGCTTCATTATGCTCTGGTGATGCACAGCTGATCTTGCCCACATTGAGTCAAGAGGTTAATTTCTGAAATGGAAAATTAAGAAAGGAAGATGTGAGCTTAGTAGACCAATGCTTTATCATGAATGCAAATTTAAAATCTTGCTTTTGTGTTTTGATTGAGTTAATTCACGGGGATTATTTAGGAGTTCCAGAGGGGAGGGTCACACTGTTTTTCTCCTATTGATTAAAGTCTAGTGAATGGAAGAGCAATGTGCTTGTTTTCCTCTCTCCATCTTCACCCAGCGCTCTCTTTTTAAGGTGAAAAAACAAACTGAATGCATTATTCGGACCTTTTTCTCCCACTGCCGTTACCTTTTGTTGTTAAAAATGTGTATTTTGTAGTCATGTATTATTTAAGGGGTACTTTGCCAACCAGATTGGTATGCAGGTTCGCTACCGGAGACCTTGTGGTCAAAATATAGAGTCTGACAGTTTGGTTTGTTAGTATTTGAATAAACTACTGCTTCACTTATGTTTGTGGCATAGAGTTCATGCGCATATTTTACCATTATAAGAAGGTTAGGCCATATGTTTGCAGAAGCTAGTTTGCAAATAAGTTACAGTGTACTCCCTGGTTAAAATATTCAATTTAACTTTGTTAAATGAAAAATACAAACAATTTGTAGTTAAAAATAACAATTACTGCAGACAACTGGTAAAAAGGTCACTTGTGTTGATATATTCTGTTTTGTTCACTATTAAAATACAAACTTCATTACGAGGGAATGAGCTGCAGATGAAAACAGCTCTTTAAAATCTGAGGCCATGGTTCTTGACCACAAAACGTTGATATAACAATTATTTTAAAAAATCTAGATTTTGAAACTGAACCTAGAGTTAATGTGGTCCTAGAATTAAATCTGCATTCACCTTGTTGTTAAAGGCAAATCTGCAGACTTCTGTACGGCCTCGAAGAGATTCTGGTCCACCATCCAGCACCTCAGGAGAGGACAGCAGTGTGCTACTAACACTGTTTATAGTGGGGACGGTGTACTGCTGACCTCGAATCGGAACGTTGTGGATCGGTGGGCAGAGTACTTCGAAGAACGCCTCAATCCCACCAGCACATCTTCCAGTGAGGAAGAAGAGTCCAGGGACTTTTGATGCGGCTCTGCAATATTGCGTGAACATCGAGGGCAGTTCGGGGTGGTGGTCCCCCTATTTAAAAAGGGGGGCCGCAGGGTGTGTTCCAACAAAAGGGGGATCACGCTACTGAGACTGCAGATACAAGTGGCCCAAATGAGTTTTCTCCGCAATGCCCTTAGAGGTAGGGTTAGAAACTTGGTCACCCAGGATGGGCTCGTAGTAGATCTGCTGCTCCTCCACATCGAGAGGAGCCAGTTGAGGTGGCTCGGGCATCTGATCAGGATGCCTCCTAGATGCCCTGGTGAGGTTTTTCAGGCACGTCCAACTGGGAGGAGACCTACGGGAAGACCCAGGACACGCTGGAGGGACTATGTTTCTTGGTTGGCCAGGGAATGCCTTGGAATCCCCCCGAAGGAGCTGGCCCAAGTGACTGGGGAGAGGGAAGTCTGGGCCTCTTTGCTTAGGCTGCTGCCCCTGCAACCTGACCCCGGATAAGCGGATGAAAATAGATGGGTGGCGAATCTGCAAAAACAAGCTAGCTTAAAACCATTATTTTGTGCTTTTTGACAACTTTCTAACATAATATAGCAATAAATATATATAGTGGAGATAAAAAACAAACTTAATGAAGTGGTTCTCTTGCATTTGTCTAAAAACCTCAGCCAATGACACGGCTCGGTTTGAAACCAACAATTGGATCATGTGATTGTCTCACCAAACCACTGCAATTCCGCATTTACCTGGGTCCTCCACTATGAAGTCACACATTGAGGTCACACATTTTGAGGTCACACATTTTGAAACAGAACACCACTGGAGTGAGAGGTTCTCCACTCAATAATATCAGAGGAGAAACAGCCGGCTGCTACCACTTCAACTTTAGGATAAGCTAGCAGAGTATGAAGTCACGGACAACAAAAGACGTTTGAACCTAGAAAACAGTGACTGATGTTTTGTGCTCTCTTGTTTACTGTGGCGATGCAGGTTCTGGGATCAGAAGGACATAGTGATGACAGCCGACAGGAGGGGTGAGAGTTCTGTGACCATGTTTGTGTTTAAAAACTAGCTTGTTTTGCAGATTTGCAATTGCAGCTTTACGTATATGCAGCTCAGAGTGTCTATTTTGGCATACCAGAAAGTCTGTGCCATCGCCGATCTGCTTTCCTATGTAAATTAGCAACGTTGTAATGGGCGCTGAGAAACGGTTCACTCTGAGAAAAGCTGGTTCAACAAGTCATAAGCAAGACACACACCCTTACCTTTGTATGTCCCAACCCACTTCAGCGTTGACAATACATAAATGTTGGTCAAGGTATTGCTAACGGCAGAACAATGAGCTAATGCTAAATGTAGCCAGTGCTACAGCTAATGCTAGCCAGAGCTACTGCTAATGCTATACAGAGCTACTGTTATTGTTGGTGTTAGATGTAAAGAAAACAACAAAGACAAATGTTGGAGCACCACTCACGTTTGAGGATGAACTGGGAATATCCAGACTATGAATGAATGCCAGATAGAGCCATAGCTTGTGGTCCTTGTCCTCTTCCTCGTATCTCTGTAAACCCCTGCCCCTGCTCCACTACCTGCTGGAGTCACTTTGTTCCTCATTTGTCCACACATTCTAACTTTCCATCTAACATTTTAGGCCCAAAGTAGTTTGATCCAAACTTACCAATGTTGGTGTTGGTGTCTTGATGATAGGATGGCAGCAGAGATCAAGACATTGTCTTCACTAATGAAGTTTTTGCTTCAGTCTGTAGTGCCAAAGAAAGAGCTGAGTCAAGAAGTGAAGCTTTCAGTGTGCTGGTTTGTATACATTCCTACTCTCACCTGTGGTCATTTAATTTAGACCATGATGGAAAGGATGAGATCCCAGTTACAAACAGCTGAAGTGAGCTGTTAGCTGGCTGGGCTCAGCCTTAGTGATAAGGTGAAAGTCTCCATCAGCTCAAGGAGCTTACAGTGGATCCATTGCTACTCCTCATTAAAATTAATCATTCTGAATGTGGTTCAGGCATCTGACTCAGATGTCTTGTGGTCACCTTTTCTAGAGATTTCCACTGCAAAGTGCAAAAAGACTTTCCTCCTGGACCTGTAACATCTGGAACCCAATCCTAAATGATGGAAAATTGGTTGGTTAAACTTTTTTTCTACAGGAAAAAAGTCACATCATTAAATTTTAGGTTCATTAAACATGATATGATGATTTACTTTTTAAATAGATTATCATTTATTCTCTGTCACCATAAACACATCACATGTAAGTGTTCTCATGACCCTTAGGAAGACACGGTCAGAATTTACTAAAAAGTTGCAGAAAAACCATTTGTTGAAAATAAGACAGAAAAGTCCACCCACTAAAAAGGGGATGTCTTTGAAAAATAGCCTCAGGACTGACAATGAAATGGTTTGGTAGAAAGTAGGTGTGTGTGAAGGTACAAAGGGCAGCCAAATAGATATATTTCACTTTTAACTGCAGAAGCTCAGGTTAAATGTCACTATAGCGTGGTTGTTCAGTAGTTACCTTTGTCACCTTTTAGCCTGTTGGTTTCATGTTCTCACTCTGGCTGCGTGGGTTTCCTCCCACAGTCCAAAGGCTTGCAGGTTAAGTGAAAAGGAGCTACAAAAATTGCCTGTAGGTGTGAATTTGTTTGTCTTTCTGTCACCCCTGTAGTGACATGGCTCTGGTCTACACTAGTTTGGAGGAAAAGCCTATTAATTTTTTGGACTAAAATACACAGAAGTTGAATTTATGTTGTATTTTTGAACCTGTATGAATAGAAAGTCCTTCTATGTGAAGGCTTTAAAACTACAGCAAGATTTGAAAGAGAGGCATGGTAAGGTGAAAACATAAAAAACTGATGAATGACAATAAAAATTTAATATTTTAAAGATGTACTCTTATGCATGCTTTTTCCCCTATGGAATACCTTTTAATTCACAGCTTATTTTCAGTCATGAAAATGATCCTTTTCTGATTATTTTAGTGGAATTATAACATACTCTTCCAGTATGAGCAGCTAATGAGCATCAGTTAGATTCAGCAATGTTTGATAAATAGACTGTCAAGTCCGAATGGATTTTATTATTTGTATGAGGACTTGAAAATGCCAGATTCTCAATGTCATGATAACATTGATTATCTGGGCAAGCCATCCTTTATATATGAATATGGTTGCCTTTCATACTGTCTCCGCATGCTATGGGATGACAAACAACAATGACGTACTCACCGACCAGTCCACCATACACTGTCGAAGAAGATGCAAATATATATTTTTTTCTAAATAAAGGACTTAAGTACCTCTATCTGCTCTTGACTCAAAGAAAAACCCAAGTCTAAATACTCAAAAGTTGATGCCAAAGCCATTTTAAATAAGCCACCGCCATCTTTGTTGTTCTGCTCCATCGCATCATCCAGCCCACCAAACCAATAGAGCACTGTGATTGGCCCTCTAAACCAATAGAGCACTGTGATTGGCCGACCAAACCAATAGAGCACTGTGATTGGCCGACCAAATCAATAGAGCACTGTGATTGGCCCACTAAACCAATAGAGCACTGTGATTGGCCGACCAAACCAATAGAGCACTGTGATTGGCCCTCTAAACCAATAGAGCAATGTGATTGGCCGACCAAACCAATAGAGCACTGTGATTGGCCGACCAAACCAATAGAGCACTGTGATTGGCCCTCTAAACCAATAGAGCACTGTGATTGGCCGACCAAACCAATAGAGCACTGTGATTGGCATAACACAAAACTGCCAATGGTAGACCTGCTGAGGCTCTTATGGAGCGTGGCTAGACCGACCTGCAGAGCAAAATCCTTTTGCTACTGCAATGATCTGTCTAGATTTCTAGGCTAAATGTTGATAGAAGAATGATAAGAGTGTGTGAAAACAGTTATAAAAAACAGCTGCTGGTGTTCATCAGACTAGAAAATGCTTCTCTGAAGAGTTAGATCAGTTAGAATTCTATCAACGGTCTGGCAGAGAGATGAAGGTGATGTTGGTGATTGAAGGGTGTTAATCAACAAAGAACTTCAGGTAACTTCAGACTAATCAAAATGCAATTTCACATGATCAAAAGTTAAATTTTAACTAGTTTTGATTTGTATGAAGTTGCGTTTGATTTGTGCATCATTGGTTCGCTGCGTTCCTCCGGCATCTCCAAATACAAGCATGTTAGGTTAACTGGTGATTCTAAAGTCACTTTAGTAGGGAATGTGAGCCCACATGTTGTGTCTGTGATTTTTTCTGTGACAGACTGTTTGGGATTTACCTTGTCTGATAAGAGCTGAGATGAGCTCTAGTCACATGTGACCCTGTACAGAACAAAGTGGGTTTAGAATGGATGGATAAAACGGTGCAGGAACAGTGAAGTAATGGCTAGAAATTGTTAGAGATATTTATAGAGAGAATGACAAAATGCTTCAAATAGATCCAGCCTCACAGCACAGATTTACTCACATCTCACAGAAAGCGGTGCCCTTTCACTGTACTATTCACACATAGTACTCCAGCTATTCATTCAGATGCTTGTAGTTTCTTTTTACCCCACAGACATCTGTTATACACCAAAGTTCCTACTTTTGACATGCAGAGGGTGTTTGGGTTGCAACATACTCTCAGTGCAACTGTTTGCAAAGCTCTCAAATAAATGTATGTTGGGTCATTCTGGCATCAATGCAGCTCTTTTGGAGGACACACAACATCTAATGTTGTACAACACCATGACAGGCTGTTGTCTTGTCAGACCTCTGCTAGAATATTGCCTTAGCATCCTGTCAAGGATTTCTTAGACTGATGTAATACTGGTTTCTGACTTCATACCCTGCACAGTCCTCCATGCTTATTATTCTACTCCATCCGACTTTTCCTCTGTTATGGAGCATAGCTAAAGCTAGAGTTTGCATTTATACTGTATATTTGAGCAATTTTTTTGCTTTTATTTTAACTCACAGCTTACCATATGTTTATCCATTCCTTTCAAAACATCTCACATAGTATATGTATACATTACATATACTGTACATGCATATGAATGTGTGTGTGTGTGTGTGTGTGTGTGTGTGTGTGTGTGTGTGTGTGTGTGTGTGTGTATAATTTGGACTAATTCAAACACTTTCCATACTACTTTTGATATAAACTTAAAGTAAAGACTTTTAACTCTGTAAGCTATTGGTTTCAAACTGGTTTCAGTGGTTCTTGAGCCATAAACTCGAGCAGCTTCCTATGGGACAGCACTCTGCAGTTTCTGGTCAACAGAAGGCTACACTTTTGTGGTTTGAGTTGGCACCAGTTTTTGGTCTCTACCTTCTTTACGGTAATAGCTGTTAACTCTGCCAGTGGCTAACATAAATGCTAACAATTAGCTGTTTCAGTTTGACAACCATCAATGAAAAAATGCAAGAAGAAAAATAATTTTTTTGTTCATGGCAGAGCCTGGAAGAGGGCAAGGTCTTTAGAAGCAAAGATCTACAACCTGATTGAACATTGGCGCGGCCTACAATTGCTTGAGGAAGCTAAAGGAGGCAATGAAATCTTGGACTGATAGTGACCTGGCTTTGTTGCTACTAGACTTTTAAGTATTATAATTTTTTTTGTTCAACAGTGTGCATCTTTTTATTTTGTAGCTTTTTTATTTCGTCCACTCGGCACAGCGAGGCTGGCACTGTGGAAAAGGACGGACTCGGCAAGTCAAGCAGCTGCTTCTGAGCCCAGAAGATGTCGTTATCCTTCTCAGAAAAGGAGCGACCATAAAAGATCTAAAACCAGAGTGAGTTTAGGTCGTCACTGGACATGGTGCTGGCTGCTCACTTCACGTATCGGCAGCGAACCTGGCATCCCGACATTTGGAAACCTTGTTCTGTTGTTGCAACTACAACCTCCACACACTAGATGTCGCTTTGGTGTTCGTGTTCCATATTCAACCTTTAGGGTTAGTTTAAGTAAAAAAAAAAAAAAACGTAATTCAGAACATTGTTTTGCTATTATGAAAAGAATGATGATATTCCTAAACTGTACTTAAATGTAACCCAAAATAAATAAATGTTGTGCTTCTCTGTTTGTTTTGTGTTGATATTTTACTTAATATGGTTTTGGTCTCTTGATGTGCCCCTTTTTCTTGACAATCATAATGAATTGCATATAGTGTAATTCCAGTCTTTGTCATTATACTACAAGCAGGATATCAGGAAAAAAAAACTAATTAACACATTTCTAATCAAATAGTTGAATCCATTCAGTTATATAACATAGGCAGTTAGTTTTACATTACCTTTCAAATATCAGCTTGTACAATGACACTAATATAAAAATCCTGTTTGTGGACTCGGCTATTGTTGGTTTATTCCTCATAACGATGCTAACTAATTTCCTATGAAAAATAGGTCATATGATACTCTGATGTGATTCATTTTCTTCTTTCATTCCATTTATCTCATCTGATGAAACCAATGCAAACATGAAATAAATGGTTGCGACGGACTAATTTATATGGAGTAATTTAACCTCTAATGATTAAAATGATCTTGACAAGAAAAAAAAAAACAATCAACATTGATGCAACACTAGCTTTTGCACTTACTTAACCTGTTCCCTCCCAAAGATGAAAACCAGCACAAACAAGGTACCAACAGCAATGAATCAAACTATGTGGCTTGGTATATCAGCCCACAACCAAGCTTTGGGTCTGTTGCATTCACAAATGAAGACGGATTGTGTATGATGACACAAGTCAAGTTTAATTTGCTCTTTTGCCAAAAGGGGAAAGAGCAGAGGGGGAAAGATGTATCACGAGCACTGCAACTTAACTCAATATATTACAAAACCCAGAGGTGTAGCTTTGATCTTTACTTGTGAAGAGTTGCGACATACCCTGTTCCACCGTTTCTGAACTCAGGTGGCCCTTCACACAAGAGCCAGAGAAAATAACTTCATCTACCAGACTAAATAAGAAGCTCTTGATGTCCCGCTAGGATCTAGAGGAGGAAGGAGATGCAACAACCAGATGAAATTGTATTCTTCTACCCCAATGCTGAGTTCATTTTACCGGGGAAAAAGAGCTGCGTAATGCAGATTGTAGCCTGCATACATTATGAGTCTCTTATCTCACCACTGCACAGATGGGGTCAGCTTATTTTGGGTGCAATCAGTTCAAAATGTCAGCAAAAATTCAGGTTTATTTTTCCACAGTTTGAAAATTCAATCTCATTTATTTGTCAGCAGGTCGGATATTTGTTGAGCCAGGATTTCTGTCACACTGCAAACTAAACAACCCTCCCTTCAGAGTTGGGCTGTTCTGTCTAGCCTTAGCCTCTCCTCTACACTGACTCCATGTTAAAAAAAACCTGCAGCTTTGAAACACCAATTCATAGCATGTTTTTAATATTCTGACAAAAATGTTAACATTCCACTTGAGTCTATTTATGATACATTACATGCTTGTCATATCTGGGTCGAGCAAGAAGCCTTTACTTTCTTGTGATCATAAATCAAACTTTATCATCTGTTATCAGCTGCTTGTAAAAGTTCAAGTATCTTTTTTTAGCCCACAAAAACAAAGCATTCAGCCATCTATGCATCAGTTTAAATAGCAGGTTCACTGAGAAACTGTTATTTTATTTTTATTTTTAAAATGTCATTGGTCACTCTGAGTTTCACATTCAGGCTGAACGTAAAAACAGTCTTGTACCCCTATTTCCTGCATTAGCCACCAATAAAAAATAGACGGGGACACGCTCAGGTCACAAAAAAGTCAGATCTACGTCAAACTGTAAATTTGCATTCATGGACTCACCCATTTTGGCTCGCAATGGGGAAGGCTGTTGGTTTAGCGTCCAGGAGACAGCAGAGCACATCTCGACTAGTAGAAGCTAACCGTTAGCATTAGCAACTACACAACACGGCAGAATACAGAACGCAGTGGAAATAAAACATCAACGTTGCAAAGCAAACAGAGGCAGTGAAGTTGTGTTGCTGTTAGCCAATCAGGAATACTAATGAGTAAGACTCAAAATTCTGCAGTTTTCTGCTCTCCACTCCTCCATCTATCTTCTACTTTCTGAAACAGGAGCGCCAGAGCTTTTTCCCCACAGAGAACGACTCACAAGGCTTTCATTTATACTAATAACACATGAATGACAGCTTTATACCATCACCTTTCACTAACATTTGTTAGTTTATTTGTTGTGTGTTTCAGGAGTAATATGAGTAAAGTAATAAGAGGGTGGTAAAAACTGCCTGCTCCCTGATGTTTAATCAGGACAACTCAGACACAATCTGTGGACCGGCTTAGTGTGCAAAACTTTTTAGAAAAGAAATGTGAAAAGATTGCAATCCCAAAATGTCTCGAAAAATAATTCAAAAGTGTTTTCAAGACTGGGGTTTCTTTGGACTTGTGCTTCAGATGAAATCAGCTTTGTTACATCTGTAGACTCATTTGCCACCATTCAGTTTTGAAATGAGGAAAAAAAATCATTTTGATTGTCTATTGACATAAATGACAAGCAGAAAAATGTGTATTTGAACATTGCAATCACACACTCATTTAAAGCACAAACCTACCCCATGTTGTGCTCCACTAAAGCAATAATATATGGTTTCATTCTTGGCTCAGTGTAGTGTTGATCAGGGGTTAAAGCAGTTGCAAGAAACTTAGAAAGCGAGAGAGAAAAAGAAGCTGTTGACAGTTCAAAGAACTAGATTTATGCAATATGGCACTGAAAGATTCTGTATCATCAAGATCAAGAGTGGAGACAGTCTGAACTGTTATGGATCTGTGGCATGTTCTCACCAAATATTTAGGAGAATTCACCCCTTCCACACAGAACAGGCGGCCTGTTGCTTATTCAATAGTCTACCATCTGCAGCTCGTCAAGATTGCCCCTGCCCTTCTGGTGTTGTTCCCTGACATTTGTCCATACTGAAAGATTTATTGTTGCAGTTAGCAGCAGAAATATAGATTTAAAACCTTTGTACAGGAAGCTGCAGCTTTGAAAACCACCAATACATTTAGCTCGACCACCAATCACCTTGCAGCAGCTCAGATTATAGGGTCTGCTATGTTCTGGCTTCACATTGGTTAAATGAACTCTGCACCTGAGACAGAACAAACACAGTAACTACCAATCGACTGCTGCAGGCAGAAAATCCACCCACTCACAAAGCCATCTACTTGACTTTTTATTTTCTCAAAAACTGCAGCAAAATCCGGATTATTTTCTAGTGGAGGAAAATATATCTGCCAACTAAATACTGTGTGATAAATTATCACCCATCAATTGCATGGTGTTAAAGTTTTCCTCCTAATGTAGGCTGTACAGTTGTTAACCATCATGAAGTAACTGCTCTAAAATGGAAAAGAAGAAAATAAGTAAATATGAGTCAATAAATCATAAGGAGGAGGCTCTTGAGTGAAGTGCAGGGAGGGATAATGTTCTGCTAATGGTATCACAATACTGGAATCCTCTTTAAAACCTGAAATACAAGGCGGTAAGGAGTGATTTAAAACATCTCAGGCACCTACTGAAATTCAGGGATGACAGAAATGCAAAGGCACATTCTGGAATACAATGAATTCTCAAGGAAAAATATAATTAACATGTTTTATTTTCTTAGGGATGCTTTTCTAATGCTTTTTAACAAAAAGGTTTTGCAACACCATCACCTGACCTGTGTTTACACTCACTTTCTTGTTTTTACAAGCTCAATTACTGCTCTATGTATGCCGCCCAGCTAGTTATTTCAAGGAATGTTTTTCAACATATATGCCCGACGATTTGGGGAACTACTGCCTCCTAGAGGCTTAGAATGTCTATGAATGTGCTTTACTATGTACTGGATGTTTTTTTTTTTTTTTTTTTGCTAAAAGCAAATTGGTGTGGACCCTAGTTTCTTTCCTAAATGGGTGAGGGAGGATATTTTGTGTGCCACTCCAAAATGATCAGTGGCCTCTCCTGGCCACCCCTTTTAAAACTAAAAGCAAACATTGATGCCACTAAAAGAATGAATAAAAATAATCAGTTTTGAACTCTTTTTTTTTTGGAATTCTAAATGTTTTGGGCAGTGTGCTTTCAAGACAACCTCCGTTTAACACGGGGATACAACATGATGCAATGCACAGTTTTGTTTTGTTCTTTATTTTGATCGAGGGCGCAGATTTGGCATGGACGAAGGTGACGTGTCCCCACCAATATCCAGCGATGACTAAATAGTCCCCACCAATTATTTGACCGCCTCCACTAAAAAAAATAAGCCTGTTAATATCTCGTTACCCTAGAGGTGCAGAAAGGGTTAAATGACGTTCTCTCCTCGAGTCCAACCTCCATAACAAATATGGCCGATGTGATTGTGATGTGATGCTGTCACGTGAGACAAACTATGCCGGTTGTTAGCAGCGCCAAAGCGTAAAGGAAAACATTCGTATGCAAGACTTTTGTGGCATGTTTTCTGCTAATTTATCCACTGCACACATGCCATAAACCTTCCACATTATTACATCATAAAACTGGTCTTTGATTCAGACCAAAAATATCATGCTTTTAGTTGGCATCATAAAATCAGTAAAGGGGGTAAGCAACATAAATAGGCTTTAGTAAATGAATATTTGTTGATAAATGAAGCAGAAAATGACCATAAGCCTGAAATGATAACCCAGGACAGGTGAGTCCACTGATGTGTAGAAAACAAGGCAAATTCTTCATCAATTATCTGCAGCAACAGCAAACATTGAGACTTGCCTGAATATAAAGAAGTATTTCTTCTTTTTTTTCTTCAGCTGTCCAGTTCTGGTGAGCTCATTCCTACTGCAGCACTTGATTTCCGCTTTTAGCTGTCAGGAGTGAAAGTCGACATGGTCAGCTGCTGGTAAAAACGTACCCAATTCAGAGTTTGACATGTGCAATCTGACATGCCTTTCTGCTCACCACAGTTGTAAGGAGGAGTTAGCATAGCCCTCTTGTCTGTTCAAACCAGTCTGGTTATTTTCCTCTGACTTCTCTTACCAACAAGGCGTTCCTGTCCGCTGAGCTGACACTCACAGGGCCTTATTGTTTGTTCTGCTTTTTTCCCCCATTCATTCTGGGAAAACAATAGATTGGAGAGCATGAGAATCTCAAAAGATCCTGTGTGTGGCTTTAGTTTGCTTCTTTCCATTTATAACTGCATTAGTTATATAAAGAATGTCATTTTGAGTCTAGGCTCTCATTAAATCAAATCATCATGCAGGTATTTAACATATGATGTGCCTCTCAGCATGAAGCAGCTGATTATCTATTCTGTACCCTCCTTTAAAATCCCAGAAGATAAGAGCTTAGGTGACATTTAAGCATTTATGAGTACAAATGTGAGAGTTCTTCTTTAGGGCTAGAGTTTAAATAACTCCTGGACTCACTATGTGGAAAAAAAAAATCCCTAAAACATATAACCTCCTCTTCTCAGACCTAAACTTATTAAAATTGGTATTTAATGCTTAATAAATATCTTTGAGAACACTGATGCCACCTTACTGATAACAGAAAATCAGGAGAGAAAATTATCTTTACTTTCCTGGAAGAGAATAATAAAACTTTCTGTCTCTTTGCCCCAATTTATATGCCCATTTATCATTAAACAATTACATAGGCAAAGAATTCAATTTTCCTCCTCTCATTTCTTTTTTTCATGACTGCGTATTCCAGAAAGGGCAAAAACATAATTACAGAATGAAGCAACAGACTAACAAAGAAATATTGACTGCTGGCTTACAGGAGAACATTGGGTGTGAATGGTGCAGGGGTTTTGCTGCTAATAACGTTTCACCCTCCATTATCCTAGAGACATTTTTCACCGTGGTATAGCAGAAAGGGAGGGAGGTTTATATTTAAAAAGAGAAGAAAAACTCTTCTTCAACCCTGCTGCTTTATCTTTATTATGTGAGGAAAGACAAAAGAAGGTGTCTTGACTAGCAGATCAACAAAGAGCAAAAGCCAGTGTGTGGGTGTGGATGCACCTCACCATGTGTGCCAAAGAATTTAAGAACGGAGAATGATCTTTCTCTGGAATCGAGGACTCATTTCAGCGTAGCTTGATTGTGTGTAGAGGATGCATAGCAGCACATGCATGTATTCCTCTTATGCAGCCAGACACAATTTTTGGACGTCAGGTTGGAACTGGAGTCGGCTCACATGGGAGCTCATTTGGCAGACCGGCACGCCACCGGGGAGCCTAATGAAAGCATACACAGCCAAGACTTCAGCTGCAACCAGCTCCACTGTCTTGTCAAACCGAAACCACACATTTTCTGTTTTCCTTACTTACGCTGCAGGTTTCAATGATCTTTTATGTCTTACAGCCTGCAGCCCCTTGAGGCTTTGGAAGTCTATCAAAACCGTGGTTTTAATTTCAAAACTACAGTCTTAACAAGCACATTTGTATTTATTAATTTATCTTTATAGGAACAATATATAAAAATCCTACAGTGACGTAATCACTGGAAGGAAGGTTACACTGAAACAGTTTTCATTCCTATCCGATTTTGCAATACCGGATTCACATTATCTGTCTGTGTCTCTTACAGTATGCTGCAGAGTGTTGGTACCCAAGTTTGTTTTCATCTTTTATTTGTGTTTTTTTTTGTGATTTAAGATTACAATAGTAGATTACTGCCTATGTGTATATACATGTATCCTTTTTTTTTATCTTTCTTCTAATTACCCTTTGAGTGATGGTGCTGCTGTGACAAGTGAATTTCCCCACTGTGGGATCAATAAAGTCTATTCTATTCTATTCTATTCTATTTTCTTTTTAAAAAAAATGAAAGGGATGTAGTTACTATTTAGTTAGTGAGTTTGTGACGTTGCTGTGTCTCCACCGAGCTAACGCTGCAGCAGCGACATTTGTTATTTGGCCAGCAGGCAAAAAGCTCCAGAGTTGTTTAAAGAACTGAAGCCAGTAAACAGGAGCGACCCAGAAGTTATTTCTTGCACCCCTAAGAAGTCACGGCATCTTTTTATTTTACTCTAATATGGGGTGAAGCAGGCTAGAGGCTAACATTGAGCTAACAATGCTAAAGGTGAACTAAAAGCAAATAGTCAGCTATAAAAATATCTCAATTACCAACAACTCGATATTACAGTGAAACATGTGTGTGTGAAGTGAATAATGAGTCAGTTGTGGCATTTTACTTCTTTTAATGTCGTTCAGAACTATAATAGCAAACAACCACACTTCCTCTAATGCAAGAGGCATATTACCTTTAGTGATGTGACGTTCACGAGCAAATTAAACCTTTTGGACGTAGGAGGACACGCAAGGGTTTATGGGGTTGGAGGAGAAAGACGAAAGAAGGAAAGTAAAACAATGATTTGGGATCAGTTTAATTTGACATAAACACGGCAAACACTCTTTCTTAACAATCCTTGTCATTATGTGTGGAGAAAAGTGTAAAAATAAAAAGAAACAACGTGTGTTGATACAAAAATAGCTGGCGAGCCATGTTGACTCATGCACCGTGAGCGGTTCTGGTACTTTTTGGGTCGCGGCACTGCTTCAACAGTGCGATAACCCCACGAGGGATGAGCAAAATATCAAACACACCTGAAATCTGTGCCACCACACGATTGCTAATGGGGAGCTGGTCGTGAGTTATTAATCTCCTATCGCAAAACTCGCCCCGAGCTCAAAGATTCCCATACAAGAGAAAAATCAGCTCAAAAAAGTGAAAAAGTCACACAGTGTACGCCCAGCTTAAGTACTCCCTTCAATAAAACACCCAAGAGTGCTAACACCAGAAATAACAATGTTTTTATCTACTTATCAACTTACTGTGTATGACTCGTCTTCACTTGTCCTCTACAATCTTCTGGCCCTGATCCATAACTGGCAACAGCCACGAAACTCATGGAACGGTAGTGAGAAAGTGATTTTTTGCTTAGGAAATGGGATGCAGAACCAAAATTCTTACTTCAGTCTTACATATTGCACCTTTAAATAACTTTTTGTTTTTAAAATATGTGTATTCACATAAACACCAGAGGCAAACACAAGACTTCCTTTTCCATAGCTAACTTTTTAAAATGAGAAACTGCTTGTTGATTCATTCATTTTCAGCCAGTGTGCCCTGTTTGTGAGATTTAGTGGAAAAGTAGAGGTGTGTTGGTGAGAGCACTTTATATCCGTGATTCTTCTCAAGGATAAATCTGAGTATTCATGAGATGGATTCTCCAACTGTTGCTAAAATATTCTGCAAGCATTTTGTTTTAGTGCTTAGCAACACAGTGCAGGGTCATAAAACTATGCAGCTTAATTGTTAAAACTTTGTGTAAACAGATAAATTATTTTAGCCACATGTATGGATCTATCAGTAAGCATTGTTATCTTTACTGTAGTGTGGATTCCATGTTCTTTCCCATTTCACTCATTATAACACATTTACATACTTTCACTCAAACTCTTAATAGAGACAAATTAAAGGTTTATCTTCACTTTCGTGTGCATGATAGGCCAAACTGTAGGAACATTTCTTTGTTCTGTGGTATACCTGACTACATGAGTGCAGGGTCTGAGTTTCTGCCCTGTATGAATTGGCTTTTTGCTGTTTTCACCAACGTTTTCTTGACTTTTCCACCAATGAGGAGAACGGGTATGAAGTATCATGAGGTTCACCTCTGTTCTTATTGCCACATTGGCACATAGGTTGTTTGCATTATTATAAATAGTAAGCTTCTATCTTTACCTCCCTCCTTTTGGCTCACAGTTGCAGACCAAACCAACAACAGCAGTAAAAACTAACAATTTATAACACTGTCAATAACTGGTAATCAACACTAATGTTTCAGGTAAAGACTTTTCTAAAACTTTAAAACTTGTAATTTAATAGAGGAAAAGTGTTTGAGAAAAAAAATCATTTTGGCATTTCTAAGTGTTTTTGCCCAAGATGCTTCCAGCATTTTTTACTCAGATTAAGATATGCTTTACTAATCCCAGAGAGGAAATGTACGATCACCTTTTTTTAACCAATGGCTGTTTCCAAGAGATAATTATTATAAAAAAGTACCAATCTTACCAGTTTTCACATTTTTAAGCAATACTTGATTATTCATGTAATTAAAAGTTTGAAGTGTGTCTGACCTTTCAGAAACTGTGTGCCATTTTAATCTTGATGACTGAGGTAAATGGCCTGTTTGATTGATTGAGAACAATTATCGTGATAAGCCAGTCTTTGGATTTTTTTTTTTACTGTGTGCCTTGTGCCAAGGGCTGTTGGATTAAAAAACACATTAGTCACTTTAGGTTGAGAATTCCATCTGCTTTGGGAAATTATCTCACTAATTAGGATAAAATAGCAGTGGTCGGATTGGTCAATATCTGATAAGAGGAGAATAAACATAGCTGATACCTTTTTTAGATTCAGTGCAGTATCACACGCCTATTAAAAAGACCGTCTGATAGTATAAGGAGAGCCACGTGAAGTGAAAATTCCCAGTATTGCTATGGAAACACAACTTACATATGTGACTCCTCTCAAACAAATCTAGGTTACAAAGAGAGTGGCCATGCAATTAGTAAATAAGTGGTTTCTTATGTTTGCTCATTAGACTGTTTTCTTTTGTCTATATAGGTTGGTTTAATAATTCTAGGCTTGCAAAGGAGGCTAAATGTATATATCACTTTTAAAGGCACCCAAAGCAGCAAATCCCTCTGACCATCACTAACAGAGGATAGTCAGGTAAAGTGCCTTGCACAAGGACACAACAGCAGAGTTACCAAGAACAAGCTAGGATCAAACTGGCAACCCTCTGATTGCTGGACAACCAGCTCTACCTCCTGAGCCACTGCTGGCCCAAGCATTATTTGGAACATTGCTTTACACTGACTGTACAAATCCTCTGTGCATAAGTCCCACTCTCACAGCAGGCAAATGACTTATTACATAAAAGAATGCAAGGCGAGGCGCGCTCTGTTTTAAATAGCTTCTTTTGTTCATGAAAGCAGAATCCTGCTCGCAGGTTTTGGGATGAAAAAAGTGTAATGTAATTTGACAAAATTACCTCTGTGGACAGGGACATTGCTAACCTACAAAGTTAACCTTATTTAGTTTGTACATTTGGAGAAACTGTTTGTTGCTGTGTTTTCTGAAGCCATCCAGACCGCAGCAAGCTTAGAGGCTCAAGTTTGTCTGAGGCTCCCTATGAGACCAACAGCAATAACAACTTCACAATATTTGATGTAAAAAAAGAGTTAATAAATGATAAATGACCTGCACTTGTATAGCGCCTCTCTGAGTCAGAGGACTCCAGAGCGCTTTGCACAACAGTGAATCATTCCCCCATTCTGGCAATTAAGATTAAAGTCCCATTCGTCACACACTGGTGAGGTTATTTCTCCGCATTTAAGCAGTGAGCTGCAGTTGTGGCTGCGCTCGGGAACTGTTTGGTGGTTTAACTTTGGTGGCATTGGGTCACATTTTTTCGAGGTTTTGTGGTATGACCCAACTGGGATTTGAACCCCGATTGCCCCGTCCTGGGGTGGACACTCATGCCACTAGGCCACCAGAGCTGGGTAAACTTCATTGTAGCCACAGCTGCCCTGGGGCACACTGACAGAGGCAAGGCTGTCGTATTCAGGTGCCACCAGTCCTTAGGACCACTACCAGCAGGCTAGGAGGGTGAAGCGTCTTGGGCAAGGACACAATGACTAACACGGATGAAGCCTGGGTTCGAATCAACAACCCACCGATTACAGGGCAAACCCCTAACCCCCCTGAGCCACTGTGTCCTTGCCAAAGACCTTTGGTGATTCAAAAGTGGAATCAGTTCCTATTGTAAATGATTATAATGTAGCAGTGAAATGTTTGGTATCAAGTTTCTGTCCTAAGAGAAAAAACTTATTTGAAGTTGACACATTTTTGTTATTGAATTTAGTATTTTATCAGAGAGAGAGAGAGAGAGAGAGAGAGAGAGAGAGAGAGAGAGAGAGAGAGAGAGAGAGAGAGAGAGAGAGGAGAGAGAGAGACTACCAATATTTATACAGAGTACACTCACAAATGCACGGCCATATTAACATTTGTTTTTTGTGGGGTTCTGTGGAGAATTTAGGATTAGTCAGGCTTGTAGCAGAAAGTAAGAAAATATATATCTGTTTATAAATAATAAAGACATTCTCTATAGGGAGTCTGTAGAGAGTTATCCTTATGCTTGTTTCTTACTAGGCTATGAGACATAATATTCTGAAGAAAAAAATGTGAACATTTTGTTGTAATGTAACTTTGCTGTTTGTGAAATTCAATAAATGGCTTGGGCACGTTGGGAATATGGTGTAATTGCAAACTGCAGCATGCACATGGCACCTATGCTAATTTTTGTTGCATTTTAGTACTAAAGAGTATTTTAGGCATATGTAACCAAACAGAGAAGAGTTAGGTTCTAGATGCCCACAGTGGCTGTGTAACTATTACATTTTTTGTATATTGAATATTAAAATATGGAGTATTGAAACATTAATGAGGCCTAGTGAAACCCACATATAAATAAATAGAGACCATGTGCAAACATTTTCAGTTAATTTCTTGCCAGCTTTCACTGCTCAGTGAGATGCTGTCCTAATGGCTGTTCAGACTGGGGTGGATCCCATGCTACCTAATACAGCTCAAATCTTTAAAATGTCAGTGGTTCATGTGTGTCCACCATTGTAAACTTTCACATCAGGCATAAAATGTGGTTATTTAACTGGTGACAGAGTAATGTAACATGGTTTGTAGCCTCTTGTAATACCATTATATGTAAAGTATAAAAGTTCTTATAAAAGTAAATGTACCAGGCTTACCCAGTATGCCACTATTTGGTGCAAAATAGATGTGAGGTGAATTTGTTTTGTTTTATTGACCAGTTAAGCATTTTTATAGGTTGGAATTGTTTTAGATGGCTTAGATTGGCTATGAATAAGCCCAAATCTGAAGTCGTAGCTTGATGCCGCCATGAGAATCTCATTCTGACTGCTGTCTGCTGCAGATAAGATACTGACTACTGATAACTATGCTGTTGACATAATGTATCTCTTCAATGCAACTGGATCACTGAACCAATTTATAAGCCTTAGATAACATTGAACCAGACAGTTAAAACAATATCAAAAGAAAAGCAAACAAAAAAATAAACAACTACAGTCGCAAGAAAAAGGATGTGAACCCTTTGGAATTATATGGATTTCTGCTCAAATTGGTCATAAAATGTGATCTGATCTTCATCTAAGTCACAACAATAGACAATCACAGTCTGCTTAAACTAATACCATACAGATAATTATATGTTTCCATGTTTTTATTGAACACAGCATGTAAACATTCACAGTGCAGGTGGAAAAGGTATGTGAACCCCTAGACTAACGACATCTTCAAGAGCTAATTGGAGTCAGGTGTCAGCCAACTGGAGTCCAATCAATGAGATGAGATTGGAGGTGTTGGTTAAAGCTGCCCTGCTCTATAAAAAACACACACCTGTTTTGAGTTTACTCTTCTCTAGAAGCAATGCCTGATGTGAATGATGCCTCACACAAAAGAGCTCTCAGAAGACCTACGATTAAGAATTGTTGAATTGCAAAAAGCTGGAAAGGGTTATTAGAGTGTCTCTAAAACCTTGATGTCCATCAGTCCACGGTAAGACAAACTGTCTATAAATGGAGAAAGTTCAGCTCTGTTGGTACTCTCCCTAGGAGTGGCCATCCTGTAAAGATGACTGCAAGAGCACAGAGCAGAATGCTCAATGAGGTGAAGAATCCTAGAGTGTCAGCTAAAGACTTACAAAAATCTCTGGCATATGCTAACATCCCTGTTGGCGAATCTACGATACATAAAACACTAAACAAGAATGGAGTTCATGGGACGACACCACAGAGGAAGCCACAGCTGTCCAAATTTAAAGTTTGCAAAAGAGCACCTGGATGTTCCACAGCAGTAGCTACTGGCAAAATATTCTGTGGACAGATGAAACCAAAGTTGAGTTGTTTGGAAGAGCCACATAACACTCTGTGTGGAGAAAAAGAGGCACAGCACACCAACATCAAAACCTCATCCCAACTGAAGTATGGTGGTGGGGGCATTATGGTTGGGGCTGCATCAGGGTCTGGACAGATTGCTATTATTGAAGGAAAAATTAATTCCCAAGACATTTTGCAGGAGAACTTAAGGCCATCTGTCTACCAGCTGAAGTGCAACAGAAGATGGATGATGCAACAGGACAGCGACCCAAAGCACAGAAGTAAATCAACAACAGAATGGCTTAAACAGAAGAAAATACGCCTTCTGGAGTGGCCCAGTCAGAGTCCTGACCTCAACCCCATTGAGATGCTGTTGCATGACCCCAAGAAAGCGAGTCACACCAGACATCTCAAGAATATGGCTGAACTGAAACAGTTCTGTAAACAGGAATGGTCAAGAATTCCTCCTGACCGTTGTGCAGGTCTGATCTGCAACTACAGGAAACGTTTGGTTGGACTTATTTCTGCTAAAAAGAGGTTCAACCAGATATTAAATCCAAGGCTTCACATACTTTTTCCACCTGCACTGTGAATGTTTACATGGTATGTTCAATAAAAACATGGAAACATAAAATTATTTGTGTGGTATTAGTTTAAGCAGACTGCGACTGTCTATTGTTGTGACTTAGATGCAGATCAGATCACATTTAATGACCAATTTGCAAAAATCCATATGATTCCAACTTGCAACTGTAGGTGTTGCTTTGCGCAGTCAAGTAACAAAGATCAAATTGTTTAAAAAATGTTTTTCTAGAGCTGAAAAAAGAAATTACTTATTACATAAATTAAAAGTATTATCAAAACTTGAAAATCATTGCAAAATAAGAATTACAAAATTAATCTGAACTGGTGTTATTTCTTAATAACGGTGTGTACATGTAAATTCAGATGTACACTTTTTTATCCAGTGTAAATGAAGAGATGTGCTCTCAGTAGACCCTTGTAAAAAACAATTATTTATGAATAAGGAGAAGAATTAGTTATGTTTTAGACATTTAGTGAGACTCATTGGTACAAATACATCTTCATTTATTTCACATACATTTTTTTTCTTTTGCTCTTGTAGTTTACACAATCTAAATGATTCAACAACAAAATGAAGAACTACCACAACAAAGTCCAAATTTCCTACAGGGAAAATGATGCAAATGTCACTTTAGTAAAATTGACACATGTGGTTTGCCAACCAGCAAAAGTACAGTTAAAGTAATAAAACGACAAAAATAGGACAAAAATGTGGTTCATGTAGGTATATCAAACAATATTAGGCCATCTTCTGAATGATGCTGAAGGACTGAGTTTTGCAAACTCATTAACATTTTCATAAATATTTTTTCCTCTAGTTGTATTAGTAAACAATATATGATTATTAATATCCAAATGACATTTAGGAACAGGGACATAAAATCAACCATAAAAGCCCTTCCTAAAGCAATGGAAACTTCAAGTTTCAATAATGTTCTTGCTGAAAATGTGGGGTTACAATTTTGGCTAATGCATCCCATGAATATTGCTATGAATAGTTATCTTGAATGAATATGCACGTACATGTACATAATGAAGCATCAGGTACACATAGTACTGAAATAAAGAAAAAATGATCTCTTTCATCAACTTGTTCAGTGAATAAGCATGGCGCAGGACTTAACAAAGTAGGTTAATAGCTTAGATACAAATTTGTACTGTACATTGTTTAGCTGAGTCTGTAATCAACCCAAAACCAAGGGCTTCTTTTTGGGCATACAAATTTCAAAGAGATATTACATGACACCTTTTTTCTTCAGGTCTCCACGGTGACGAATGTGTCCATTGCTCATCCAAGAAGCTGCCCACTGGCATTTGTGTAAGAGTTGTAGTCTGTCACATTTGCAACACTGTATCCAAGATTCATGTCAAGAGCCTCTGATTTAGGGTACTTTTCATTTAGTTGAGTTACCCTAAACTTTTCTGTAACCAGTTCTATCTTCTTTTCAAAAAATACAATTGACTGTACTTGGTATATTTCCACAATCCCATCTTGAATTGTCTGTCTCTTCTTTTACTTTCTCAAAAAATGTTTATATATATATGTATTTATATTTATATAAAACTCACATCATCTTCATGTTAAAACGACGAGGACCAGCTTGTCCCTCTGCTGAATCAACATTGGTGCCGTTGGACTTGGACCGAGGTACATATTCAACATCTATGTTGTTTTTATGCTTTCCTTTTCCTCTGCTCCAAACGAAAAGGAGCAGGAAGCAAAACAAGACCACTCCCAAGAATGTGAAACAACCCATAGCTGTTGACACTAAAATAGTTTTTAGGTCCAATCCGAGGCTCACGCTTGCTGTTCCATTGGCAGTGGTATTACTGGGATCTGTGTAGTACTGGGTCCTGTTGGCATACAGCGATCCGAGACTTTTCACCGCCAATGACGCCATCAGGGTATCATTTCCAGCAGTGTTTGAGGCAAGGCAAACATACACTCCACTGTCTTGCATCTCTGCTGATTTAATCTCTAGTGTGCCATTGTTGTGCAACATCAGCCTTCCATGGCTTCTGCCCGTCAGCTTTCGACCGCGTGGGGACACCCACGACACAGTGGGTCTTGGAGTTCCATCAGCACTGCATCGCAACATTGCCGGCTGGCCCTCATCTACAGTGTATGTCTGTGTTTTGTTTTCACGGATTTTCGGCTTGGTGCAGGTCACATAATAAGACAGCAGAGTCTCCTTAAATTCCTTAAAAGGACGCCCACGTATCCCCTCAGGTGTGCTGCATTCTGGCTGTGAGTCTCCAAAGAAGATGGAGTGCTTCTTTTGTAGAATCCACATGAGACGACAGTCACACACTAAGGGGTTGTGGTCAATCAGAAGAACCTCCAGAGCCTCAGGAGACTGAAACACTCCCTTTTCTAATGTGTCCAGTCGGTTGTGAGAGACATTGAGGACTTTGAGATCCCGCAGACCTTGAAAGGCGTATGGTTCAATAGTGAACAGTTGAGCTCCAACCAGATGCAACTCCCGCAGCCGAACGAGTTCCAAGAGCATACCTCCTTCAATGTGTCTGATGCGGTTGTAGGACAGGTTGAGGTGTGTCAGATAGGGCAGGTGCTTGAGTGCTTGATAAGGGAAAGAGGACAGGTTGGTATTTGTTATAAACAGAGTCGTCAGATTTAGTCCGTGAAGGGTATTTGCTGGCACGTGGTCTAATGAAGGCCAGTTGTCAATTTCTAAATGTCGCAGCCGGAACAGCTTTTTGAACGAGTATGGATGCAAAGTGCTGATACTGAGGTAACGTAGGTGGAGACTGACCAGGTTGTGCAAGTGGGAAAGGGCCTCAGTGTGTACAACTGTGAGGTTGCATCTTTCCAAGGTTAGTGTCTCCAAACTTAAAAGTCCACTAAATGCACGGGGAGAAATATATACCAGATCATTATCACCCACTTCCAAAAACCTCAGATTATGTAGGTCGTGAAACATATAATCCAGAAGGATGACAATCTTGTTGTCACTTATATCCAGTCGAGTGAGATTTGTTAGCGCTGTGAAGACACCCAGAGGGATGAGCTTTATACGATTGCTCTTAAGACTCAATGAGTGCATGTTAAACAGGGCGTTAAAAGCTCCAGGCTCGACGTAGCTGATAAGATTCCCACTGAGGTCAAGTTCCTCAAGCCCAGGGAAGGCAATAAAGTCATCGGGGTTGATCATTGTCATCTTGTTTTTACTCAAGTCCAGGATCCGGGTCTCAGTTGGGATGCCATCTGGGATGGTGGGCATGCGTTTACGATGACAGAAAACTGCCTTGGTCTGCGCTGAACACTCGCAGCGTGATGGACATCCCAAGGTAGAACCCACAAAAACAGCCACAAAAGCCAGTCCCAGGAATGGCTGCCATGATGAGACGACTGTGTGCAGCATGACTTTGCTCATACAGTCCACCATTCTGTCACGGTTCTGCCAACAAAGAAAAGAGAGAGAGAGAGATACAATGAGTGACTTGTGGTATTTAGGCTATCCTAAATTAAATAGAAAATGTATATTTCATGAAAAGTCCATTATTGAGGAAATGTTCAAAGGTTATTTTATTAGTATCTGACAACTGCTTAAAAATGTATTCAAACAAAAACAACTTGATCTTCAAACATTTTCCAAATGAAATGATACATTCTTCATTTTTTATTTCTCCAAGGGCAAATGCAATTCTATCTATTTTCATTTTTTGTTTAACGAAAGAACAAAAAAACCTAAAACAACAACAGCAACAAAGACCAGTTATTCACCGACATCCCATTTGGGATATTCCCAATGAATAATTTCCAGTTTGGTTGTTCATTGTTACTGTGCTTTTTAAATTCCTGGCCACAAAGTAAAACAACACAAGTGTGATGTGTTAAATACAGCATGTACAGACTACAGGTCAGGTTCTGACCAGAACCTTTTCTGTGTAGCAGACACTAACTCCACAGAAATACTGCAGTTGATTTGATTTTAATTGGAGCCAACGGAGTCAGGCAATCATGGGTCAGATTGTTTATCAGTGTCTCTCTCCCAGCCATGCCAAGTGGACACCCACTGGCCATGTTTGATTTCAAATTATTTACCAACTAATTATACCCACAGCTCCAATGTAGAGTAAATAAAATTATGCAAAATGATAAATGAAATGAGGAGGTCTTGGAAACGTTGGCATTAAAAAGACCACTGAGATGGATGTGGTTCTATGTACTCTTGAAGCATTTTTTTATTAAGTTATTTCATTGAAGCTTGAAGGGGTATTAGAACTCTTTACCTATTTTTTCATCAAAAATCCCACACATTAACATTGGCTTAACATGTTATTTACACACTAATCATGAAATTCCATTACAGTGATTGACTGTGTAAACTCTGCACCGTCAGTATATTAAGTCATAATCCTGGCAAATTGTTGGTTGTAAACATTTTGCGATGCATTTATCTAGGTTTGCACACCCCGGAACCTCACAAAGCACTCATTTCACCCAAGTAGTTTGAGGATTTAGATAACAACCTGGCCTTTGTGCAATCAACCAATAAAAAACCACTTGTGAAACTAGCCCGACTCAATCTCCTCCGGAAAGGTTTTCTTACTGTGTTTGATGTGGCCCCCGGGCACAGCTACTGCTACTCATTGCACATAATGTAATTCCTTCTCACATTGAAAAGCTTTTCTGTGTTTGTGGTGGATGGTGGGAGACAGCTGCCTTCTTCACCTACCAATTATAAACAATGTTTTAAAAAGAAAATTAAAGCATCACAGTTTGAAAATTGGACTTGGATGACAAATCCAGATGAAGAGCTGCGTTAGAGTTCAGGAAAAAGGAGGACAATTATTTCTGAGAATTGATGCAAAAGCTGCAGAAGTACCGAGTTGTAGGAAAAATCGAGCAATGCTAAAATATAATAAAGCATTATGTGTAACCATGAAGGGTGTGAATGTGCCAGTTCTGCACTAGCATCTGCAATAGCTGTTCTCAAGTCATCAGGTCCATGTCTTTTTTTATGTGTTTAGTTATAATGAAAATAAGGAGCAAATGTAAAGCCTTATTCATAATCAAACAATACAATTATGTAACGTTTTAGACTGATGTAAACCATGACATTATTTATGTAAAACAGACTGACACAAAAAAGTCAAAACAGGGTGTTCTACACTCAATCTGGTGGATTCTCGTTGAATCCAGTTATAATCAGACACAATTCAGCACGGTCAGTTTTAGTCTATCAGGTAAAATAAAATGACATTTTGTGAAGGACTGTTCAGTTACTGAACCAACAAATGGCATTAAACAGTCAGACTGATTCAATTCTGTGTCCTGGGCAGGCAGAAAGTAGAACAAAGCTTTTGGAAACAGCAGAGAAAAAAAAAACAGGTATTCAAAATCAAATATGTATGAAACAAGTGTCTGTATGTGCTCATATAGTCAGACACATAAATGTGAGTAAAATGAGTTTTCTGTGAGAATAACAAACATTTTGACCATGTAGAACACTTGCATCTTTCTCCTACATAACTCCTACATGCAGTGTGTTTCCATTTGCCGGAACTTCAGGGTAAATTCTGGGACGGGAAAAAGACCAGGAGATTCAATGTCCCAGTCCTCTCAGCTGTTGTGTCTCCATTCAAATTCAGGTCTTTGCACAGACGTCAGCATATTGCGACTGCTTCGGCAGTGAGTGATGTCACTGATCAGAGCTAGAAAGCGTCCACAGTAACATTAATAACATTAAAAGTGTTTATTCTGTTGAAGTTAATCATAATTTAATCCATTCAGAAGATGAGAGCAGCTGCGTGATGTAAAATGTGGAGTTCAATGACCAGAAGCTCAGTTTTTACAGCGCTCTGTGAGACAACAAAACAAAAGGCGATGTGGGGGAATTCCGCCGTGGGTTCCAGTGTCGGGAGTTTAATTTTAAACATGATCGCTTATTCCGTTCGCTTCCATTCTGCTTCACTAGCAACTCTTCTAATTTTATTACTTCCGGTTGTTTTGGAGAATGCCTGCTGATGTAATTTCCTACTGAGTTACAACCAATCAGCGTGAGTTAACCAAAGCTTCCGCTCAGCGACTCGACCGGGCCATTCCGAGTACCTACCCCTGATGAGGTACCGGTACTCAGAAGGGGCTGGAAAACGGCCGTTCGGCCGGCCCGGTCAAGTGGAGACAAGCGCACGTCGGGAACTTCCTGTAAATTTACCCCGAAGTTCCGATAAAGGAAACCCACCTGTTGTTTTCTTTAACAGATGATTCAGTTGTCTTCATAGAAGAAACAGGGTAGGTTGATGTTATAGTTATTAAATATCCTGTATCATTCAAAATCCACTTTTTGGAGCATTTACCATGTTATATTTTTATTTCCTTGTGAAAAACACCCTCAAAGCAGTTTTTGCCTTCACTCATGCATTTTCCTGCGTCAGCTGCAAATCCTCTGCGTGTCTGCCCAGCTGCTAAAAGCCTGGATGGGGTTGTTGCTGCGTCACCACGACCCTTTCCTCCCCATCCAGGGAGTTTTGAGTCTGGATTGAAGCTCTGAATCTGCGGTCTCTGCAGCTGTGTACTATTATGGAATTCACACAGGTGGAGGTGAGGTTTCAGCAAAACCAAACGTCTTATTTCGGGTTCAAGGAAAATAACATATTTCATAAAAAATGACATCTCAATTAGCCTTTCGCCGGCCCCGCCCCTACACGGCTATTGTCCAATCACACATCATAGCAACCGTTACTATCCGACAACTCCAAACAAAATGATGAAGCTAAGCCTAATTTACTACTAAGCATTAAGGCTGGTTTATACTCGGTCCGTCTGCGTGAAACGGACGCACGCACCGCCATTTTGCGTCGGCGCAAGGGCTCTCCGACTGGCTCGCGGAGGGTGACAGAGACATGCCCCAAATTTTAAACATCCGTCGAAAGTGTCAGGATGACGCTTCCTGTAAGTTCGTCACCAGCACCGCCGTTGCTCCGTTAATAAGTAAAAAAATATTTAGCGGAAGACCCAGAATAGATTGAAGAACGCATCGCGGAAAAGTCTGAAGAAGTATAAAATACGGAGCAAACATGGATGGAAATGACAGGAAACAGGTGGCGACTGGATGAAGAGGTGGAGGAGAATGAAGGACAAATTAGTCTGTGTTAAAAAGTATCTGAAATACATTAAAGCAATGTAAACACTATCGTGAACCGGATACATGAGTGTCATGGTGGCAGGATATCACAGCATAGCGCTACGCCCTCTGTTGTCCTGGCGGGGAATTGCTTTGCAGCACTCCGCTGCCTGAACAGAAGTTCGAATGTGAAAACCTTTCCGACGCTCCGTGCGCGTCTCTCCATTGCGGAGCTCACAGAGAGTATAAACCAGCCTTCAGCCTCGATAGTAGTCGTGTCTCCTTCGTTTCCCTTCAGAACCTCCTCATCGAGCTCAACCAGCAACAGCCAAGCATGAGTGCTCCCCCCGCCCGCGGCTGGGCGGAGCTCCGCCTCCCAGACTATCCAAGACCCTTTTAGATAAGCGTAATATTACCTCAACCGTGTGTCTTATACGCACATTAAGCCTTGGCGCAACAGAGGGTGGTGTCATGATCACGTGGTGAATTAATGCCGAGCTCTGGCCGGGAACTATATTGAAAATAAAAGTAAACACGGGCATAAAAAGTTACATTTTATAAACAGAGTCAGCTGAGATGATAGCGATGCAGAGTGCCAGGAGCTTTTCTCCGTTAGAGCTGCCTGCAGCTCAGATCATCTGACAGCTGACATCTGACAGCTCACAGGGACACCACATTGCCGCCACCGCTCCTCGGATCCACGCGTCCCCGGACGCCGGACCTTCTCCCAAACTCCAAACTCCTTGTTCCCTGCTACGCTTCGCTCAGCAGAGCCAACACTAATAAATCCCTCCACTGCATACTGTAACCCTTTTTGCCTCGATCTGGATGATATTGAAGAGAAATTGCTCCAAAAAATGTCGCTGACACGCATCTGTCTACTTCTTTCCATCGCGGAAATCTGCAGAGCTGCAGTATTTGATCCACTTATTGTCGGAGTTGGCAACAGTAACTAAGGGGGGCGGGGCTCGGCGAAAGGTCAATAGGGCCAACAGTAATACGTTATCATATAGCAGGCCTATTCAATTACTTTCTCTACTGGGCCAGATTTCTAAATCGTGAATCAGCTTAGGGTCGGATACCCAAATCTTTTATATGTATTTTACTGACAACATTTAAATATTAAATTTTAATATTTTGACTGATATTATTACCTCCACCACTACTACAAATACAACTAAAAATAACAGCAATGCACGTCTTCTTATTGTTTTAATGATCTGCATCAATTCAATAGTTGCAGAGCTGGTAATACAAACATTTTTATGGTTTTTAACCTGCATTAACTCGATCGCAGCTACTAAATTAAAATTAACAATAATAGCATAGCAGCTATATGCAAAATAAACATATGTGGCAACTAGGTGGACAAAACAGGGCCCGGGTGGGACTCGAACCTCAGACTCCCCGGGTAAGAGTCACACACGCTAACCAGTCAGCCAAACAGAAATCCCTGTGACCAAGCAGCCCAGGTGCATGATCAATCGAGATCCAGTGACAGGATGCTCACTGTCACACATATTTTTCCATCCAAGCTGGATTAAAAGCGGTTTTTAGATTTTTTTGGGAAGCCTCCAGAAAACAAAAGAAGATGCAGCAACAGTGAGTTATGGGGTAAATTGTCATGTATGCGGTCCAATATATTTTGTTTTCAGTTTATTTTGTGCTTTTTTTTGTATTTCAGAGACTTTTTAACAAGGACACATTTGTCCCTCATTCTCCACCTCTTCATTCGCACGCCACCTCTAAACCCACGTTTCCCGTCATTTCCGTCCATGAATAAAACGCTTGCTGCTCCTTTTCCCGTCTTCCAGCTAAACAGCT
Source organism: Aphyosemion australe (assembly GCA_006937985.1). Classification (NCBI taxonomy): domain Eukaryota; kingdom Metazoa; phylum Chordata; class Actinopteri; order Cyprinodontiformes; family Nothobranchiidae; genus Aphyosemion; species Aphyosemion australe. The sequence goes on from SSNS01000046.1 coordinate 1,485,793, forward strand.
GATCTGTCTGCTGGACATCCATCCTTCTCATCCTCCTTTATACATAAAACCACTAAACTACAGAGAAGTAACTATCTATCTGTCACAAATTGCTCCAATATCTAAAGTTTTGCCGTCAATGTCTGTCTCAGTGTTTTCTCCGCTCCGTGACAGCGCCTCAGCGCACCTTTTGACACCTGCTGTCAGATCGCAGCAGCCTCTCCCTCAGCAACAAAACGCTACTGAACCCATTCTTAGTTTAATTATTTTAGTATAACTCAGGTTTTATTTGGTCTGTTAACAAAAATAAAACGGGTGTGTAGTTTATAATCCGCATTTTAAGCATAAGTTAAAACCAGAGTCTTGCTGCTGCGGCATCCCAAAGGTGTGTTTTCATTGGTCAACTGCAGACATAGACATGAATACGTAGATGGGCAGCTCCAATAGGCAGTGCCAGTCCACGGGGTGTCTACGTATATATGTCTGTGATTGCTAAAATGGTGTTGCGTTCAAGTGCAATATCAGTATGGGAATTTTGAAACTTGCATGCAAAAACTGTTTTTAACTGGGTTTTTTCTGTTGGTGGTTGGGGGATAAGGTCAGGTGGGCCACCTGGTGAGGGCCCGCGGGCCACTTCCGGCCGCCATTTGAATAGCCCTGTCATATAGTGTGCCTATCGTTGCTATGGAAGGTGTAAAATAGCATGACACAGGCCCTTTAAAATGACTGATGCCTCATCAAATTCTCCCAGAAATGAAGACAGCAGATTGACAGCTCTCAGGCATTTATTCATATTCACACTTATTCACCTTGGGAAGTCTGTCTTAGAAAAATCCAAAGATTAGCATGGACTGGGAGATATTTATAACAAAAAAGAGTGATGTGTAGGTATAACTGTTTTCTTTCTACAGCTGATGTCCAGGTCAGCTCATCCAGAAACATTGCAGCGTGCACCTGTTGACGTAAGAATAAACAAGTTCCTTTCCAAGCATCCAATTTCTAAAGAGATAAGAGCACTTTTGACACAAACAGAATAAGTCTCTTGCAAGAAATGATGCTAGAGCCGATAGAACAGTACTCTGGTCAAAAAGACTCATTTCTTAGACTACAGAAAGATCAGCAAACTCTTGAATCCTTTATTATATGTAGGAAATTCAAACATGGAACATTAATTTAACACTAAAAATGTTCTTTTGGGGAATCATGTTGATTGCCATTTTTATACAAACAAGCAATTTTTCTCGAATTTGCCTTGTCTTGTACTCGAAAGTTACAATCTGTCAATAATATGACTATGTTAATACTTATCTTAAATTCAAGTAATGAAACAAGTTGTAACCTGAAAAGTATAATTTTTAGTAATAAAATATTAAAATATTTTGAAACTTAACACTTACACGACTGTTTTAGTTATAGGACACAATTTACAGGGCCATATTTGGTTGATTTCTTTTTGGATTACAGTGCTCAGCAACAGTACATGCATCTAATTTTGAGGGGAAGTTATTAAATTATGACTTTTTTTTATAAGAACAAGTAGTTTATAATGACGCTCCCGTGAAGGAGCAACACTATTAACATGCAGGTCAGTCCGCATTCTGTACCTGTAATTAGCCCACCTTTTCAAAAGAGCATCTGCAAGTAATCAAACCGGATCCTAATGAGTGGGAAGAGACAGCAATGCTCTTTGCCTTTTCCATTATTGAGAAGATCCATGTAAAGGGCAACACGGCTTTCAGGTGAACTTGCCTACATGCAAAATGACACTGTACTTCTTTAATGAAGCACACATTGTCTGGCCTCTCATGCAACAGAATCCCTTCACAGGATGTGACCTGGATGCAATTAATCACGCCTGCCACCCTCGGATTTGCAAACATAAACAATTTAAGAGATGAAACAGGAATGTTCTTTAAGAGAGGAGGACTTGAATATGAGCAGAATAAAAGACACCCCTTTTCTCTGCACACACACGCATACACGCACGCACGCACGCATGCACGCACATTTTTAGGCAAACCATTGCCTGCAGACCTCTGTGACATTTTTGCATGAAATAATTTGCCTTCAGAAATCAAGAAACTATTTATCATCTATACATTAGAGGTATTTCAATCTGCAGACTCTATAATTCATGAGCCCACAAACATTGCAAAGCAACATGATCATAGACACATGATTAAGGGTTTTGAGACCTAAAGCCCTTAACAGAGAAGATCAACAGCCTCGGGGCAATAATAGCCTTCCATGCACAAATGATTCTTCTGCTTGGCTTACAGAGCGATGTTGAAGCTCAGTTAATCCGTGTTAATTAGAGATAAACTTGGTAGATTGAGTCAGTAGCTCTTTTTGAGTCTGATAGCACTCGGTTTGGGAGTGAGTCAAAATTGCGGCATCAGACGATTGGATCTCAATCCATCCCACAAGAAAAGCCTTAATCCCATGTTTAGTAGCCCTTCGTGTTTTTTAACTTTGAAGATAAATAAGAGTTTGTAAAAAAAAAGTTATAAAACTTGTTAATCAAATGTGGGAGGATAAAAACCTTAACCCAAACTCAGAGACAATGTAAGAGGACTAACAGGATTAAGGAGGCAGTGTTGTGTCATTACTTTAGGGACAAAAGAAAACAAAATAAACTAATTTATCAGTTTATCACACAGCAATGGCTCATCTATAAGAACTTTTTGTGCTACACATTTTGACACAGAAATGGCAGACACTGCAAAAATTCTAATAAACTGATGCAACATGAGGATAAATATTTGTAATGATAATAAAATGTAAACAAAATGCCCAATATTTTCACTATAGGATCACTGACCTGCCTCACCATTTCAAACTGGTTAAGGTGTGAAAATTGACTGGGTCATGGCAGAATCTTAATTTTTCAGTGTTTTTTCCACAGATCAAAGCTGAGTAGTTGGAATTCCCACATTCGAATATGAAACTGGTAGACGAGTAAACTAGTTAAGAGAGTACGAGCAAAAAGAAAGTCTAAAAAATCCTAACTTAGCACAAACCTCAGACAAAGCACTGATGTGGCAAAGATACAATCACAGATAAGCAAAGACAGAAATATAACTGCAGCAAATATCCGATAAGTTGTGACTGAAATCCTGGAAGTAAATATACAGTAGAATAAATACCAGAGAAACGATTAGCTATTACAGGTGATGATGGGAATCCTGACTCAACTAAAAATGACAACTCTTTTGGCTCTCAAACAGAAGAATGTTGCAAGCTACTTCCATCTGATGGCTGTTTTTAGTCCTTTTAATGTATTTGTTTTTTGTTTCTCTTTTATTTTCATCAATTAAACCACCATTTTATAAAGGTTGTCTGCTTGTGCAGTGGTACAATCTGCTTCATCTGTCGAGAGTTTCTCATCAACTTGCATAATAACTACACACAAGAACATGAAGACGAAGTTAAAACTGAAAGTGGCTGGTTCAAGTAAAGACTTCAAGTCCTGTCCCCTAAATGAATTGGCCTATTGCCTTGAATAAAAGACAAAAATACACCTCAGAGCACTTTTTCAGGAATTGACGTATAGCTCTCATCTTGCTGTTCACGTTCAATATTCATCTGTCTGATACATTTACCTGTAATTAGTTATTTGGTGCTTTAAAAATAAAAACATACTGTGTCTGTGCTAATAAGGAGGAATTTCAGCTCCATGACGGTGCTGCACGGACAATGGAGTCTTCCAACTGATGTCCCTTTTCAAATCTAATGGTATTATCTTTGATATCTATCATCCTTGAATGGTTGCATGAAATAAATAAACTAAAGAAATACAAGAAAAGAAGAAAAAAGAAAACTAAACCAAGACAATAAAAAACTGAAAGTGTTCAAATGCATAAACATAAAATAATATAAATATTTAATGTTTTCAACATTTGTGTACTACTACGTGTGGTGATGTAATTTTCCAATAAGCGGCCGAAGTCCTGTGATTTTTATGTCGACACTTTTCTTTTCACATTTTAGATAATACTACTACCACAAGTCACTGAGGCCTAGAGGGATTTTCTTTTTTCCACCTGCTGCCCCCACTGAGAGATTAGCCCACAACAGCAATTCTGACGCAGTGAGTAATGCTTTTTCTTCCCCATAGTTACAATCAACAGTGTGTGCCAACACAAATATTCAAACCAATGATCCTGCAGGTGTTAAATACCTGTTCCCATAAATATACCAGATTGCTGATGAAATAAAAGAAATGGAGGAAAAAAGATAAGAATCAAGCAGAAAATGAATTAAAAGTGCCTTTTGCGCTCTAATCTAGTCTTTCTTTAATCACTTCATAATAATCTTGCATAACTAGCATAAACTCGGTCAAATTTACATCACAAACCTTTTCTATTTCCACCGACCCAGACAACGTTCTTATTTAGATCTAAAGAGCATTTTTTAAAAGGGTAAGCAGAACCCTGAGTGAATCTCCTCCACTGGTGTTAAACTAAAAAGCCACATGAGATAAACTCTGTGACCTGATTAAAATGCATGTTCAGTCACCATTAAGACATTGTGTGGGCTCCTGAGAGCCCTCGTGTGTTTATTTCTTGGTCCCCCTACTCTCATCCAGCCCTCCATGTCTGGACAGCCCACATCAGCTCTGATTCAGGGGGTGTTTTTATCTGTGCTGTGACTCACACAGGCAGCGTTAAAAGTGGTTGGCAAACCCCTTTACACCATCACCCACACACATCATCCTGGCCAATACCTATATCCAGATGTTCTAAAAACAACTACATATACCAACTAGCATGTCTAGCTTGAGACCAGAGCCTGAAAATGCATCTGAGAAACAATGCAGCCATTTTCATAACCAGCTATATTAACAACACAAACATGAGGGTGGTCTCCTTTTATATCTGTAGATAAACTGAAAAAATCAAAATATAAGTTTACCATTCTTGTTACAGTTTAGACCAAACTTTTAAATGTATACTACCTTTAAAAACAATGATTGAAGTAGTTAGTTGGACAATTCTACAGTTAAGCACATGCTTTGCAGCTCATAAGGTTTAAAGATGTTCAGTCTTCACATACACAGCATGTGGCTGAACAAAATGTCATTTCTGGTGGACCTCTAGTGCAAAACATGAATACAACATCCAATTGAGCGTAAAACAACAGTATAGACAGTGACAGTCCAAGCCTATGAATGAGGCAGAGAACAGGTGGATTCGCTAGCAGCAGCACAAGGGTGAGATTGTCTAGTCAGTCTAAAGTGCACAGGGAGGTGTGCACTACTGTGATGGTGAAGGCAACAGGTTGTGCATTTGTGTGTTAGTGTTTAGGGCTATGACAGCCGGAGGGAAAAAGCTGTTGCAGAACCTAGCGGTTCTGGTCTTGATGCTCTGGAGACTCCTGCCTGACAGCAGAAGGTTGAACAGTCCATGAGGGGAGTGGGAGTGGTCTTTGATGATTGCAGAAGCCTTTTGCACACAGTGTGGGAGAAAAAGACCCCATCTTTTCAAATGTTCTCACAATGCATTGCAAGGTTGTTTTTTTATCCAAATCAGTGCTGCTACCAAACCACAGTGATGCAGTATGTCAGGACACTCCCCTTTGTCCCAGTAAAAGGATGCGAAGATAGGGGTGGAAAAACATGAAGCACCAAGTATTTTATAAACAAAATAAATTTTATTTAAAAAATGTATTCATTAAATACTTTTGGAAAATAAAACAAAAATTGAATCACACTTAAAGGTTGCAGGGGTAACCTTTACAAGCAAATCTATGAAATCGTAACAGTCAGATCTTGTGCACAGGGAGGTGTGCACTACTGTGATGGTGAAGGCAACAGGTTGTGCATTTGTGTGTTAGTGTTTAGGGCTATGACAGCCGGAGGGAAAAAGCTGTTGCTAAAAATCTGTAAAGTATACAATTTTAATAGTTTTTTTATTCCAAAATAAACGTAAAAGTAAAAATTCCTTCACAAATAATCTGTCCACTGTTTACATGCCCTTCGGTTTTTGCCAATAAAGAGATCTGACCTCTGACCTTGCAGCTATAGGCAATTATTTTCTTCCAAACGACAGCTAGTAACACATTGGAAAATACATTACAAGCATGTGGTACTGTTTTTTCTTCTCTCTTTAGTAGTGTCTCTCTGGTGGTTGATGTAAAAGGAAAAACAAATTGTAAATTATATCAATTACCACTATGATAGAAATTAGATCACGCCTTATGATAACTGGTCAAAGATGAGGATTCTCAGAGTTGTCCATGATGTATCTACAAGTCCTTCCATGTTTACAATGAACTAATAATGAGTTTGAAAATGTATATTTTAGAGGGTAGGTGGTGCAACTCTGCTGATGATTTCAGTAAAAAAAAAAAAAAAACTTCGCAAAGATAAATGTTATTTCAAAAACCTTGATCGCTACTTACAGCGATTTACACAACACAGCTAATCTGACTGCAGTTACATCCAAACAGCTGACGTCTCCGAGGGCAAATCAAGGCTTCCACTCAGGTGAGTCCATCGATTTATTGTTTGCTATTATCATCCATCCAGTGTGATTCCTCCAAAGGTCTATGGCCCGTGCAAGCATCACAAAGCCTTATTGGTTATTGATCAGGTCATGTGATTCCGGGGTTGTTAAACAGAAACTTGAAAATAAAACAGTAGATACAGCATCTGGTTACAGATATTGTCCCAAAAGGACAGCCTTACCATTCCTCAAATGGAATGTTTTAGACAATGTCGCATTTTTTGGTCCATTTTTGGTCCCTCACAATGCAGTATAAGTATAAAGTATAAGGACATGTCACCTCGCTTCATCAGACTCATCATAAGACTACTCGTGAAAATGTCCGTCATGTCCCTGCCTTATCATGATCGAAAAAGAGAAAAGAGAGAAAAAAAGAAGAGAAAAATGTCTTTCAGCTAATAAATGATACATTTCAGAAAATTGGCCAAATAATGTTCTGAGAATAAAGACTGTCTTCAAAATATTCAGTAGTCAGTAGTGATTCTATTCATCATCAAGTAATAGATGTTCATTTTCTGAACATGAGATGAACTTATGCCTTCCTTTCTTTGCTTCTTGTCTCTCTTTCTCTGTATCCTTAATTACTCATAAGGCCTACTCTAGTTTTGTATGAAATAAAATAGTTTTGTATAATTTAGATTATTTTACCTTGTCCACAAAAAACAAAACAAAAAACAATAAAAAAAAACTGTGCAAAGACCTAGTTAGGACATCCTACAGATGTGGTCTAGACAGACAGACTCAATATAAACATGATCTGCACATTATCCATGTGACGTTGAATGTTTGCAGGATAAAGTCTATTTCACTGTACATTTATTCACAGGATCAATCATTTCAACAATAACTTAATTTTGCAATTTAGCATTTAAAAAAATGCTCTAAGGCCATTGAGACTCCCCATTTATTTTTTTTTCTCTGCCAAGTTCAGCCCAAGCTTCATTTAGTTACAGACTAACATGTGATCTGCCAAATAATAAAAACGTCACAATTTTTCTTGGTTCATCACCAGGATTTTTAACATGTCTCTATCTGGATGTAAATCAGTAACAGGTGATTTTCGTCTATTCAAACTGATCAGCTTTTTCCTGTATATGAACAACAGCTTGATCTACAGATGGCTTGTTTTAGTTCATGTAGTTTTCATTTTGGCAAAGTTAAACTCGTTTACAGTAAAACTCATAGCTCAAAAACCAAACTCAGCATCTTTCATTTATTATTTCCCTAGCGGGAGCAATCATGTGTTTTTGAGATAAAATTTCAGGTACCTTTATATTTTAACAAATACATGTGTTGGCAGATGAGGATCGCCTGTTTTATTTAAATTGACAAAAATTCTATAATGTAACATTTTTAAACATGACAGGAAATGACTTCATTCCATCAAATTTTCTGAGGCGCCTGAATGTTTTATCTCACAAAAACACGACTATAACAATGAACTCTGACCAGTTTTACATGTTTACTTGTCTCAGCTTGTTTTGAGTATTGATGTTCTTGATTATTTGTTTGCAAACATATTTAAATATAAAAATGACTTAGAGATATTGCATTTCATAAATAAGAATACCCTGCAACACAAACAGGCTGTGCTTATTGTAAAAGACTACTAAAATGTTGTTTTTCTCCTAATCTATATGTACATGCTACACAAACACAAATGATTACGTATGTCACACGCCTGTTCTCTCTGCACACACTTCTGACTGACATATCGATGTCATACGTTTATGATCTGCCTTCAAAAAGAGTCAGACTCAAGCTACAAACACACTCCTCATCTATATTTAGTCGTCTGATTAATTATCCTACCACGATACTTTCCCTTCCTATACTTTTGAATAACTCATGAGGAAATTCCCAGGTGGTCTCTCTGTAGCGTTCACAAACTTCTCATTTGGAACAATGTTGGGAAGACAAGCGGTGGGAGGAAAATCAAAAGAAAAAAGGAAGAAAAAAACAGATCATTAAATTTGAATACGGATTTGTCGCGGCTTCTTGTCAAAGGCAATAGCCACAGGCTGCTTTCACTCAAACATTTGTGAGTAGGTTTGTGTTTGCATTGCCGGTGGCTGCTCAGGTAATGCCACGGCTTAAACTGTGTTGACTTGTGGAAAAAAACTGTGAAAAACAATGTAGCAGGGATTTAATCAAAATAAACAAGTTCAAGTGTAATTAAATTGCTTTGACTGTTGCAAAATGCCTTCAAGTACAAACACAAAAATAAGATTTGCAGACAGTTTAAGCAACTTCAGAATAATTCATCTTGGAGAACTTTGAAAAACGGTGGCACTGTAACAAATATAAAATCTGTACTAAGTCAATTTTGTTCCAAAGTTTCTTTTTGATACAAATGGCTCTCCTGACGTGCCTGTCCTTACTCTGGCAAAATGAAGCATGTCCCGCTCGGTTGGCTCCCTTGGATGTTGGGTGAATGAGGCAGATTAACGACCTTCTCACCAATCAATAAAACACAGTCACTTCCTCCAGAATTCTGCGATTGGAGTGGCTACAACATTTTCTACAACAAGGGGCTAAATAAAGGAATTACATTTTCAATCACTTTTGTTTGGAGCACAAAAATAAACATAAAAGTATGTTGGATGAAGGAGGGTCCTGTAGGGAAACGAATGTTCCTAACAGTGTGAGCACACTTGTACTTTTTCAGACAAGCACTGTGGAAAAGAAAACTTTCTGCATAATTTTCATCTCATAAAACAAGGTCCCTGCAGTAGTTCCTGATAGTTCATGTTGCAGTTAGGATAATGCTGGCTTTTACTTTCATACAGCATAAAAAAAGCAATAAAAAATGACCTCCACTTTCTCCCACTCCTTCCTTTTGTTCACTTTAATCTGTTTGATGTCTCCTCGAAGTTGCTTTCTTTGTCAAGGTGGAGAAGTGAGAGAGCATTTAGATCTGCCCTGGGACTCGGTAGCTCTCTGTGCAGCAGCAGTTTAACTAACAATAGCCCTGAGTGATTAGTTTAAGCATTTGGAGAGGGGGGTGGGGCTAATATTTTACTTTTAGGTCTGTCAAGGCAATGTGCTCAAGGTAAATTTGGCATGCAAAATCTTTGATGTTTATTTCTATCCTAAATTATACACAACAAATAAAACCATGCATGCAGCAACACCTTTAAAATGGTATCTAACCATAGATTTTCTATCAACATTGTGTTTCCCATTCATACCTGAACTCAAATGGTAGCGTCTATCATAAAAAAGCACTGATAATGCTTGTTAAAGTTAAAGGGTCATGGGTGGAGGAAAAAAGTCTTGTCCAAAAACACTATAAAGCATCACAATTAAAAGACCAAATGCTCATAATGCTTATTGCCCCATCTTGCTGTATGTTTTACTTTTCTTTGAAGAGGCATCCCTACGTGTAAAGGACAAAAATCTGAGGAAAAATGGCTTCATTTATTTTGTGTCTTTGTGTTTGCTTAAGATAAATCTTAATAAACATTTAAGACATTAATTAAAGGATATGTTTATACAAAAAACATGTAATGTATTTAGGTGCTTGTTTTAAGATACAGACTCCTTCAATTAAAACACCTTACCCTATAGAATTAAAACATAAAATAAACATAAAAAATTATCTAGTCAAAGTGCAGCTATAGCAGCTTCCTTTGAAGTTCCCCATAAATTGACTGAATTGAATCCCATGCCAAGTACTGCTGCAATCTGTGTAAATCCAGCAGAACCTGATGGGACTTAAGTGTTTACAACAACTCAGTCAGTCAACTCTGAAATAGTATCAGATGTCAGCAACACTGTAAACACAGCTTCCAGGGAAAAAAGCTGTTGCACTGCTCAGATTTTCTCCTAAAAGCACAAAATGGCTAGAAGACAGAATCTTTATTATTGCACACGTAAAAGTTTCATCACTGATCTGATAAAAGAGACAAAATAGAGATGACAAATCTCTTAAACTGTCCAACACTGTGAGCACTCAGTCAACATGAAAGAGAACATGATAGCCATCTTGAGTTATGGAGCAGTTGTAGGTGAGTAAACAAGAGCTGAGCTGACAAATCTGATCATTTTAGATAACTGAGGATGTTTGATGTGCTAAGATTTATTTAAAAGACAAGATTCTTAACAGGAATAAAAAAAAACTCAGATACTTGTCGACTTTATGGTAGGATTAAAAAAAACTAATGATATAATAAAACAGCACCGAGCAAAGATTTTGTGTTATTGATGTGGAAGAAGCACCCGGCTTTCATTTAACAGCAGAGAAGGCTGTTCACATTTGCTGAGGAAATAGTTTAGGAAACACTCCTGTAAATAACTCTTTAGTCCTACAGTAGACGCTTTGAGGATTCTGACTCCTCACCGCCGCCTCCTCACAGTAAAAGTTTGTTGCCACCTGGAGACCTTGGGCGGGTTCCATCAAGGGTCTGTTTGCTGAAGATAAGCTGAAGCCGGCTCCTCTGCAGACAGACCCTTTTGCAAAGAAATCATTAACAAGGCCATTTCTCATGGCGCTTCAGTGATTTCTCCCATCATTTTCAGTATCCTGAACACCGACGGTGTCTGCGTAACTTAATGACTTTCTTGACTTTTCACAGGTAAGGAAGTGAGAAGAGCAGCTATAATCTTTTAAGCAGGCCAAAGGTAACGCTGAAAGGAGGAATTGGCTAAGCGAGCTTTATTATGAAAACAGATTTAAATAATCTTTGAATTTATCAGTTACTCCATGGACTGCTCCATTAAAATCCTTTAAAAGTTCAGACACATCTTTTTTTTTCTCCCATAATCCAATTTTTTTTGTTCCTATTGCATTCTCCAAACAAATTCCAATTATGTGTGTTTTATGTTGAGTTTAATTACTTTTGGGTTCAATGTCAAACACCTGGACGGAATAAAAGCTGAAGGATACCACGTTCTAGGCAAACTGTTACGGGGGTGGGGGGCGGGGGGCAGACCTTTTAATGCTGAGCTTATCTTTTGTGGCAGCTGTTTTTATGAGAAAACAGCACCTTTTAGCCCTCATCTGGCCAAGCGGTGCTACACTTCACAGTCCATCTGCTACTGCATGCTGATAATCTCAGTGTTCCCAGTGAACAAACTTGAAATGCCTTCACACCTGTTAACCTACTTGAGAAATTGTGCAGCAATAGACAGAAATCTTTTATGTCCCCCAGACAAATCAGAAATCAATTTCCCTGATGGCTTCGGCCAAATTTAAATTTGCCAAGCATGTATAAAGCAGCTCTACACAACAATGTAAAGACAGTTTGTTAAAGCTACAATGGCAAATCTGCAAAACAAGCTATAGTCACAGAACACTCACCCCTCCCATTGGCTATCATTCCTAGGTCACGTCCCCCTGATACCGGAACATTCGCAGAGGAAACGAGATAAACACCAGTTGTCATTTTCTAGGTCCAAACATCTTTTGTTGTCCGTGACTTCAAATGGTGTTTTTCTTTTTGGGACTCTAGTAGTTTGTCCTAAAGTTGAAGTGGTAGCAGCTGTTTCTCCTTCGGTGAGATAGGCAACTGGATGGTCCAATATTTGCTTTCAGTTTTTAGACAAATGCAAGAGAACCACTTCATTTTATTTTTTTGTAGCACCACAAAATAGCCTGCTTATAGCAATACTATTTTAGACATTGTTAAGAGGCATGAAGAAAAAAAATGTTTTAAGCTAGCTTGTTTTGCAGATTTGCCCTTGTAGCTTTGATGAATAACAAGATTGGGAAAAATTAGTGTCCCTATTGAACAAAATGCATAAAAAACTAATTCCATCTCACCTATTATTCTAAACCAATATGTGTCAAAAGGATGATCTGCATTCCCTCTAAAATCTGATGTTGCAGCCTGTAGCAGCATCAAAATATGACAAAGCATGAAGCAGCAAAATGGGCAACACAGCTGATTTGAAAAAGGCAGTTAAGATAAAATATATTATTTTCAAACAGTGAAGATAAAGGTTTCCTTTTACGTAAAACAACGTAGAACTTAGAGAAGAGGACAGTTTGTGTTATCAACACCCACCAAAAGGCAAATGGGTAGATGAAAATGCATTTTCTGTGTCTGTGTGCATGCTTGTGTATGTTAAGTTTACACTACAAAAACAGATTTTCAAAAAAGTAAAAAAAAGCCTTGTTTTTAGAAAATTTCTTTTAATTTTAGTTTAAAAACAAAAACAATGCTCTGTGAAAACAGCACTAATTGAAATAAGGTAAATATTTTTGAATATGATCAAATTTTCTTGTCTTGAGTAAAAATAAAAATCCACCAGTGGGGTTAGCAAAAGGTGCTTGGTTAGAATTCTTAAAACTAGCAAATTAATCTAAATGTTAGATTTATTTTCTTTCTTTAAAATCAGTTTTTGCAGTGCATGAACCACTTTTTTTATTTCAATGAAACAATCAGGAAGCAGTTTTTACATGCTCACATACAATTGGTTAAAAGTAGGTGTAAATCCAATTGAAGAAGGCCTCCACAGCCAACAGACTTTAGAAAACAATAGCAAGGCTAAAACTCAGACAGTTGTATGATACTGAGCTAAACTGTGGTGAGGATGAAGCTCAGAATCATCCACATGATGCAGAACAAGACCTACACATTGTGTGATATCTTTGCCTCCAACTTTAGCATAAACCCTATTAGTAGGTTAGCGAAATATCTCAGAAACCACTGGAAAGATCTTATTAAAAAATAAAATAATTTTCAACTGGTGACAAGTTTTGTTTCAACCTGTCATACGCTGGCAGGTTATACGCATTCCTTGTTGTTGCACTACAACAAGAACTTTTAGAATCCATCCATCCATCCATCCATCCATCCATCCATCCATCCATCCATCCATCCATCCATCCATCCATCCATCCATCCATCCATCCATCCATCCATCCATCCATCCATCCATCCATCCATCCATCTTCTTCCGCTTATCCGGAGTCAGGTTGCGGGGGCAGCAGCTTAAGGAGGGAGGCCCAGACCATATTCCCTCCAGCGTGTCCTGGGTCTTCCTTTGGGTCTCCTCCCGGTTGGACGTGCCCGGAAAACCTCACCAGGGAGGCATCCAGGAGGCATCCTAATCAGATGCCCGAGCCACCTCAACTGGCTCCTCTTGATGTGGAGGAGCAGCGGGTCTACTCCTAGCCCCTCCCGGATGACCGAGCTTCTCACCCTATCTCTAAGTGAGAGCCCAGACACCCTGCGAAGAAAACTCATTTTGGCCGCTTGTATCCGTGATCTCGTTCTTTCGGTCACTACCCAAAGCTCGTGATCATAGGTGAGGGTAGGAACGTAGATCGACCGGTAAATCGAGAGCTTCGCCTTTCAGCTCAGCTCTCTCTTCACCACGACTGACCGGTACAACGCCTGCATCACTGCAGACGCAGCACCAATCCGCCTGTCGATCTCACGCTCCACCCTTCCCTCACTCGTGAACAAGACCCCGAGATACTTAAACTCCTCCACTTGGGGCAGGACCTCGTCCCTGACCTGGAGAAGGCATTCTACCCTTTTCCGACTCAAGACCATGGTCTCGGATTTAGAGGAGCTGATTCTCATTCCAGCTGCTTCACACCCGGCTGCGAACTGCTCCAGCGAAAGCTGGAGAACTTTTAGAATATATTTAAAAAATGTTGTACAGCAAAATATCAGACCCAGCACACTTCTGAGGGTGCATAGTAGTTAAAAGGTCATTCCCACACTAATACTGTTGCTTTTTAGTTAAAAAAGCCAGATTTTACTTTCTAGGGACAGATAAATGTCCTGTGGTTTAATAATCACTGGCCTATTTTCATTGTTTTAGTGAGAGTTATCACAACTGCCAAAAACAACACTTCAGAGCAATACTAGTTCCAACATGCCCCTTTGGGTTGCTTCAAAGGACGCTGTGTCCTTATGATAAAAAGTTCAGGGGAAAAGAATAAAAAAAAAATGTTACTGGTTCCAATGTGGTGCGGGGGGGGGAGGGGAGGATGGTGGTGGGATAATGACATCAAGCTAGAGGGTACCGCAGTGGCCTAATTCTTTGTCCAGATGGTCTGGACAGGTAGGCCTTCCAACAATTAATTACAGGATGTGCTATGCATGGTCAGCACCCCACATAAAGTGCGAGCCAACATAACCACTTTGGAGTAAATAGAATATCTGACTCATTGCTTTTGTCCAAACAATTATAGATTTAATACCTGCTCTAATTCTTTACTTCATGACTCATCCTAAATGGGATTTTATTATTTTGTTGTACCTTTTTACCTTTATTCTTCACAGTCTTCCTTTTATCATAAATGTTTCTAGAAGAAGCTCAAATAAAAACAAACTAAAAAAAGAAACACAGGATGTGATTTTTTTTGTATTTTAAAAGGTTTTGTAGGCCAGTCATAACTTGTATTTTGCTGATGGTAAAATCTGTTAGATGTGTCCTAATAATAGAAGAAAGCCATCTGTTTCTTTCTGAACAGAGGTCTGTTTTTTAAGTTGTTAGTGTGCTTGAAGCCAGAGAATGCAGGGTATACTTTGCAGAAGGATGCAGAGCAGCAGCAGAGATGGACGGGAGGGGGCTTTATGGAAATTAGCTGTAATTATAGAGGAATAAGTGAAAACAACAAAACAAGGCAAAATCACAGTGTTTGATCATAGGGTTAGAAGTGTGCAATAGGAGAACCATCTGTGGATGTAAAAAGAGGAGAAACACAAAGCCATTTTAGTCTTTGTTGAGGAGCAGAACTTGGTTTGATGAGGCGGATCTTGTGCTGAAGTTAATGTTGTGCCTCATCAGAAGCATCAGATGTTCTACAGAGTGCCTCTTGTTGTTGACTGATGAAGAAAATGGGCATTTGTCCACACACAGCAGGAGCTATTACATTTCCTAAATACATCTGCTGTAAAGACGATGCATTTAATGTGTCATCCAGCTCTAGAATATTGCATTAGCTTAGAAATTCAATAGCAGTGGAGTTATGGGATAACAGTACTAAAGGCAAAAGGCAGTGTGTCATGCAAGCACAAAATTCCCACTGCAACCAAAACTTGCTTAAAGAGGCAACTTCACTGAGAAACCATTTTTTACTTATTACTTTTGAAAATGATCGGTCACTCTGAGTTTACCATGCAGGCTGAATGTGAAAATAGTCTCCTACACCTATCTCCTGCATTAGCTTCTTATCAAAAATAGATGGTGAAATGCTAGGATTTGAAAATCCTGACAGATCTATGTCACACTGTCACTTAACATTCATGGACTCACCCATCTTGACTCATGACGGGGAAGGCTGTTGTTGCTTTAGCGTCCAGGAAATGGCAGAGTAAATCTCGCCTAGTAGAAGCTAACCATTAGCATTAGCAACTCCACAACACGGCAGAACTCCTTCAGGCTTGTGTTATTTATGGAGATAAAACATCAACGTTGCAGAGCAAATGGACTAGGGTTGTGTTGCTGTTATCCAATTTAGAGGCGAGATGTCCAAATATCAGACTCCAGATGTCCAAATAACATTTTTTTATTTCTCGATTTATCTAAGGCTTTCAATCTTGTTGACCGTAACCTACTTCATGATAAACATTACTATATAGGCCTCGACACTATTGCTATTTTCTGGTTTAATCCTCATTGTAGGCGACTGTTTGTTTCCTTCCATAGTGCTCAGAGCAAAGTGTTCAAGAGCCGGGAATGCCTCAGGGCTCTGCTTTAGGTTCACTTCTGTTTTCTATTTTTACTAACGATCTCCCTTCAGTCATTACTATTTGTTCTATATGCCGATGATACGGTTCTCTGTTTTGCATCCTGATCCTTTTCAGTTACAAACTCAGCTACAGTTAGACTTTAACTTGGTTCAGAATTGGCTTCTTGATAATAAATTAATCTTAAATATGAAAAGAAAACCTGCTCTATGCTTTTGAGTACTCATTATAAATTACACTCCTCTCCATTCTCTGATTCTTATATTCAGTTTATTGATGGGTCTTTTGTGCAAAATGATACTTTTAAATATCTTGGTTTGTGGCTTGATCCAGAATTGAACTTTAAACCAAAGACCATATTCCATTCTGAATCCTATATTTCGATCTGCTAACTGCTTTAATCATAGTTAGGAATAGAATAATTACACAGTTGATTTAACCTATTAATGATTATGCTGATTTTACTAAAATACCTTTGAACAAATTCTACAACCCTTAAATACACAGTTTCACTCACTCTGCCAGTTTATATTTAAATGTCCACATCGAACACATTGTATATTATTTAGTAAACTAAATGGGTTACAGCCCTTCAAAAGACGGTGATATCATTGGATTGTTTAAACATATACTTTGACTTTGTTCTATATTTAAAATAATTATTAATTCCTGCAACATCTAGATACTCTTTGAGAAGTACTCAATGTCTTTTCTTTACAGTGCCTCGTTGTTTTAAAGAGATAGGACGTAGCACCTTCCAAAATAAGGCTCCTTCTCAGTGGAATAAGTTACCTGTAACCATTCGATCTTTGACATCACTTTCTTTGTTTAAGTTTTCTTTATTTGATTTCCTGGAGACTGTTTTAAGTAGCTTATTTGCTGTCTATTACGTAATATGCGATTTGTTTCTTATTTACTGGTTTTCACCTTGTGAGACCCACTGTCATTAAAATTATAACAATAGGATCTAGGATAGGTAAAGGATGTTTGTTGTGTTTTGTAACTTATCTGCATGTCCATGTTTCTGTTATTTTGTAACTTTTGTTTTATGGACCCCCTTGAAAATGAGATGCTACATCTGAAGGGGCTTTCTATAAATAAATAAATATTAAAATAAATAAAATTCTGCCATCTGAAGCTACTTTCTCCTCTGGCTGAATTTTCTGTAAAGAAACAGGTGCACCGGAGCTTTTTTTCACCCAGATTACAACTTACAAGTCATGTGTTCTACTATAGACCACTGCAGATGTATTAAAAATATGAGTAAAGTTCCTATTTAAAATTTGTGACAAAGTCCCTATATTAGATTGCTCTTCAGTGTCAAGAGTGGTTTTAAAACTACATTTGATATAAGTATAAAATAAATCCAGACTTCTTGCTCCAAATGTTGCTTCATTTGTAAAATCCAACAAAACTTCACAAATCATCAGCAGGATCTGTTTCATTTATGAACCTACTTGAACAAAAATGAGGGATTCCTGATATCTAATGCAAATAAACACCTGTTAGCCTTAAGTTTTGTGTTCTCACTAAGATGCAGTGATAATTCCCTTTAATTCCAACAGTTTTTCCCCTTTTTCTGTCATTCATACAAAAGTGTTGATTCTCAAAGTGGCATTAAAAGCGATTACAGAGCTTCTGTGTAGAAGAGCCATAAGCAACCCCCCCCCACGCTGCCCCTAATAAGAGCTCGCCTTACAAACAAGATGAATTATGCTCCCTCTTTTCTTAAGCCTCAGCACTTCAGTGAAACCTCTCAGACTAGCATTGTATGCTCATTATATCTCACTGCTGAAGACAATAATGGCTCAGATTTCCACACCATTTTAGCAGAGGAAGATTAAGGCTCGAGTACGGCTCGCTCAGAAGCACAATCTCCCTTTTTCTTTCCTTCTTTTTGGGATTTGTTATAATTAGTAATCCATGCATTCTCCAGATAAGAGTCATTTATGTTTCTTGTAACTCTTGTGACACTATAATGTGTAATTCTGTCAATAAATAAATAATAAATAAATAAATAAAGGTTACACGTTATAAGTACTTGACATTCTTGTTGTCATCAAGGATTTGTGAAAAGACAAATTCATCACTCAATGTGCCATTCTTCTCCGCTGCAGAGTCCAATTACTCATTTGCTCCACATGAACAGATGAGTAATAGGATAATAAGCTCGGTATAGTATACACAAACGTTCTGTTGCAGGACGAATGCAGCTCAGTGAGGCAACAGAGACAGATGCAAGCTGTTCTGATTTTCCACAAAGGGCAGCTGGCATCGAGGTTTTGCTCTAAAGTTTGGTTGGCGCTGGCAAGGATTTTATCGGATGTCATGGATCTACATCCATCTGTGCAAGAGTCAAAAATAAGCATTTGTTTGATAGCAGACATCAGCAATAAGTAACACATGTGCTATTTCAGGACGCCACATTTGATAGATTTAAAGGCACATTTAAGTAATATTTTAAATAGAATCTGGATAAAAGCTGAAAGATGTGCTTACGCCAATAATTAACCTCAGAAGTGAGTGGAAATTACTCATAAGTGAATGCTGCTTCCTGTTTTTTTTTTTTTTTAATATTTTTACAGGTGTTGCATTTCTAATGAATTTTCATTATTTTTGGTGCAAAGCATGTGTGCAAAAAATTAAATGTTTGTATAAAAGAATGTATTTTCTGACAGAATATAATACTACTAGCCAATAAAAAGATGTCTTACCACAGCCACTCAGAGGGAAAAACACAAATGCTGATGTCCACGGATAGAAAATAGAAAAGAGTCTTCTAGAAAGCAGAATGCCCACATTCCTCTTCCTTCCTTTTTGCTGATAACAGAAAATGTTCCCAAGAGTCACAGAAAGCAATGGCACAACTTTCTTGCTGGACATTCTTTGATACGCAGAGGAAAAAGAAAAACACTTCTCTAGTTTTATTGAATGAAGCTGTTTCACTTTGCAAAGGCTACAAGAACACATATCCAATAGATCCGTTTGTCTGTTAATGCAATCAGAGGATGCTAGCTAGTTACCTAGTCTGGTTAATTAACCCACTGAGGTTTGGGCAGAGCGAAGGCTGCGATCTCAATAGGCCTACTGGGCTCAATCAAGACCACAAACTGTACATTGTATATGGCGTAAAAGTGTTGAAGTAAACACATTCTCTTCCTCCTGTCATACCCTGGGGAGCTACTAATCAAACCACAGTGCACACACACAGTGGTGCCTACGCACAAAACCAAGAGTAAATTGGAGAGAAAAGACCCAAGTCTGTGAACCCTCGGTCCTTTATTTTAATTCCTTGGGTACACGTCAGCTCCTTCACTTCCTCTTGAGATACTTTTGCCAAATGATGGGTAGAAATCACGCTATATTGTAAGGAGTTCTGCTTTGGCTTTAATCATCAGCTTGCTTGGTTTGTTTCAAAAGAGTCAAAATGATGCAATTAGAGCATTGATCTACAGTCAGTCATTCAGCTCTGTTCGTAACTAGCTGTAGTCCGCCAAGGTCTCATCTATCTTAGTTATTTTGTTTTTAAATATTTAGAATTATTAGATTTTGATACATGTTTATTATTAGTATATGTTCTAATGTATTTTTAAGTAATCCACTTTACCTAAATGTGTCAATAAAACATTGTTTTCCACACATTATCATTAGGAAAAAGTATTGTAGATTTTATACGCATTAGAAGACACGGTCCAGGTAGTACACATTTCAAACTGTATTTTATGGATTCATTAAGGTTACTTCAAAGTACTGAGTGATGGTAGCTTTTTGCTTCTTGTTAAAGTATATCACATGGTACATAGTGTAAGGAAGAGAGCACTAATGCAAACCTCTGAGGGATACAATTCTATATACAATTTCTACTGGAGGTGGACTGCACAGGAAAAAAAGTACAGCGATGGGACAGAGGAAAACAGAAAAGGTTCCAATCATATCACCAGGTCAGAACATTTATCATCCGTCGAGGTCTTCTTGTAAATGACGACAAGGTCCTGCCCCCAAATTTCCCAGAACACAGGCAGAAAATAAATAATTAAACGCCAATTTTTTTCATCTGAGCTTCTTGAATGATAAATGACGAGTCTTGGATGGCTAGCACGAGGAGCAAAGTTCAACACTAAGGGAAAAAAAGAGGAAAAGGATAAAGAAGTGAGTGAGGAGCACTCATTTTGGGCTTGTGTCTTTCCTTATAGAGGGAGAAAACTGACCAGCATGAGTGGGCAAATAACTCTAATAATAACAGTTAAAGTGCAGATCAGGTGAGATGTCAATAACAGTGTAATGCATGCTGTAATTAAATTCAGATTTCAGCTCATCTCAGCTTCATTTGTGCAGCACTTTCCAAATAAAAGTGTAACCCAAAGCACTTTTCAGAGATAAATCAATACATAAACAGGCCTGGCATAGCTAAAAATACAACAGAGAATGGAACATAAATCTATAGACAATTTATAAATGCAGTATATATATACATATATGTATATATATGTATATGTAGGGAGGATTAACCCCTTGAGATGATACATGTCATTTTCAAGGGGGTCCTCTATTACGTCAATACAGCAGGATACAAGACAGCAGATCAAAAAATACAGTTACAGACAGCGTTACATCACACACACACACACACACACACACACACACACACACACACACACACACAAATATACAGTGCTTAATTTGTAAGTCAACTGTTACCGGAACGAAAGTAGTGATGTCGGACCAAAGTTCACTAAAGACAAAACTGATGCCGGATCGCGCGTGGGGGGTGAGATGCGCCACCGGCTCATAATTAATGGAGTTTTTGACGAATAACTTATAATTGTGCCCACATTCCCAAAGTTTACACAAATTTCTCACAAGGTCCTTGCATACTGCAGAGTTGCATCAGTGGGTTTGTAGGGACCTCTGACATTTACATACCTTTTATTGCTACAATAATTTGTTAGAATACTTACAAAAAATCATCAAAGTGATTTTCTACCATGAGGTTTAGACAGTCCCTCTGCTCAGAACAAAAGAAAAAATATGCTTGACAAAAATGATCAGGAAATGATTAGGGATCATCATATAATTAAGGATTACTGTGAGACTAACTCACAGAACACCAAACATGAAAACATCTGAAAAGATTCCAGAGTTCTTAGGAGGTTATTGTTGTGTTCATGCTGCTCTGATGAGTTGGTTCTGATTAAATGTTTAGGAAGAGCTGGAGCTGCAGGGAAATGCAGCTTTATCTCAGCTGTTTGCTTGAATACTTTAATAAACCACTGCTAAGGTCAAAATGTTACAACTCTGCTTTAGTGCTGCAGAAATGTTACAACATTATAAAATGATCTCATCACGTGTTTGTACTCCAGCTTCCTTAAATCTTCCGCTGCCCAGATCAATATATTAGGATGACTTTTACATGAGTGAGGCTGCAGCATGCTGGTGGCCATTTCTCACCAGAAAAAAGTATTTATGTTGTTAATATTAGGTTTTAACCTGGTTTTACTGGTTTTAACGGAGGTAAATACTGGCGGTGGTTATGTTCAACTCCGAACTTGACTTGAAAAAAAACACGACGAGCCTCGGGGGAAAATCTCTAAAGGCTGAAAGGAGGTAAATCTGCTACAGTCCTCGACAGAAAACCGTGTTATTTAGTGGTGATTTTGTTTGATTTGACAAACTTTAATCTCAAAGCTGCTGCTCGTGAGCGCCGTGCGGGTGCGGCGCTGCCAAAGCGTCTGTTTCCGCGACTGTGATTGGTCAAATGACAACACGCTAAAACAAAGATCGTTTGTGAACAAGATGAATCCCTTCCTTCCCTTATTGACTGCTGAAACCAGAACGGCTTATTTGGCTTAAAACAGCGATTTTGCCGAAAAGCGAAAAGTTTAGGTATGAGATTGGACAAATGAACCACTCACCCGTAAGTCCCTGCCCAACACAGCATCCTCATTTACCCATTGTAATCACGAGGTAGCAGCGCGAGTTAACGGATCCTAGCAGACAATTACCGGAACGCGTCCCTTCAAAATAAGACAGTTCCCGGATCCTGTTACGGCAAGATCTGGCTCAAATTAAGCCCTGTATATATATAATGATTATGTGCCTACTGTACAAGCCTGTGGGGGCAGTGCTATGATCTGGGGTTGCTGCAGTTGGTCAGGTCTAGGTTCAGCAACAGGATGTGCTCCAAGAATGAGGTCAGCTGACTACCTGAATATCCTGAATGACCAGGTTATTCCATCAATGAATGTGTTCTTCCCTGATGGCACGGGCATATTTCAAGATGACGATGATAAATGACCCGCACTCATATAGCGCCTTTCAGAGTCAGAGGACTCCAAAGTGCTTCACACTACAGTGTATCATTCATCTGTTCACACACACTCACACGCTGATGGTGATGAGCTACAATGTAGCGACAGCTGCCCTGGGTGCACTGACAGACTCGAGGCTTCCGAGCACAGGCGTCACCAGTACCTCTGACCACCAGCAGCAGGTAAGGTGGGTTAAGTGTCTTGCCCAAGGACACAACAGCATTCTCTTCTGGGAGCCGGGATTGACCCTACAGCCTTCATATTACTGGACAACCTGCTCTACCTCCTGAGCTACTGCTGCCTGGATTTTGGCAGCCCACAGGAAGCCAAAAAAAGAACTAAATGTTGTCTTCTACCCCTCATTCCAAATAATTAAAAACAGACACAAAACTTAAAAACATAGTTTTGGGGGCTGATCTGTCCATTAATAGTCTTGGGTTGCAGTGTTTTGACTAAATTAATTCAACGTGCAGAGAAAGCTGGGAAAAGTTCAATTAACCTGCATTTTGAATAAAAAAGTCTGCTTCACGTTCTACCTCCTGTGATGAAGTCAGAGTGAACGGGTCCTTTTTACTAACAGAACAAAAGAGGAAGCAAGTTTAATCAAAGTGTGCTGATTTGTTGAACCATGCAACTTCCTCTGCCTCTTTCATTTCCATGTCTTTAATAAAGTCATTCCAATGCTTGTTTTGATTTTTAGTGACAAACTTCTATCAGCTGTAGCAGACTTTGTCACGACGTAGGTAAACAAATATGACTTTTTGGCAAATTGCGGTTTCTTCTCATTTGGAAGGCCAGTGACAAAAACATGGCCTGATGTGTTCTGCCACGGGTTGATTATACTCAGCCAACATCTAGAGTGAATGATAACTACACCAACATGTTTTTGGCATAACTTTCTCTCTCTGAGCTTCTTGATAGAAAAATAATTGGCATCTACGGTTCTACACGCCTGTTTCTATGAAGAAAATATCCAACAAATAACATCAACTTCCATCAGTTGTAGCATCTATTCAAGGTCTGAACTTTATTTCTTAACATATTTCTGTCTTCCTCCTGATTCTTTTTCAGTGAGTAGGTGTGATGGTAACTCACCTGCTGTGTAATAGTTAGGGGACAATTTAGTTGCAAGCAGGACAAGTTTTAAATGAGACAAGCTGAATCAAAACAGATATTTCATTAGTCATTACTTGTTAAAGAAAAAGAAAGGTATTTCAGGGTGAGTGGAGAATAAACCAGTCTATCTCACATCTACTGAAAGGCTTCTATCATAAATATTCAGAGATCAGGTTTAGAAATTACACCTGGTAAGTTTCCCTTCAGGGGCTCCTGTGGAAACAAGTTGACAGGCACTGAGGGTAGGTGTAGATTTGACTTTTTTCATGTTGTCAATACAAATCAAAGCTGTTGGAGCCACCAAAGATCATGACAACCCAAGGCTTTTAGATTTATTGACTAACAAAAAGGTATCAAAAACAAATTAGTTCATTCTCAGTTCTTTTTGTTACTCATTTTGAGATATACATGTTGAAAAATTTAAACACAGCAAATCAACCAACCAACCCACCAACAAACCAATCAACCAACCCACCAACCAAAACCAACCAACCCACCCACCAACCCATCAGCCCACCAACCAACCAACCAACCAACCAAACAACCAACCCACCCACCCATCAACCAACCAACCAACCAACCAAACCAATCAACCAGCCCACCCACCCACCAACACCAACCAATCAACCCACCCACCAACCAACCAACCAACCAACCAACCAACCAACCAACCAACCAACCAACCAACCAACCAACCAACCCACTCATTTTGAGAAATACATGTTGAAAAATTTAAACACAGCAAATCAACCAACCAACCCACCAACAAACCAATCAACCAACCCACCAACAAACCAATCAACCAACCCACCAACAAACCAATCAACCAACCCACCAACCAAAACCAACCAACCAACCCACCCACCAACCCACCAGCCCACCAACCAACCAATCAACCAGCCCACCCACCAACCAACCAGCCCACCCACCAACCAACCCACCCACCCATCAACCAACCAACCAACCAACCAATCAACCAGCCCACCCACCAACCAACCAACCCCCGAACTGAAAACTGTGGGGTTTAATTTTATACATATTTTTATTAGATTGGCTTCAAAAGAAAAACAAAACCTAAACATAAGTAAAAGTGTTTCAGTGAGCAGCGTTCACCTTTGTTTATCCTCAGTTTGCAGCAGCTCAGTTATCACATCCCACTCAGTCAGATTTAAGAATGAATTTCTACTTGCCTGACTGTCATTTCCAGGCAAATGCTTCTCATGAACGAGAGGTGAAAATGACTTCCTCCTCTGTTCATTCCTGTCTCCTTCATAATGTACCACCGTTTCTCCTTCCACAACTGCCATCAACTGTTAAGTGATGATTACTGAAACATCCTCATTTTTATCGACTTTTAGAGCAGTACAGCTAAAAGTGTCATACATATGCAAATGCTCAACTTTCATCTTGAAACAAAGCAAGAATAAAATGATCGCTTTAATTTGGTCCAAAAATGACACGTGCTTGACCTTTTCCAGACCTTTCATTTTAAAATACTTTTTGAACATTAAAGTGTGAATGTAGGTTCTCACTTCACCTGAAAAGCTTTGAGATTATTATAAAATAAACTGAGATAAAATGTGCTTCAGTGTTTGATCCTCTTGAATGTAATTCCAGCAGCCATGGTGAGGATGAGAGCATCCCAGGCTTCTCTTTAAACACAAGATCAAGGCAAAACTAAAAGATGAGCTCAGTCACCAGCAACAAATGTTTTTGTAATAATTTGTCTCTAATAATTGACTTTACTAAAAAACCAAACAGGAAAAACATATAAACCTCCAGGTCCTTTAAATTAAATGGCTAAAGTAACTGAAAAGTTACATGGAGTTTTTCCACAGATGTGAGCTTCATGAATGATGAGTCATTAAATGAACTCATGCCCAGACGTGGAGAATGGTCCAGCTGGCACACACATTCTCATCTTCTACACCAATAGATTTTGTCTTCCACATAAATAAAACACATATTATTCAAAGAATGATGAAATGATTAACATAAGATGCTAATCACAGTGAAATGTAAAATGAGCAATGCCGTTTCATCGCGGATAAGCAACAGCACTTTGGATGTGAGTGGGAGTCAAATCTAAATATAGATTCAGACCTAATTTCAACATCAGATTGTCGGCATAACAATACTACAGTCTATTTTAAAGGAAACCCAATCTGCTTTTGTTTTCAGTGCCAGTATGTTATTTGCTTTGTTTGCACACACTGAAAAAACCTGCGTATATAACACATAAACAACATTCTAATTTAGCCGTTTAATTAAAAGGGTTTCTTCTTACAGAAGCAAAACAACATCAACTAAGATAACAAAATATTATACAAACATCATGTTCAGGTGCTCCTAGCACTCACTGGCATTTATGTGATTAGTTGAGGTTGAAATTACCAGCTATGTTCTCTGCCCGAGAACCGCACCCAGCCTTGAAGATCCTTTCCCATTCAATTTAACGGCATGTTGCCCCTGTCCTCCTTAACTATTTGCCTGTGCCGTTCCGATACAGTGCATCACTTCTGCTCCCTGATTGGACAGGACACCCTACAGTCCTAGCTGAAGATGGGTGACCATAACCTCTCACCCAACTCTGCTGCTTCACTTAGCTCAGATTTAATTAACTCCAACCAGCCTTACTCCTGAAGTGACGGGTGCAAAGGACTCCACGGCCAGTGGGGTTTCTGATCAAGAAGTGTGCACGGATACAGACTTGGGACTTCAAAGCCACAGGAAAACAGAATCACAAGTTGGTGATTGTGATGCCATGGTTAGCGAAATGCATGAAAAGCAACACAAGGTTTACGTTGTGTGCTGTGGGCCACAACTTTTCCCTCTGCACTCGACCCTTTATCCCGCTGGCATACCAAAAGTTCCTCCTCCAAACTTCCTCCCTGATTTTTTAACTACTCTACTTAATTAGGCCCTGCAGTTAAACAATGCTGTCTGCCTCTGAGCGTCTGGTTTTACCAGCAGAAAACAGAGAGAGGCAGAGGAGACAGGGGCAGACTCATATTCAACTTATATAAAACTAAAACAAAACAAAAAAACATAACTCTGCTGACACACCATAATTCACCTCCAACTCTCTCCTTGTGGGAGGAAACCAGCTGACAAACAGCACATGCACACACACACACACACATACACACGGGATTGATAATATGAGTTTGACATAGCCGGGTGGTTTGATGCTGATGCTCTATTTAAAGACATGCACAGTGTAATCTTTATTTAAAATGATTGTCCATCTGCTCTTGCCTCAGCTCTTCTTGGAGACCAGGCGATCCACGAGGACTCCTCCACACCAGCCTCAGCAGCACTTGACAAATGTGCCAGCCTTGTAAAATGCTTGTACAAGCACAAACATATCTGGACTATTTATCTTCCTGCTGGAAAATTTATCAGAATATGAAAGCATATCAAGCGCATCCATTTCGTTTGGAATAAAATCTGACAATCACTGGCAGATGTTGGGCAAATGATAGATGACCCATCCATAGAAGAGAACTGAAAATGGCAGTTTCACACTGAAATTATTTCATGTTTAATATCCGGTTGGTTTCCTTCCAGCTATTCACATTTCACTTGTGAAGAAGTAATTCTGGAGCTTGATGTGCCTTGAAACAGCTGTGGTCAGAGATGCATCACTGACTGAAGCGCAGGATAAAATATTTGCTCCATAGATCACCTTTTGTTCAACTTCAGATGGCTCTGCTGTGCCATGAAAACAAATTCATCATTCTTTCAATCTATTTAATATATATGTGGTTTTTCAGCATTTTTTCTAGGTTCCCAATAGACAATATAGTTATTGGGGGAATGTTCTATTTGTTTTGATAGTTTTTATGTTCCCATCTGAGTAAATGACCTTGCAAAACCTTTGCATGATTCCTAATCAAGCAACAACTTGCTCAGAAGATAATGCCCCCCCCAAAGAGAAATAAATAAATAATATTATCAATTAATAATAATAATTAAAGCCAAAACAAGCAAGTAATCAAACCAATAAAATATATTCTCATTGTGGAACAATGTGTAGGCTTATAGAGTTAAACATTTACATCAGTGGCTCCCAAACTTTTGAGTTTGACCCACAAAAGAACAACAGCTCAAATGTGTCACCTCACATCACTGGCTGGTCTCTTTGCTTACAGCTAAAAAAGATGAAGAACCAAGCACATTGAAAACAAACTTTGTTAACGAGCTAATGTGTTGGACCTAAATTTTAAGAAACATAATAGAGGCTGGACCAAAGATGGAGGCGTTAAAAGGATAAACTAAATAAACAAGATTTTTTTAAATAAAATAATACAGACAAAGGGACCAGTGAACAAGAACATAGAACAAGAGCAGCAGACTGAAGCAGCAGGGGTTGGTCACATCACACTCCCACGAAGCTAAGGGAGCAGCTATAGCAGGGGCAGCTGATTAGTGGAATAAGGAGCAGCTGGGTTGATGAGCAGAATGACATGCAGGTGTGACAGTCTAAGGGAACTGGACCGCTGAGGGAAACAATGACTGGATGACACATTGTGTAGACCAGGGGTGCCTATCCTGGTCCTGGAGGGCCACTATCCATCATGTTTTAGTTGTATCCCTGTTCCAACACACCTGCTTTTAATCAGCATCTCATTAAAATACTTCTTTAGAGCTTCATGACCTGCTGAACAGCTCATTCAACCATTGAATCAAGTGTGTGGGAGCAGGAAAACAACTAAAACATGCTGTATAGACGCCCTCTAGGACCCAGATTGGGCACATCATGGGACTAAAAACAAACCAACCAAACAAGAAAGGAAATCTTAACCAAATAAATATTGCAATGAAGTTAAGAAAATATTAATTATCTACAATAAGGCTTAGACAAAAAGAAAAGCCTCCACACAAAGAGTAAGGAGCTTCACTAAGGCCTGTACACATGAAGCCAGGTATCTCCCAAAACAAAGATCGTATTTTTCTACGATCCGGCCTGTCATTCACACGAAAACGCAGATTTATAGTCGTCATTGGCAGCGAATGAGTTAATAGTCTGAGAGTCTGAGAGTCTCAGCAAAAATTCTTAATTTTTTTTTCAGAACATAGATAGTCATAGAGAAAGAAAGCAGGATTAACTTATTTTCCAGTGACAATGCCTGTCCTATGTACGTTACTGAGATGTCACTGACAGTAGCTTTGTTGCAAAGTTTTTCTTACCGTCGATAAATCTAGATATTTGAAAGTAATGAAAAAGTGCTCTGATGACTACTTTGTGTTGCGTAGTTTAGTCTTTGCACTAATTGTTGTTGTTATTTTTATTTATCTGAAAACAGAACTTGTTCAGGACCTAAGAAAAAGCACTTTAAAATATTTATAATTAGAGTATCAATGCCCTCTATGGAGCCACTGACATATTTTTACTTTCTTTGCTCTCCCTGAGCAGCTTGAGGCTGTGTGGAGCACAATAATCCTGTGGGATGGGCCCCTTTAGAAAGATTTATTCACAGTTAGAGGTAAGGGGTAAAAGAGTCAAAGGTCAGTATTTGGTCGTTCATATCACCATAACCCCAGGGTGTTTCTATCAATGCACCGTCTGCATCAGGGTGCAAAACCGTGGAGATTGAAGCACACTTTGCCGAGAGTGGTGTGCCCTGCAATTTTCACGCCACCGCCATATCACAACCAAGGCCGTTACAGTTGGATTACTATTTTCCATCTGGGAAAAGTTGCTTAGAACAGTGATTCCCAAACGCTGTACTCCAGCATTGCCTGAGCAACGTTTACTGAAACAGGTACTTGGAAAAAGACAGAAACATGACAGATTATATCTCTTTTATGAACATTTATGAACAGTTTTCTTCAGAGCAAAACTGAACCCGTCCCCTCCATAGGTAAATTCACCTCAAATACTATGTTAAACTTAATGAATATTCAAAAAAAAAAAAAAAAGAATTGACCAGCATGTAGTTATTAGAGTAAATATGAAAAATAAAAAAAATATATTTGAAAAATGCAGAAGCATGAAATCATATCTTGTCTTTATGGTCAAACACTGCAGTTGCAGCTGAAACTAACAGTGTATTTCTTACCAGGGAGTCTTGTATTGATACATAACAGAACAATAACAGCACAATGTTCACATAGCTTTAGGAAAAGTTCATAATTTTACTTAAATACTATCCAAATGTCTTTACTGACACTTAGCTTAAAGATGAGATTCACTGAGAAGCCTATAAACGATTGGTCACTCTGAGTGTCACATGCATGCAGGACATTAAAATAGTCTTTTACCCCTATTTCCTGCATTAGCCACTGAAAGACAGGGAAACCTTTGGGTCAGAAACAGCTACACAGATCTACGTCCCACTATCAGTTTGAATGCATGCTCACCCACCTTCACTTGTGACCATATAGAAGAACGTTTTGATTTAGCAGCCAGGAAAGGGCAGAGCGTGTCTTGGCAAGTAGAAGCTAACTGTTAGCATTAGCAACTACACAACAAGGTAGAACTCCTTCAGGCTTGTGTCATTTGTGGAGATAAAACAACAAAGCTGCATTTATTTACCCAAGAAAGAAGAGCAGACTGAGAAAAAAAAAAAATCACATTTCTGTTAGCCAATCAGAGGCGAGATGTTTGCACATCATAAATTTTAATGTGTAAGACTCAAAATTCTCACATTTTCCATTCCCCTCCCCAAGTAACTTCTACTTCCTGAAACAATAGTGTGAGGGTTTTCTAGCAAAGAAAATGACTCACAGAGCATTCATTCCTACTCACGACCACAGCAGATTTACTGGAATAATGAGCGTATGCTCTCTTTTAATGAAAATTAATTATAAAAATGTATATGGAATTTTTTATAATGTGGATTATCTGAGGCACAAATCTGTTTTTTTTCCTTTTTCTACTAACAAACAGCTTAATTTGTAAAGTGTATTTTGGGAGATTTTTTTTTTTTAATTATTCATGGTTAGTAATATTATGAATTTATCAGTCAGCAGGTCATCTTTTTAGTTGGTGCCAAATGTAGCAAACTGATCCAGTGTTTCATATGTGTGAAAGTCTTGATTGGTCTCTACGGAGGAACTGGTTAGTAGGGGAAAAAAAGTTGTCAATAGGCTCAGAAGTTCTCGTTAGGCTTCCTGCCATTTTGTGGCTTCACTAATACTTTGTAGTAGGAACTCCCACCGTGAGTTGAGATGCACCAAGCGTTCCTGTCAGAAGCAGCAAAATCACTGATGCTGCTTTTGGGGAATTTCAACCCTCCTTTTTACCTGGCTCTGTAGAACAACATCACACTGCCGGTTCTTTCTCCACCCGCTTTGCTTTTTTGTCATTGTTCTGTGGTTTCATTATAGCAACTCATCTTCATGTACTCTCAGTAATTTGCCATTTGTGGTCGCCTATGGGGCCCTAAAACAGAAACAATGATGGAAATAGACAGTGATAAGTGAGGCTGGAGCTCTATCTTGGTTCACAGCAGTGTGCACAGAGGAATATAAAAGGACGTGTTTTCTCCTTGAAGTAATTTTAACAGCAACTGTGTTTCGGAATGAAAGAATGAATCTGGTGGGAATGGATTTGAATTCCTTTCTATCGAATGCAAATGAACAATTTGTTTTATCCCTTTTTTATTTTTTTGACATGGTTTCTTCTTAGAATTTGTGGATTTTTGCGATTTAATACAAAAATTACATTTTAGGATATTTTTTGGTCTTGAAGGGTATTTCATATTTATTCACTATGTATTTAAATATTTTCTAATATACAGAAAAAGACCAATCTGAGCTCAGGTACATTTTCTCCAGATGTTACTGAGCTAGTAGCTGACTCAAGTCACTTATTAAAGACATACAATGCAATTTTTTGATAGTTTTAAAATATTTTCTTGAGCCAGTATGTGCTAAAATGACCCTTTACAGGGTGAAGTGTCACTCAGACCCCCACCGCCCTCTGTGGCCAGAATATCGCACTTGCAACTTCAGAGTGGCAGGTTGCTCCCTGCTGGACTTAGAAAAAAGGAGCTGACATACCTGGCGCTGCAGTCTGCTTCCAGCATGTTTCCTGCATGTTTTAGATCATGAACACAGCTGATTTGTTTGATTTAGTGATGAACCACTCCTGTAGACACTAATGAAGGCTGAGGAGATGTTTCAGCAGTTAGATTAAGGTGTTAAAAAGACCAACGCACAGCAAGGAGAGATAAGTTTTAGTTTTGCTTTCGCCAACGAACACTAGGGGGTGCTAAAAACAAGCCAAAACTGCCGAGTGCTCCTTTAATTGCTGGTTTATCTTCACCAAAAGTGGAGAGTGGGTGAAGCTAAAAGATATTTTGGATAATGTTTCTTGGTGATCTTAACCATTTTGTGCTCTGAATGGACTTGTGAGAACCAATTGAGATCAGCAACAAACATTGAGTGCTGATATAAATGTATAGAAAACATGACTCCATGTTTACAGTCTACACAGCAAAGTGGCTGTGATTTTTAAGTGCTGAGGTCTCCCCCATGCCTGCAACGTCTGACCCAAAGCTACAACATTGAAAAAAAGGTCACTCTGAAGGTGTTACCCACTTGAATTGTGCTCTTAACTTTAGAGCTAATGTTTTAAAAAACACTCCATCACATTCTCACAGAGGCCAGGCTGTCTGGAGATTGCAGACTATCTTTGAGAGGGTTTTTTTAAGTGTAAATGCAGCCACATTTCTCTCATTGCATTATATCTCAGGCAGCATCCCAACTCTCCATCTGAGTGCAGCAGAAATCATAAGTGCCAGAGGACTATTTGGAAACCTTAAAAGCAGCCATGCATGCATGTGTCTCAACGTTACTTCTGCCCCACTCCTTTTTAAATAATGATAAATCCTTCATTTCACAGCTCATATAAAAGGCAAAGTAACAGAAGGACAGGAGTCATTTGAAGTTAAACTGAACTGCAGCCACATGCACTTCACATGAGTACGCGCCTTTCAGTATCATAAAGAATCAAAGGTTGATATTTCTAACACAGTTATTACCACAGTGCAGCTGAGAGGTGGGTGTGGGTAAGCAAAGATGAATGTACTCATTCTGCACTCCACCCTACCATTCAATTCAGTGGAAGTGTCCTTGTGTGCATAGCTGATCTTGAAGGATACGCTTTCCGGAGTTCTGAGGCTACGCACTGAAGAAACAGGCACCAAACAGACAATCACCGAGGAGCTGAGAGCATCCATTAAAGCTGTCAGTTAGCCTGGGCCTTGATTAATTGCACGCTGCACAGTGGCAAATTAAGGTAGATCTCAAGCCAAGCCCCTCTAAATAATTAGGAAAGAATAGATTGCCAGAGAGTGGAGGTTGAATACTGGGTGCCTAGTGTCACTCAGTCTGTCTTACATGTAATAAAAGGTCTTAAACTGCTTAAGCATAGACAATAATTGTATGTGTGTGAGTGTTTTGAGGAGTGCTGCGTATTTGTATGCATGAGCGTGGCTTGTCAGAGTGACTGACGAAACGAGGGTTCTGACAGCGGATACATTAACGCTTGTCATTAAAGGCACTCTCTGTAAACTTGTAGGTGTATTGTGTGAAATGTAGGTGTAGAATAGGAGTTCTTTGTTATTTGTGTGCATTTTTACACATTTTTGCTACTGAGAAAAACAGCAGAGCAGCACATCAAAAGTGGCATTTATTCCACACACTCCTAAAGCCAACAGTGCTTGGTGCTAGGTCTTAACCAGCTGCTTTTTTATGTTCCACCACTGCAGCTGTGGGTACAACAGTCCTGCCAGAGTGAGTTTTATTATCTGATCATGCTGGGATGCATTAACTATTAAGTCTTGCAGCTGCAGAGAAGGAAGCTGAACCAAACTAGCCCGACTACATCCTGGATTCAACTATCAAAAGGCTCAAGGGAAGAGGAACACAATTTAAACTCAATCTGGATATTCACATTGTTGCATCAGCAAAGTCATACCCCGTGGTCGTTTTGCTGCTCTGCAACAATTCCCCAGTGGGGACACACTCTAACCAGTTATGGCTGACCCTGATCTGAGACAAAGCATCTTCTGTAATACTTTAAAAAACGGCCTTCCCTGCTTTTCCACTTTTGCCATTCAGCTCTTCTAAAATATTTTCAGATCTGTCTCCTGTCACAGAGATGAAAATAATTTGCTTCAGTTCTAATTAGTGAAGCTGTCTTCATGTTGCACGTAACAACACATGCTTCATTTGCGCTTGAACGTAACTCTAACATGAATCATTATTTTTGGCTTCAAGTCCCGGAATTATGACTTTTAAATGTTAGAACATGCATTGTGGATGGAGATTCTTGGACTGCAGCAGAGCGGTGGATGGACAGATTCAGTCTCAACACGTGACAGCAGCTACAGCTGTTCATGGTGTTGGCCTGAGGATAAAAATTTAGAGTGACTTTGACCCGTCTTAGCCACCACTTGGATTTTGTCACAATGAGAGTTTTTATCAGGTCCTTATTTTAACTAAAAGTAAAATAAGAAAAGAATATTTTTGATCTGGTAAATGGCCTGTATTTATATAGAAGAAGAAGAAGAAGAAGAAAAAGAAGAAGAAGAAGAAACAATCTTTTATATAGCGCCTCTTAAGATAAAAATCACGAGGTGCTTCACAAGAACAAAAAGTAAAATAGTATAATAGCATAATAATATAATGTCTTCTAAGGTTCTACAATCCTCCAAGGTGCTTTTCAACAACAGTCATTCATCCATTCACTCACACATTCCCACTCTGGTGGTGATGAGCTGCTCTGGGGTGCACTGACAGAGGCAAGGCTGCCGTACACTGGCATCACTAGTCCAGACCTGCCAACCTTGTCAAAAAATTTTTGAGTACCACTTGAGCGGCTTTTTTCACGGACTTTTGCAACTCCATTATTTTAATACGTAATTAATCAAAATAAATTTAAAAATACTTTAATATGTATTTAATGGTAATGACTTATTTTGTATATACATAGGGGTATGTGAAGGGGTGTGGGTATGCATTAGTGTATGTATGTATGTATGTATGTATATATATGTATGTTGGAGGGTATGTAGGTGTATGTATATATATATATATATATATATATATATATATATATATATACATATGTGTAAATATATATGTACACGGGCATGCATAGAACTTGTAAAAAGATTTTTAGGAGAACATCTATTGTTCATGTACTAATGTCTGTATGTTTACTGGTGGGTAAAAGGGAAAAATAACGCTTACAAATGCAGTTGTGTACTGGTGTAAATGGGACATTGGGGGAGTCGACGGGAAACTATAGACACTGTCATGCGGAACATAGGTAAACAAGGATATGAAATATAGTAAATAAGGATGCTTTTTGAGTTTCGTGTTGACTGAATAACATGGAGACGGGGCAGGAGTTTATAAGCTTATGCTTCTTCCTGCTCATTTTGAACATATGATTTATAATATACATTTTTATTTAGTGTTTCTTTTTTTGTTTTTGTTTTTTCTTGTTTGTTTTTTTTTTGTTCAGTTTAAATTATGTCTAGATATGTTCAAATATTCATATAAACCATTCATTCATTCATTCATTCATCCATTCATTCATTCATTCATTCATATATTACAATATTTCAAGAATGAAATATTCTGATTATTTTTTCTCATTCATTGGGTAATTCTTTTTTTTACTTCTTTTGTACTAAGCTGAAGTTGGTTCCCTTTTTTTGTTTCCAACTCAGAAAGGTCAATTCCCACAAATTTTTCCACCCCCAGTATCTTTAACCTGCTGTAATTATAAAATGTAAAATGTTTTATTTTATGGGTGACCAATCAGAACTCTTGAAATAAATGTGCTGTTTATAAACATTAACCTAAAGCTGAAAAACATGTTACTAATATGATAATCCAAAATTAAATAAAGAAATGAAGAAAGTGGCCTTCTTTGAACTGAAGGTTTCACATATTACCACCTGGAATTTATGGATTCTGCTGTTAATGTAGAATAATCTAATCCAGGTTTGAAGACTGTTCTTTAAGGACTCTGCTATTATAATATAATCTAGTTAAGGTTTGAATAATCTAAGTATTGTAGTTTTTGAGCAGAGCCTGTTCTAATGTGGTCTACAGTTGAAACTCAAAAATGAGAATCTGGTGTAAAAGTCCACTTATGTCAGTAATCCAGCTCAGACTGAGAGACCATCTAAAGGATCAGGAACCCTTTGCAGGTGTTCTGGATTCATCAGCTGATTAGAGTGTGACACTTTGAGTCTAGAATATTGAACCTTTTCACAATATTCTGATTGTCTGAGATTCTGAATGTGAGGTTTTCATCAGCTGTAGCCATAATCATCACAATTATAACAAATAAAGGCTGAAATACCTGGCTTTGCATGGAATGAGTCTGTCTTATGGATTAGTTTCACCTTTTAGGTTGAATTACTAAAAAAAAAATCAACTTTTGAACCAGATTCTAACTTTTCCAGTTTTACCTGTAGATGCAAAAAGTGCTGAAATCTGCTTTCTTTGAACTTTCACAAGTTAACGTTTCAAATATCATCAACTGTCTTAAGGATTTACTATTAGTTCAGAAAAACTCTAGTCCAGGTCTGAAGAGTCTAAGCGTAGTAGTTTTATAATTAGAGCAGAGGAAAGATGCTCTGGGTAAACTGGTTGGAATTGCTCTTTCTGACTCTGAAACTAAAAAACAGAACCAACTTCAGCTTCATCTGGTACGTCTTGTGTAGTTTTTGTGATAATTTAATCTTTTGTTCTTGAGTAAGAGATAGATAATCACATCAACAAGCAACCTTTGAGATGATGCATATTTAGGGGTAGTGCTCACAACTTTTACTAATTTGGCTACTTGAGTAACCTACCAAGATGTTTGAGCTGAAGGAGGCTGTAGTTCTCCTGTGGTACGAGCAGAGCGCCCTGAGAGAGAGCTTGTGATGAGCACGTGTGTGTTTACCGCTCAGGCGGTGCGGACTCGGAGCAGCTGAGGAAATGCATATCAACGATGGACTGGATGAGAATGATGTAACACCGGTGCGCAAAGGTGCGGGTTTCACTGAACAACAGGAGAGGGAGGGGAGAGGGGAAACACAGCGAGTGAAACACGTGATGGAGTGGACTGTTAGTAAAGTTTTTAGCAAAACTGCGAGAAAGTGTGTGTGTAAAAACATCCACATCCCCCACGGGGGCGACGCCCAACTGTTCACATTCATCAAAAGATGGCCGGTGCGGTCCGGTCCGGCCCGGTCCGGGTGCGCGCGCACGCACACACTTTAGGTTCCATAGACTTGGTTCCACAGCAGGCTTTCCCCGCATCACCACAATGCTACCAGCGTGTTCAGCTCAGTTGCTGCAGAATGAGAAACTCCGACGTTTTGTTGTCGGCGATTTCTCTGTTTATTAACGTAACTTTCACTGTTGGCTGGCTCCGTGTTTTTGTTAGAGATGCCGCTGTGTGAACTGGGACTTAACCCAGACCGATGGTTCGCAGTGGCGACGCCTGAAGGGAAAAAAGCCGAAGGAGAAAGTATTTCGTTTTGAAGGCTACTTTTCATGCAGCTGTCTTTTCCAGTATGTTGAATGCCCAGTATGCACACATTACAAGTGGCTGTTACACTGCCTTTGCTGTCTGGTTTAAAATACCACAAACATACAGATATTTTAGCTCTCCTGTGGAGACAAGTTAGCTCTGCGTTAGCCTGCTAGCTAACAGCTGTATGGTGTCTGAATCCCCACCTGCCGTACATTGTGTGATGTAATGGTGTTGTTTTGTCCAAGAAAAAAATAATATTGATATAGAGGAACTTGTTAAGATATCAGAATGAATTTAAAATGTCATATTTGTTGTTTTATAAGGTTAAATCCGATCTTTTTCAACCGATTCCGAGTTCTTTGAAAGTCACGTGATCGGGCCCGATTTCCGATCACGTGATCGGATCGGAGCATCCCTAGATATAACACAACTCAAAATGCTAGTACCTGCCATTCACTTCCATTGTTTATGCTAAGCATTAGCAGCATTAGCAGACGGACTGCTGCCAGATCAGGAGAATTACTGCGCTGGTTACAAAATGCTTTATTCTCACTTATCTAACTGTGGGGATTACGGAAATAGACCAAATTTCACTTAGGGGTGGAATAGCCCTTTAAAACAAAACTAAACATATATATATGTTTGATATTTGCAATGATCCAAGTTTAGCATTTAATTAAAAACAACAGTAATATTCAAATATCTGCATGTATGTGCATTCCTGTAACTGTAAATAACCAATCAATCAACAATCAACAAATCAACTAAATAAGAGAAAAAAACACATTTATGTTGCAGCCATGGTTAAACTAATCCTACAAAACGCTAAATGTATAAACCGTTGACATTCTGTGTTACTGTGTTGCATCAAAGTTTGATTATATAATTATTTTATGAAATTTCTAAAAACTTAGATTTAGTAATGATTAACACACATTTAGCATGTTACTAAATGCTATGACTTGGTATAGTAAAGTCCATATAATCAGTGTATAAGTACTTGGATACTTTTTTATATCCAAAGTCTATATTTCAAACCATTTTCAGAACAAAGATTTTGTATAGATATCATCAAATCTCATTTAACCAACATATGTTCCCCCACACAGGCCCTGATGAGCCTATCCTGCCAACAAGTGACTGTCAAAGGGCTGAAATAAATTAGAGAGAGATGACAAAGTCTAATTATCTTTTCCTAGCAGCTACTCTTTGTCCAGTTTGTCAGGCAGTTACAAAGAGTTAAGACAAACCACCTCTAAATGTCCTCCTTCATGACAAATTGCACCAGAGTCTTTGAAAATACTTTGTCTTGACATGACCCTAGAGGTGATGCGACTGTAGAAAAGGCCAGAGGCTCACAGATACTCATGACAAAGCTGCTCATGTCACTAATATCGGTTTAATACGAAGAAGAATCCAGGAAAAGGAGACAGAATCAGTGCCTGCCTGTGAATGTAAACCCCTAAAGAGCTGCAGTGCTACCCACATAGCTTAGCATCCCCTGCAATACTAAAAGCTATATTTATACCTTCTCGTTTCTGTTTCCAGCTCACTTCCAGACAGAAGTTGGATCATCCACTCAACTTCCTTGACACACAGCTTTATACAGTCTACTTCAGGTGCGACAGTTATGTAACTCGAGTCTGCAAATCAGTGTGAATAAAAAAAAGATGGTTTCCTTTTTATACACTTGATCTAGAGTAAAATTAGACCTAGTTTAAATAGATTTGACACTGATATCATATACACAAATGGAGAAATGTTCAACAGTGCAGTGAGGACATGACAAGTGTCTTTTTTCTAACAGCTGGGGACAACATTTTACTCTTGAGATTCCTGCCGTTTTCTGTCACAAATACTTACCGTAGTGACAAGCCCTGAAAAAGCCACTGGTAACAGTAAGATCTGCCACATGTTACTTGGTTTTCAATTGGGACCGTCTCTGTCACTCTCCCATGTCTTTTTCACTTTCTCATAAAACAACAAGCTATTTGCTGCGCAGCCAGAGCGTAAACTTCATTGTCAGCAGATCTCAGCATGTGTCTTTCAAACACTGATCAAATGGCTTTTGAGATGTGGATTCCCCAGGAAGTGTACATTGTTTTTTTGTTATCCAATTTGAGCAGTGGGTGTACTACACCTCAGCATAAAATTGGAATTATCAGTGTCAACAGAAAGGGAGAAAAAAAATCTCATTTAGCGCTATAGATACTGCGTTTGAATAAGAGTAGGGCGAGATTGATGTAGTGTGACAAAACAAATACAGAAGATATGCCACCAGGGAGCACTATAATGAAAGAACAGCTGAGAAGAGTGGGAGAATATGGTTCGGTTTGAGCACATTACTGTAATACGGTTGTGTGCGTCTGCTTGTTTTGAGACTGCATGGGTGAGCCCAGCGTGTGCAGTTGCATGTGCCGTGTCCTGCTTACTGGGCCTGAGCCAACAAAGATGCAGCTTGAATTCGTGTTGCTCCATCAAAGCCCCTGGAGAAATTTCTCATAAGAACAGGGGGGAGACAGGCAAAAAAGATGCCAGTTTCATCCAAGTGTGTTAAATCCCTACACCCACAAACCCGTACACCCCACTGTGGCTATGTAATTTTGGCGGGGACGCGACGAGTGAGAAAAAAATAAGTATTCATAAGGCTTTTGTTGACACTAAAAACAAGATTGGAATGAAGGAAGAAGAAGAAAAAAAGAAAGGCAACACGCCTCAGTGATTGGCTAGCGGAAAAACTCCCCTGTGTCCAAGTAGATATGTCGCTACTTCTCATCATGGCGGAGCAATTTTGTCCTGGTTATAGCTCCTCCATCTTCTCCCAAGCTACTCCTTATTTCAGCATTTCAATTTCCTCCCTTGTGTAGACACTGAGTGCTAACCTACTTCAGCCTTTCTCTCAGACAAAAAAGGAGACACAGAAGAACAGAGGGAAATGAGCAGAGACAAGGACGTGCTGATATCTTAGTTTGGTCATGCTTCCGGTTCAACTAAGCAACTGTTGTGGCATGATGCTGTAAAGATCTGAAACCTGAACTGCATCTGTCTAACAAGAAAAAAAAGATGTTTATATAGTGCCTCTCAAGATACAAATCTTAAGGTGCTTCACAAGAACAGTAATGTTTTTTAAGAACTATTAAAATTATCATAAATAAATGGGAGAAAAATTAGAAAATTTCAGATTAAAAAATAAGAATATTAAATGAAGAAAAGTAAACTTTGGAACCTGAAAAATACAGAATTGACAGAAAGCATGAAAAGAAGCTAGTGAGGAAGACGAGGATGGACAGGTAGCCAAAACAAGGCAGTTGTTGCTAAAGTGGGGTTACACTCAATTCAATAAATCTGCAGTGGTCTCTAGTATAAATGAATGCATTGTGAGTTGTCCTCTGTGGGGAAAAAAAAAAGCTTTGGTGCTTCTGTTTCAGAATGTAGTTAGCCAGAGAACTAGGGGTCAGCAAACAGCAGGATTTGGAGTCTTACTCATTATTCTTCATGATATTCAAACATCTCGCCTCTGATTGGCTAACAGCAATGCAACTCTTCCGCTGCCTGCGTTTGCTCTGCAACGTTGATGTTTTATCTCCCCAAATAACACAATCCTGAAGACGTTCTGCCATATTGTGGAGTTGCTAATGCTAAAGGTTAGCTTCTACTATCTGAGACACTCTATTCTCTCCTGGACGCCAAAACAACAGCCTTCCCCGTAGCAAACCAATATAGGTGAGCCTGGGATGTTAATTTAGAGTGTGACGGAGATCTCTGTGGCTTTTTCTGACCCGAGCGTTCACCCATCAATTTTCTTTCAGCAGTTAAGGCAGGAAATACAGTTAGGGCCATTTACACATTCTTGGATGGATGGCTGGCTGGCTGGCTGGCTGGCTGGCTGGATGGATGGATGGATGGATGGATGGATGGATGGATGGATGAATGAATGAATGAATGAATATTCCCAAAGTGGATCTGGGTATTGTTGGTTTGGGACAAACATTCTGCCGGAAGAAAATTCTCCTTTTCAGCTAAATCCCATTTTCCCATGCACTGTGTAGTATTTTATACAAACTACCCTTTCTTGTCTATGTACTGCTACTGCAGTAGTACTGCTGTTGCAAATATACCACTCTCTGATCACATTTCACATTAAGACGTCTGTAGCCAAACATGAGGTCCTTTTACTATGAGCACAGCCACTAAACGCTGGAATATGAGACAGTTAGGAATCTTGATGATGTCCCGTTCTTGCTACAGTAAAGTGCAGCTTCACCGGTAGTCATTTAAAACCCCTAAGAGCTCAATTGTCATTTATTATTAATTCCTTGAGTTACTTTTATTGCCCTGAAAAGATAACAGAGTTCTACCCTCATTAGCACATGATCAAATCAATTAAAACCAATCTACTGTCAATTTAACTGAGCTTCTCTGTGCCACCTTTACCATCTTCTAGCACAGCCTTCTTGTTTCATCAGATAACACGAGTCACAGAGGAAATACCCTCATAGCGGCTTCATTCTTCTGAACATCAGGTAATTTATTCTCCCTCTATAGCTTTGTGCTTATAAGTGTTAATGTGCACATTAATCACTTTCAATTTAATTGATCTCCTCCACAAAATGATCGTTGCACTTTTTGTCTTCAATATTTTCAGGTTTTTATTCTTAAAGCCTCTTCACAATATGTTAGCTTCATTATCTGCTTCTATTTTCTTAACGTTTGAAACGTGTTGTATACTCTCTCACCCACCGAGTACCTTTTTTCCACTTTGACTCTCAGGAAAAAACAAAAAAAGTCTTTCCCTGTTGCTCAAAAGCAGTAAAACATTTATCCACTTCTGAGACATCTCCCCCCTTGAGGAAGCCTTGAAATTGTCCTTCAAAGGCTTCCGCGTATGCTGTCTGTGCTGCCTTGTGTGTCCCCTAAAGACTACAAGAAGCATGGAAATGGATGTAAATTTACCAAAAAAAAAACAAAGATACAAATTAAACCTAATTTGAACATGAAAATCCCAGAGAGAACTGAACCTCTAACTGTGGAATTATTCATATAATCTGCAGGCTTAAATTGTTCGAAATAGGACAAATATAGTTAAACTAGCTTAAAATTTAGTTTATTTATGTGTTTTTTTCTTTTAATTCACATTTGTTTTATAACTAATCTCCCAAGATCCTTTAGCATCTTGTGAGATTCTTCGCCTTGGTGAAGCCAGATCAATTTGACTTTTATCCTGCTCTGCTAAGAAGAAAAAACAAAGGAAAAGAAAAAAGCAACGTTATTGTAATGGATGTCTAGAGAAGAATAGAAGACTTTAAATAGCACCATCAAACATGAATTCTACTTCATTATGTATGTGCATCTTTAAGTTTATTGATTTTTTTTCTTAATTAATTTTCTAAACAATAATCAAATTTACTGACTTTAATTAATTTTGTGATAAAGTCTTTTGCCAAATAG
This sequence comes from Aphyosemion australe, assembly GCA_006937985.1. Taxonomy (NCBI): domain Eukaryota; kingdom Metazoa; phylum Chordata; class Actinopteri; order Cyprinodontiformes; family Nothobranchiidae; genus Aphyosemion; species Aphyosemion australe. Next base: position 1,528,301 of record SSNS01000046.1, read on the forward strand.
TTTCACCTTTATGAAAAATGCAATTATCAATGAAATTCACATTCATTCATTCTAATTACATTGAAATGCTTGGAAATCAGAATCTAAAAGTGCATAGTCATTAAAGATGAAAGCATCATTATTCTTTCCTGCTGCAGGAACAATGCAAAGCAAGGTGTCAGCCAGTATCTTGCACTGTGCCTGGGCTGAACTCCCTTCAGCTGAAACCCCTGGCCTCTATCACTTCATAAGTGTGATGCATGAGACAGGAAGATGGAAGATGGAGGTGAACCCTCTGCATCCGCAAAACCATTTGGGAGTAGAAATGTCCTCATACCTGCTGCCACTGTCTGAAAGGTCTCTGAAAGGTGGCCGCAGTGATGTGAAGGTACTCTCCGTATTTTTTTATTTATTTTTTTGAAAGTGGGACATTGCTTTTCCCCAGAGAATGTAAGCTCCCAGCCAGTGTCTGCTCCTTTCCTGAGCCGCGATGTCTCTCAAAGTCTGCCCGACATTTAAAGGATTTGGGCCTTCGACTATCAAAGAGCGGCATACTGTGGCGGGGACTGTGGGAGAGCGGTGGTTTCAGCGCCGAGTTTGATCTGGCCTGGAGCAGTACAGGTCAGCCTCCCAGATTAGACCTGCTTTGGGGAAACACTTTAGATGATTCCACAGAAATGCAGGAAAAACAAATAATTTGTTTTAGCAGTTTCTTGGCAATTATAGACGGCCATGGGGTAAAGGGTTTGAATTGATTACTGGCTAACAGATGCTTTCTGCTACTATTACTCTCACAGTGGCTGTAAGCACGGATGCCAAAACTGTAAACCTAATTTCCTTCTCTTATTTCTGCCTTGTTTCCACATGTGAGAAAAATAAATGGCAATGCACTAAATGTAAAATTAAACAAATTAATTTGTCAATATCAAGTGCAGCCAATTAAAAATAAAACAAAATGTTGGAAAAGACTCCTGCATTTTTAGATAAATGATCAAAGCAGGATAAAGGAATCTCCCAGGTGTAAGGGAGGGGAAAAAATGAATCGAATGAGAACAAAAGCACAATGGTATATACATCCATCTGTGGAAAGCCTGGTCTCAACCCTGGCTTACATAACAACTTGAGTACAACTTGAACATCCACTTTTCTCTTTAAAACACTCTAGAACATGCTGCAGCCTCAGATCAAAACCACAGAGAATCTTGATGACCTCTCTGATTAGTACTTGACTGAATCCCCCTGAAACTACACCAACTAAACTGCAAGTGATTCTATATTTTCTCATAAACTCTGAGCTTCACATATGTCTATTCCTTCAGGAACCTAATGCCTTCTCACATCAGAAAAGAGATATTTATAAATTCAGGATAGATGTCTTTAAGTTCCTGCGCAAACGGACAAACTCTACAGCATCTGAATCTTTTACACTTTGATCTAAACATGAGTAAATAGTGAAATTCAATATAACGTCTTTCTGATTCCCCTTTAGACAGACATCCCGAGTACTTATGAAGAAAAAGAAAAATAAAAAACACTGAAACGCATCAGATTTGTTTGGGAATTAAACATTGACTGTTTGCGAGGATCTAACAAGGGTCTCCATAGCAACCTGTTCCTTCTGGCCTGCCATACAGCTATAAACACACGCACGCACACACACACACACACACACACACACACACACACACGCATGCACGCACACACACACACACACACACACATGCGTTCTTGTCTTTCTATCTTAGTGAGGACCATCCATTGACTTCCATTATTTTTGTGACAGTATTATGCCTAACCCATACCCATACCCTAACCATAACTAACGCTGATCTATTCCTAACCCTAACCTTAACTAAACCCTAATTCATACCATACCTCTAAAACTAAAGAGTAGAGCTCTGTAAGACTGCACCGATGTGAGGACCGGGCAAATGTCCTCACTTTGCAGGTGAAAAGTTTGTCATGGTCCTCACTTTGATGCATAGAGAAGTACACACACACACACACACACACACACACACACACACACACACACACACACACACACACACACACACACACACACACACACACACACACACACACACACAAATATCAAATTGAGCAGTTCCAACCAGCAATATGAGCTTTGCCAGCAGCACTCAGTAATTTTCTGGATACTGTTGTGATTTAAATTAAGAGTAAACCACATTTTCTGATGACTTACCAAGTCATCAGTGCTAACTGGTGGTTTGCATGTATTTTAAAGATCATACACTTAAAATCCTAAATAGTGCTCCTCAGGCGAGTGTCCATATAATTGTGAAATAGTTGTGAAGTTTTGCAGTTTGTTTAGCTGCAGCAGTCACACTGATCTCAGGAAGTCCTTACAGTACGGAAGTTTGTTCCCTGTTTTCTATTTTTTCTAGAGCTGAGGGCCAGGTGGCACAACGCTGAAAATTCCTCCAAAAGGTCATTAAGATAAGCTTGAATAATTATTTTGTGGTTTATTTGTGATAAGCACCTTGCATGTCTTTTCAAACAAATTCAATCAAACCTCTCGCCGGTGATAGTGCGACAATAACAATTAATCAGCAGACGCATTTTGTATGCTTAATGTTGAAGCAGCAATTGTGAAACGGTGTGCAAGCCCCGGATCTTTATATGGATGAATTGCACTGGGACAAATTCAATAAACATCCACAAGATAAACAAATAAAGTGAGAAATCTACAGTCCCTCGGTGCAACTGCTTACCATTTCTTTCATCCAACCCATTCACGTTACAATGCCCTGAGATATTTGCACATTTTTTTGCATTTAAACTAAATAAATTTCACTGATCCCACACCATGCCTGCAAGACTCCACTTCATGATTGTGCTTACAAGTAAATTTTAGCTCTAAATTAGTAAGTGCTTTTACTTCAAATGCATAATCAAATAGCTTCCTGCTGGTGTGGTTGACTTTCCTGCTCTTCTCCATTACAACAATGACTATAAAACACAGCATGTTACTTAGATATGCAATACACAATTTATTACTGCACTATGAGCAAAGCAGTAACAATAAAGCAATGGCAAGTGGTTTGCTCTCTTTTTACCACTTAAGAAACTGCATTGTAAAAAAAATGAAATATACATATGCAGTCCATGTTAGGTTGTCAAAGCAAAATGATGTAGCTTGAAGCGACTACAGGATCAGAGAGTGAGAGTGGGCTGCAGTGATTTCCAGCTAAACAGAAGCAAGTCTACTGAGAAATCGCCTTCCACAAAAAGCCTCCTGTGGTCTGTGAGAGAGAGCACGACAGAGCGTTAATTACCCAGGCAACACATAAGAACAAGGTAAAAGGCATGTTAATGAAATACTAATAAGGTTCCAATTTGAGTCCTTCGGCTTTGCCATCCTCTACAGTGATCTCAAGGACTCTGGTTCCTTCCTTGACTGGTCTCTTTTATTGCTAATTACTATCGCTCACATGACAGAAGGCAGTTTAGAAACCATTATTGCAAGAGAGGGAAGCCTTTGTGTGCTGTCCTTTGATGAAGGACGCACAGCCCAGTTTACTTTTTGTTAGAAATAAAAGACAGATTAAAAAAAAGATAAACCTCTTTAAGTCTCCTACAGAGAATTGGTTCATTGTTTGCCAACCATTTTACCTCAACCATCCTGACAAAGATTTTGGGTTCTTTAAAAGGACAACAGGCCCATTTTCACTAACGGAGCTTCCGGGTATGGGGAGAAAAAAGTCTCAATAGATTTGTGTGTGTGTATCTAGATTTGTGTGTGCGTATCTAGATTTGTGTGTGTATCTAGATTTGTGTGTGAGTACCTAGATTTGTGTGTGAGTACCTAGATTTGTGTGTGCGTATCTAGATTTGTGTGTGCGTAACTAAAGATTTGTGTGTGTGCGCATCTATGTGTGTGTGTGTATAGATCTATGCATGTGTAACTCTTGATTTGTAACCTGTGTTTACATTTTTGTGTGTAACTTCAGCTCCTACACATACAAATCATTAAATACACACAAATCAACTGGTACACACGGACAAAACTACATTACACACAGATCAGTTTACAAGTACAAAAACCCTTTTGAGACTCTTTTCACGCCTGACTGATTTGTGCGTAGATGGTGCATTCAATGCTGGGTGAAAGCTGGGAAATCTGAATTTTCTTTGGCGTTAGTCTAAACTTGTGTTGAAGGGGCAAACATGTTTTTATGTGGAAAAATAGAATATCTCATGATCCTGTAGTTACAAAATATTAACCTAAATTTACTTTTTAATAATCTAAAATAGTTTATTTAGACATAAATGTGTTTATGAGCTATGAAAACGTAGTCAAATGGTTGTAAGAAGTGACCACTAGATGGCAGAGTGGTTCTCTGACTGGGAAAAGCACGCTTCAAACAGGGAGAAGGCACGATAAGATGGAGCAGCTCTGGTGATCTTTTCTCTGAAGTCAAAAGAGAAAGTTGTGACACGCTTTGAACTCGCTGACATGCGGTCACGTGGTTCATGTAGCCCCAAATAGTTCCAAACAGCTCAGCGCTGCCAGTCAGTATGAGCGGCTTCTGGCAGGACTGGACGCTAAAACGACCCTTTTCTCATTTCCACATGGATTTTTGGGTGATTATTGATCAATAATGTGTATTAATTACTACACTGATTATGTATTTTATCAAAGCAATTCCCTTTGGAGCAGCACGAACATTTATCATTCTTATATTTTAGAGTTGAAAACATTTAGGGTACAATTCATATTTAGCTTAAATACGTATAATTGTATAAAAATAACTGTTTATATAATACACTCATCAACGTAAGGATCTGGGTTAGAATTTGAGCTTTCTGTTCTCTGTGTGCTAACATAGGGATGCTTTACTTTTTGTCCTAATAGATTTAAATATGTCAGCGCTAGCTTGCCTTCAGATCTACTTCCTCTAACAATGTATTAGATGACAAAATAAGTGTGCGTCAGCTGTGCAAAACCACATAACCAAACATTTTTCATATATTTATTTATTAAAAGCCATTGGTCACAATAACAGTAAACTGTGTGCAGTAGGTTTAATCTGCATATGCATTTTCAGTCGGGGATTGACACGTTTTACTCTCAAATGCATGAGACCCCATAAAAGAACGTCTGCTTCACTGAGCTCCACAGGCTCCAGACTTCTTCAGGACATGAGGATCCCTCTCTCTGACATCAGAACCCACCAAAGAAGACATCAACACTTTCAGCTGGAACCAGGTGTCTGCTGCTTCTTTCATGGAGCTCCCAGATATGGTGGATGTTCTAGAGAGAGAAGCAAGTCTTTTAGAAAGCTGCAGTCTTCATGTCATGATGTGTAACGTAAAATAGAATAGAATAGACTTTATTGATCCCTCAGTGGGGAAATTCACTTGTCACAGCAGCACCAGCACTCAAAGGGTAATTAGAAGAAAGATAAAAAACAAGGATGCACGTATATACACATAGGCAGTAATCTAGTATTGTAATCTTAGATCACTAAAAAAATAAAAGATAAAAAACTAATGTGGGTACCAACACTATGCAGCATACTGTAAGAGACACAGACAACAATCTGAATCTGGTATTGCACAAGTATAGAACGCATACTGAATATTGCATTGGTGTTATTGTGTACCAGGATGATACCAGTACAGCTTAAACTGAGGAGTTATACACTCTTACTGCAGAGGGGATGAAAGATCTACGATAGCGCTCAGTTTTACATCTGGGATGTCTCAGTCTGCCTCTGGAGGAGCTGTCCATGACCTCCACAGTGGAGTGCAGTGGGTGGGAGGGGTTTCTTAAGATGGAGGTCATCTTCCCCAGCATCCTCCTTTCACACGTCTCCTCAACTGTATCCAGTGGGCAGCCCAGAACCAAGCTAGCTAGTCTCTTCCTGTCTCGGTCAGAGCTGCCTACACCCCAACAGACCACAGCAGAATGAATAACAGAGCCAACAACAGAGTGATAAAAGGATTTTAGCAGCTAGGAATGAACTCCGAAGGACCTCAGCCTCCTCATGAGATGGAGGCGGCTTTGGCCCTTCTTATACAGAGCATCTGTGTTGTGGGACCAGTTCAGTTTACTGTTGAGGTGAACACCCAGGTACTTAAAGGTGTCCACCACCTCAATGTCTGCTCCCTGGATGTTTACTGGTGAGTGAGGAGGAGTGTTTCTCTGGAAGTCAATCACCATTTCCTTTGTTTTACTGGTGTTCAAGCGAAGGTGGTTACGCTCACACCAGTCCACAAAGTCCATGATGACTGACCTGTACTCCTGGTCGTCCCCCTCAGACACACAGCCGACGATGGCCGAGTCATCAGAGAACTTCTGGAGGTGACAGCTGCTGGTGTTGTAGGTGAAGTCCGAGGTGTAGAAGGTGAAGAGAAAGGGTGAGAGCACTGTACCCTGTGGAGCTCCAGTACTGCACACAACCACCTCAGATGTACAGTTGTGCAGCCTCACGTACTGTGGCCTGTTGGTGAGGTAGTTGATGATCCATGCGGTCAGATGTTCGTCCACACTATGCAGCAGATTCATCAGGCTGAGATTAAGAATTACAGCTAAACAGATCTATTTGCTGTCTAATGATGGGCATCTTGGAAATAAAGAGACAAAAACAAAGAAAAACAGCATCTTGCATCACAACAAGCATACCCCCACCAATGCGGTAGCATCAGTACATATGAATGGTTTGTTGGAGGGATTTTTACGTCCCTTATCTTTAATTTTAAAATCAGTGATTCTATAAAAGTTATTACATTCATACAGAATCTTGACATCTGCAGGAAACCTCAGAAAAAGTTGTTACGGTGCTTGCATTAGCGTTGGTACGTGATAAATTCCTGATCACTTTAATATGAATTTTATTCTAATAGCCTCCCCATCACCCAGTCAGCTGCAGCACTCCACCAGTCCACTTACCAGCTTTGACTCCATCACAGACCGGACCGGCAGCTTCCACCAACCTGCTCATCGCTCAGCTCACCAATCATGATCAGTCCCTCTGAAAACATAAAGATTAGACATGAATGCAGTAGCAGCAGTGTAACCTGTAAAGCCTGGGACACACAGGAGACAGACGCACCACGTCACGCCCGCGCCGTCATTTTAAAAAGAAGCCATTATAGTTAGTGAGAGTGGCTACACGGGGAGCACAGCATCGCGTCCCAGAAGCGCCGGTACGCGCAGAGGCGCTGAAGATAGGCACCAGTTCTATCTCAAGCGCTGCGGCGCACCATGGCGCAGCTGTTCACAACATTGTTGAGTACTTTACAACAGACATTACAACGCGGAACAGCTTTACGGCACAAACCCAAACGCCGGCATAAACCCAACCGCCAAAACATGGATGAGGAGCTTTTTATTGTTGAAGTTGAGAAGCATAAGATATTGTACGATCCTAATAGATAGCGTACTTACCATTTTTAATCAATTAGAGTCTCACTAAACACAGCGGCAAGTCTGATCACATATAAACAAAAGAGTCACTTTCCGCTTCCTGTTCTCAAGTCCTGTGTGATGTTGTGACTGTCACGTGACTTTCCAAGAAGCGTTCAGCGGCGCCTCCTGTGTGACCATTAAACCGTGGCGCGTCTGTCTCCTGTGTGTCCCAGGCTTAACTGTTTAGTTACTGTTCTACACTTATTTATTTATGCTGAGATTTTGTCATTAATAATTCTTCATTTCTTGTTCTGTCTTGAAGTAAAGATTCTAATCCCAACTTGACCTCAGATGATAAATTAATGATATTAAACAGATGCAAAGGAACAGTCCTGCAGTAAATACCAACTTTGTGAAGGTTCTAGCTCTGTTGTTCAGATGTCCTGATTCAGCTCTGGTTGCTCTGGAGGACACATCGTGTTACCATGGTGATCCTGAGTGTGTAACATGCTGCAGCAGGTCACTGAAGTCAGCATCATGTGGTGTAACTGAACAATATGAAATAATTACTCATGTTCATGATCACATTTACTTTACTGATATCACAAATGATGCTGCTGTCTGATCTAAAACTCACATGGCAGTCTCAGAATAAAAAACAACTGCCCTAGTTCAGATAGTTTAGTTAGTAACTCCTCCTTACACACGTCATGAACATTATTGTGTCTCAATAGAATTCACTTTAAACTCAGAAATCTCCAAAGAATTTACAAAACTCTAAACAAATTTAAAACTGCGCTGATGAAGTGAAGAAGCTGTATAGGTATAGGCCCGTTTAAACACACAAAGACCGGCTGCTAACTAGATGCAGTTAGCCGGTTAACACAATTAGACATGAATAGAGAATAGTGTTTGTGCTCTGTAAAACCAATAAAATGATTTACTTACATTTGACTTTGTTCAGATTATATCAAGGGCATAAAAGCTGCTTAGCATTGTGTTTTTGTTAGGTTAGCTTACAGCCTCTTTAAAACCCACCTATTAAAAACAGTTTTAAATCATTTAGCAACTTCATTACACAACTCTATTAACATACATGTCAAAGTGAAGTTGGTGTGAGTTTGCTGAAAGACAGAAACACTATTCTCTATTCATGTCTATGTTCTCAACAGCTTGAAATGGCTAAAGTAGCTTAGCTTACAGACGTTAGCGCCTGCTAACACAGAAATGAGGACAGTGTCAAGCTGCCAGACCTATAAAACATCTGAAATGGTCTACAATAATAGCTGCCTGTCTCATAACCGGACTGCAAAGCGTACGCAGGTTTAACTTTTACTTACTTCAGAGAAAAGATCACCAGGGCGCCGCGCCATCTTCTCCTGCTTTCTGCCGGTTGAAGCATGTTTTTCCCAGTCAGAGAACCACTCTGCCATCTAGTGGTCATTTCTTACAACCATTTGACTACGTTTTCATAGCTCATAAACACATTTATGTCTAAATAAACTATTTTAGATTATTAAAAAGTAAATTTAGGTTAATATTTTGTAACTACAGGATCATGAGATATTCTATTTTTCCACATAAAAACATGTTTGCCCCTTCAACACAAGTTTAGACTAACTCCACAGAAAATTCAGATTTCCCAGCTTTCACCCAGCACTGAATGCACCATCTACGCACAAATCAGTCAGGCGTGAAAAGAGTCTCAAAAGGGTTTTTGTACTTGTAAACTGATCTGTGTGTAATGTAGTTTTGTCCGTGTGTACCAGTTGATTTGTGTGTTTGTATTTAATGATTTGTATGTGTAGGAGCTGAAGTTACACACAAAAATGTAAACACAAGTTACAAATCAAGAGTTACACATGCATAGATCTATACACACACATAGATATAGATGCGCACACACAAATCTTTAGTTACGCACACACAAATCTTTAGTTACACACACATAAATCTAGATATGCACACACAAATCTAGGTACTCACACACAAATCTAGATACACAGACACAAATCTAGATACGCACACACAAATCTATTGAGACTTTATTCTCCCCATATCCGGGTAAGTTTACCGGACCTTTGCATCGTGTGCACTAGGGATGGAGACGATCTGAACCGGTGGTTCGTTCATGATGTTAGCGATGCGACTGCAGTTGTAGCTTCAGTGTGCATCGGTTATAATTGACATCTATATCGCAATGTATCTTTCGATGCATGTCTCATCGGTAAAAACCATGGTTACATCGATTACTTCATTGTTTACCTGCTATGTCCTTGTTTTCTGAGGCACATTGAACGCATCAACATCTCTTTTAGTGGAAGCCAGGTGGTGTGCAGCCACAGGACGTACGTGCTTCCTGTCTTAGCTTGTCAAAATAAAATAAACTTCCTGAAAACCAAAAGTCTATGTCTCTGGTTTCTGCAACAGCATATTTTTTTTTATCATTCTTATGGGTCTGTGCATCTGAAGCTTTGTGTGAGGTAATTTAAGACAATCTCATTTATTGTTATTATTGTAACATTTGTGCAAAACTAAAAAAACAACAGACAGAATAACATTTTGCCCTTAACAGTGGTTCAGAGTAGTCCAATAAACAGCTGAGATAAACCCACATCTCCCTGCATCTCCAGCATCCACTTTTCTCTTAAACGAACAGTAACATTAGGCTACAACAGCTTTTACAATAACCCCAAAGAAATCATCACAATATTTAGAAATATTTTCAGATGTTTACGGTGTTTCGTAATAATTCCTAATAATAATTTTCTGATTCTGTTGGTTTATTTATCTGAGCAGAGTGACTGTCTAAACCTCATTTCAACCCCCTTATTTCAACAGAGTATTGTAGCAATAAAAATATGTAAATATTAATGATGAAGTGCATAACTTTTTATGTTGAATTTATTGCTTAATCAAAAACAATAGAGTATCAAATACACCCTTCACAGAGAGGAGAGGGAAAAATAATTGTGATGTTTACAAACCAGATGTGGGCTGGAAAATCTTTTTAATGTGTTGAATAGTTTTAAATCGCATCATGAATTGTATTGAATCAAAAATCGTTTTCACATCATTAGTGAACTGTCAGCAGGGCTAAATCATATCAGCGAAGAGTTTCATGGTATTGTTATTGTATCGTATTGCTGGTAGCGTATTGAGATACGCATCGAATCGGCCTCAGTGGTGGAGATTCACATCCCTAGTGTGCACATCTTCATTTCACCGGGCTGGCCCAAATGCACCATTTTCAGGTCTACTTCAGGAACCAACCGAGTACCTGAGCAGGGGTGTTGATTGGTTGTAACTCAGTAGGAAATGACATCGCAGACGTCGCCAAACAACTAGTATTTGTAAAATTGGATGAGACGCTAGTGAAGCAGAACATAAGGTCATGTAAATAAGCAGTGTTCATACTGCTTTAAAATCGCAGGTTCTAAACCAAAAAATGTGATGAAAATCTCTCCACAACGCCGTTATTCACGGTGCTTTGTGGTCTCACAGAGCGCCGTAAAAACTAATGCTTCTTTTGGTCATTGAACGCCGCATTTTAAATCACACATTTGCTCTCCGCATCCCCCAAATTGATTAAAAACAGCATACTTTGACAGAACAAAACTTTCAATTTTATTTTTGTCTGTGGATGCCTTTTGGCACCAATCAATGATATCACTCGCTGCCCATGAAGTTGCGATATGCTGACATTTTAGCAAAGTCCTGAAAAGGCTGATTTTGCATGAAGACACGAAGGCTGAGAGGACCGAGCTATCGTCTCTCCCTGTCACTTTTCTGCCTCCCAGAAATTTCCCAGAACTTCTATAGTGGGAACACGGCTAATGTTTTAGCATCGGTATTTAGCTTCAAATAAAGTAACCCTTTGTTAAATTTCCTTCCAGCCTCAAAAATAAAACGGCAAGTTTAGCTAGTGTTTGTCCCTGGGAGTTCTCTGGTAACTGCACATCTAAGGCTGGGATCTACAAGAGAAGTAATGAAATTTCCACTATGAGCATCCTGCAGGACCAAAGTGCCATTTCACAAGCCTGTGCACCACAATGAACCACAAACTGATAACATAAGTCAAAAGGAAACTTTAACTCTTGGAGTGTAGCAAGTGGAGGAAAGGCAGACAGCGATGGAAGCTATTCTCAAAGACATTTGAAGATACAGCAATTTCTCTGAGGCAATCATTTGATGCCCTCATCCCGTGATGGCTGAGTGTCACTACTTTCACGCGCTCATCACTCAAGTGCATCCAGCACTCCAAGAAATTGATTGTTGGAGGATAGAACTAGAATGGTGCACACATAGAAAAGTATACATTTTTATAGGGATAAAACTGTTTTCTCAGCACGGTAACGCAGCCCGAGGACACATTTGTGGTTCACGGTTCAATGTCTGTAAATACAATCATTTTATAAATTTCCAAAATGCTATTGTTGCAATAAACAAAATAAATGGAGAAAACAGCCAAGAAAAAAAGGTTAAATAGTCATTTTTAAATTAAACTAGCTCACCAAATTAACATTTCTTGTACCTCTAATGTTCCTTAGTTGCTTTTAAAGAAGATCACTTGTTTTGAGGCAATCAAAGACTAAGATATTGGTTTTTAATGTGTTTATAGCCAAGTCTTGCAGACCCTTTACAATTGTGATAATATCTTCTAAAATTACACAGCAGCTGTGCTCTGTGAACCTCTTGTCGGGTACTACTTCCCCGTATCAGGTACAGAAATGGATTAGTTCAGCAGATTATTTGCCTCCTCTGAGCAGGTGCCCTATAATCATTGTAGGCGCCACTGCAATGATTACAACAGACTGCACCACTGAAGGTTTTATTTCTCCTGATCTCAAACATTCACAGTGGTGCTTTGCATTCAAATGACTGAAGGTTAGATGAGGTTTAGTGTGTAATGAACAACTCATTTATTACTATAGTCCTGGCTTTAAATAAATTAATTCCTGCAAAGTGTTACATGAAAAGGGTTCAAGTATTCAGGCACATGCTCTAGTAATTTATGAGTATCATGCTTAATGCCAACATGTCGTAATATTACAATGCACTGATTTATTATTTTTTTATAGCAAAATAAATCTTCAGATTGTGCTAAATGTATTCACAGTGATGCAACATACCATAAAATAAATCCCATGTTCCTGAGTTTAACATGTAAGTCGGTGTGTTTTTGAGACTCCTGCAATGTTTTATTTTTTTCCCCTCTGAAGTAAAATGGCAAGTTGCTGGATGTTTCATTTGTATCACAGACACAAAAGTGGCCCAATAAAATCTTGATTTGCAACTCTAAATTCATCTTTTGATTTCTTGTTTCCGCATGGTGACCTGAGATACAGTTGCTAATGGCAGCTTCCAGTAAAAGCTTTGCTCTCTATTGTCTTTTTGTTTCAGCTTCTTCATTTGGAGCATAAAACCAGTTGAAGGCTCAAAGACTGTGCTGGTAGTCCTTTCACAGCTAAGTCAATAATAATAATAATTATATTCATAATGGGATTCTGGCTGGTTTCACAGAACCCGCAGCTGATGGTGAAGAAAAAAAAATGAAATGGAATCAAATAAAATGTGAATATCATTTGCCTCTTGGTAAATGGGCAAATATAAGACAGCTAGCTGTGGGATAGAGTTAATGTTAGCAATGTCTTAATCTAATATTCTCTTAATAATTAAAAAAAAAACTTGTTTTTTCAGCTTTCTAAATACCTTCAGAACTGTTGTGTGAAAAATGCCAGCTTGTATTTAATGTTTTACTCTGTGTAATGAAGATAAGCACAGGAAATGGTGTTAAACATTCAACTGGTGTTGCTTAAATTGTTTGTCAGTCCAAACAGTGTTTTGTTGGTTTGATATCTACTTAAGAATTTGCAAAATGTTCCTCATGTTGGATTAAGAGGTACAAGGTGTTCTGCGTGTTTTCAATAAGAATTACTTAGTTAAACCTTTAGCGCCAAAATAACGCAGATTTGAAGGAATTTAAACCTAAAAAAAAAGATGATCTTTTGTCATCTGCCAGATTGCTTGAGGTCATTCAGCACCATATTTGTGCTGCTAGATGCCTTTTGTATGCAGTCTTGTTATGCAAAGAGATCTGCTGCTGCATCCTAAACATAAGATCTATGTGATTTTTTTTATCTTTCCTAGAGAGTTGGGAGAGGAAAGATGGGCATCTGCCTAGTTTGCATTCTGCACAGAACAAACGATTCAGGGCCTGTCAGGGAAGAGCTTTCTCCTCTGAGGTGTCTTTGAGAGCTTGGGAGAAAGAGATGCATGTGAGGAGTTCTGAAGTAGGGTGAACTTCACACTCGCCTAATCTTGAGTTCGGATCAGTCTGTCGTTCAGCGGAAGCACCAGCTAGCAGACCTGGCACTAATTCAATCACTGATTCTTGATTGGCAGGGGAGCAGGCTGGAGCCCTTGGGAAGCAACAAAAAAAGTCTCTTTTGTCCTTAAAGACAGATAGAGGGTAGAGGGACCATGCCATGAGTTGGAGCAGACACTTAAGGAAAAGAACACATCATTAACGGTTTAGCCTTCTGAATAAAAACCTATCACTCGTCTTTGTTTTTCAGTTCAAACTGTTTTTGAAGCAAGCAAACGATCTGCATTTCAGCAACATGATTTTTGACTTTCCTCTTTAAAGTCAGGCATGTTTATTTTCTAATATATATATTTATTCATTTATTTATTTATAAACTTATATTTTACAAGGATAAGTTGCTTGAGATGTGACATCTCGTTTTCAAGCGAGTCCTCTTAGCATCCATATATAGCATATAAAAAATACTGATTAAAGATACAATCAATTAAATTGATTACTCCATTATTTTTACCTGTTATTTGACTAATAAAAGTCTTATCAGGTATTAAGCACACACGTACACACACACACACACACACACACACACACACACACACACACACACACACACACACACGCACACGCACACACACACAAAACAGGAACATGTCACTAAAGTAAAAACAAAACGAAACACACACAAAAGAAAACATGCATGTAAGGTTAAAACTGTAAGTTGCTTTGGATAAAAGTGTTTTCTAAATGAATAAACAAACCAATTCATGGACAATTAGAAAGAATATTAAACTGGAAACACTGTTACAGACTAGAAACACAGCACACAAAATACAGTTGAGCAAGATTACTCAGCTGAAACAAGTGAAACATAAAAGAATCACATCCCATAAATTACTTGGATTTTATTAAGCCAAAAGGTCATCTCTTGCACTACTATAAATTTGGATTATGATTGTCTAGAGAGTGACTTTATTATGAAAGGAATACTGTAAAGTGTATTAATGTGTATCATTTAAATGGTCAAGCTCTTCCCTTGTCCCTAACCTTGAAGACGCCTCATACACTGTAATTGTGATATTTAAAAATATAAATACATTTATGAAACATCACTTGGTGGTGACAGAGTTATTCAACCACAGAAGGAAAAAAAGTAAATCCTTGTAAAATATATGACATGATATTAATCTAAACACCTTTTAAAGTCTTACTATTTGTTCAACTTAAAGACCAAGTCACCCCTAAATCTATTTTTTTGCTGATAAACTGTACAAATGAGTGTCTAATAGTGCTGGAGACATTCATTCATGTAGTCATTATTTTGGCATTTTAGTGCATCTTATTTAAAATAAAATTTAAAAAAGCAGCCTAAAAAATTTATATTGCACCCTCTTCAGGTTAAAACTGCACTACATCAAATTGGAATCAGCCATTGCTTCTGGCTAAGCGGTACCCAGTGATGTTGCCCAGCAGTTGCTCGGGAGGTAGAGGGGTTGTCTAGTGGTCGGAGGATTGTGGGATAGATCCCAGCTCCCACCAGGGTGTTCTGCTGTTGTGTCCTTTGGCAAGACACTTCACCCAACTTGCTTGTGTTGGTGGTGGTCAGAGGGGCCAATGGTGCAAAATGGCAGCCTCGCCTCTGTCAGACCACCTCAGGGCTGCTGTGGCCATAGATATCATATATATCACTACATGCGCTGTTCGTCGATTGGACGAACGTCCTTATGTGGCGGCCATCTTACCTTGGACAGCTGCCCCCTTTCGTAACATTGGTGTCAATGGTGAATGCACTATTTAAATAACTCTAACTTGCTCAATTTTCAACCAAATTACAAATGGTTTAATTTGTTATAAACGCCAGAGATGTGGCTCTAAAATATGACGGACTTTGCCCGTTATTTAAAAATGTGAAAGTATGTCCTATCAAGCCTGTGTCAAAAGGTTTGTAATAAGGCAACCCGCTTGTAAATCCGTTAATATTTCATCGAGTTATGAGTGTTTTTGTTTGTTGTTTAATCACCTTCCATCTGATCTGCTACCATTGAGAACGGAACGTAAGCTGTCCGAGGTAAGATGGCCGCCGTGTATGGACGCTATTGACTCCCAGTTAAGGCATCTAGTGATATATATATGTCTATGGCTGTGGCTACACATTAGCTTACCATCAGCAGCAGTGAGTGAATGTGTGAGTGCGTGAATAATGGAAAGTGCTTTGAGTGCCTAGAAAAGAGCTATATAAATCTAATCCATTATTATTATACCATATTACATGGCTGCACTACGCTGGACTGTTGCCAAGACTCGGCCACGCCTCCAGCTGGCTCGATACAAAACTATTCGGCTCAGGGATGTTTGCCTCTATAATCTAAAAAAACATCCTCCCTTCTTTGGGTGAACGAGTTGGAGAAACAACCTCCATATCTGGTAAACCATGTAACTTTGGGCTTGTTTAAGGTAGAATGGATTTGTGTTTGGTTGTTAGCTTTGTAATACTTTCAAATGTCTGTTGAGAATTACATTTTATCTATAGATTACATTGGTTAACGTGAATTGTGAATGAAATGTTGAACAGCGTGAATAATTAGCATTTCTATTGGCCAGATTAATTGATTTATGAGGATATTGTAAATAAATAGATGTCTTTGATAATGAGCTACCCTAGAGAAAACATGCACCACAAAGAAAATACTTGTTCGCTGTTTTTTAATTATTTTTTTATGTGAAACTTGTCAAGCTTTTCTGATGAGCTGTTTAAATCATGGAAGTCAAGCACACTTTCTGACTCGCTCTCCACCTTTAAATCTAGACTCTAAACCCACTGATTTCAGCTTGTGACTGCTCTGTTTCTGCTGCACCTATTTTACTATCTAGTTTGTACTTTTAAGGTTCTATGTGTGTTTTGCTGTTTTTAACTTCTCTATTTGTTTTAAGTGTCCTTGTGTTTCCTGAAAGGCACTTGGAAATAAAATGCATTGTTATTATTATTAAACCCATAATCTGAAAATCTAGTGACATCACTCTGGGTGAAGCCTTCCTATGACTTTGTCTTTGTTCTCTGCTAATGTCTTAAGCATTTCCAATGATTTGTGTTTGAAACTCTCAACTGGATTTATCCTTTGACGATACGGAGTGGGCTTTATTTTATTAGTCGCAGCAACATCACAGTTATTTTATTGTTTGAGACTCAGAGTTCCAGCTTTGAGAGGTTTATTTAATATTCCATAATGAATCAAACCATCGTCCCACAGGCCTTTTGCATTTACATGAGTTTTTGTTGTCAAAGTTTTATATGGTTAAAGACTAACTAACCGTCAGATTAGCTTCTCCAAATACATCAAGCGCCATATTGAAGAAAATAGTGAAAGACCAACAAGCACCAGGAAGGTTGGAGTTTCTGCTTTCCTGATGGCTCTATTGGAGGTGTTTTGGATGTGTCCCACTGGGAAAAGATTATGTTTTAGATGAGAGATAAGTTCATGCCTCTCCAGCTGATCGATGGATAGACAGGTGTTAATTTCAAATGTTGGACTGCAGAGTGTTCTATGAGATTCTATCCTACATTATCTTATGTAGTTAAAGGTGTGGAACACTCAAGTAATCAATACATTTGCAGTGGTCTCTAGTAGGAATTAATGCTTTGTAAGTCGTACTCGGGGAATTCAGCTGAAGAAGAAAGTAGCTTCAGACGACAGGATTTGGCGTCTTATTTCCTGATTTTTGGAAATCTCACCCCTGATTGGCTAACAACAACACAACTCTATCACTGACTCCATTTGCTCTGCAACGTTGATGTTTTATCTCCACAAATAACACAAGCCTGGAAGAGTTCTGCTGTGTGGTGGAGTTGCTAATGCTAATGGTTAGCTTGTACTAGCTGAGACGTTCTCTGCTGTTTCCTGGATGCTAAACCAACAATAGTCTTCCCCATCTAGAGTCAAGATGGGTGAGTCCAAGCAACAGCTTGATGTAGATCTGTCAGGCTTTTCAAATCCCAGTGTTTCACCATTTTTTCCCATCAGAAACTAATGCATAAGATAGATGTAGGAGACTATTTCCATGTTCAGCATGCATGAAAACTCAAAGTGACCGATTATAATCAGAAATAATAATTATAAAAAATGTTTTCAGTGTTCCATAAAGCTGTTTCTTAATAAAAACCACAGACTATTATAACATGTTATATATTTTTCAACACATCTGGGCTGTGGTTCACTGGAACCATATTTTGAAATTTTTGATTTTTATTTCTTTGAAGACAATGCAAAATAATTGTCAGTAGATTTGTATACAGAGCCAAAATGATCATATTGAGAATCAAATTTGAGAAAAAAAAAACATTAAAATGGGATGCAGTGCATAGATAATTTACTGTTTCATCAAGTAAGAAGATGTATATATATATATATATATATATATATATATATATATATATATATATATATATATATATATATATATATTTTTTTTTTTTTTTTTTTTTAAAAAGAGCAGGATGTGAGGAGCAAAGGAGAAAAAAATCCGACACAAAGTAAATGACTGCTGAAGCCAATATTTGGTTTGAGCCCTCAGGGAGGGGAGCAGTCAGTCAGTTGAAACAATTTAAAAGTTGCAATGTCAGTGATGCAGCATGGCAGCTCTATTAAGAGAGATTGAGAAAAAACATCCTGACATATAATTGGGGTCTACATTGGTGATGAAGTAAGAATCAATTCTGACGAATTTTCATAAGAAGACATTTTATCAGAGGTGAAGAGTGACTGATTTAGATTGATGCTGATGAAAGTTGCCTGTCTCAGGTTTTCATCATTAACACTAGTCCCACTTATGTAAATATTTCCAAGAGCTCTGACAGAATCAAAGCGTTAGCAACTCATGAGCTAAATTTGACAAATTTTTGAACCAAACTAATTTTGCATTATGTGGCAATTAAATTTATAAAACTGTGATTCATAAAGACACAGGTATCTTAGCTGCTGTTTGCATTTATGTGAAACTTCAGCTTGTAGAACATAATTATGTAAATTGCTAATCTTACTCAGTTCATGAATAAATAAAAAAACAACAGAAAAATCTGATTAATTTTACTAATTTTACTTCACCAGTCTTTAACTACTACTTCCCAGTTCATCTAATTGCTGTAACAAATGAATTTCCCCACTGTGGGATCAATAAAGTCTATTCTATTCTATTCTATTCTATTCTATTCTATTCTATTCTATTCTATTCTATTCTAATTCAGACTCACAAGCTAAATTTATTAAAACATATTGTGGCAGTTTCAGACGCCATCTAGCGTGGTGTGCGTGCAGCGGCAAGAACGAGTCACCAAGTAGCAAACACAGAACACTTTATTCGCTGCTCAGCAGCCCCTCTTCACCTCCGAACACACAAACATGACTCCGTTGGCACCGGCCAGAAACAACATAAAATGAACACTAACTGAACGTTAACAATAACCAACACTAACAAAACTAACCAACAGAATACCAGAAAACATGAATAAATTAACCCCGAACCCACTCCCAGAAGTCTCTGCGCCCGCTGCCATGCGGGCCGCTACAATATCATTCTGCCACACTGACAAGTGAAGATTAACAAAACATGAAGTACTTGCATCAAAAAGTATACCACTTGAATCTTATTCTATGTTGATGTGCTAAAACCTTTGATGCCTTCTGCTTAAACTGGTTGAAAAAGCTAAGCTAGTGCTACTCGGAACATAGCTAGTCCACTGAATGTTGTAGGTCTTAATCATGTTTCTTCACTCCAAATAATCTCATCATTTCAAGGGGAAAAAAATCCCATGAGCTTCAGACCAATATTAAAATGGATGCATGTTCTAATTTTTAACTTTCAGTTTAGGCCTGAACAGAAACAGCCTGTTTTGTCTGTTCTGAAGCAAATACCCACAAAAAAGACATCCATGAAATGTCAGATTTTCAAATATGCACCCAACTACTGGATTTATGCAGAGTGCATTGCTAGTGATGCATTATGCATTTTGCTCGCCTAGTTTAAGAAATGCAAATTACCCCAAGTTGATGGAATCCAATCAAGTTGATGGAATCCTTCCACAGACATGCCTATGAAATATTTGTGATTCTTCAAATGTTATTGATGCGGCAAAAGTAAAAGTCACAGAGAGGTAGGTATGAAGAGGAGGAGGGGTGCATGAAAGAGTGAAATGAGTTTAAAGTTTTGCAGGGTGGAATATGACACCAGCTGTTACTGACTTTCCTTCTTGGTGTTATTAAACAAAGGATGAAAGATGTATAGCACCATCCATAATGTTTAAATGTGCTCAAAGAGGCCATTTTGTAGGGTAACATCCTATTTATGCAGGGTACCATCCTGATGTCTTTTATAGCAATATTTTATAACAAATGATCAATTCAACAAGACAAAAAAAACTTTCTTATGACAGTTTTTTCTCAAGTTATAATAGTTCTATGGGGGACAAAACATGTTTATGACATTTTTTGCACCAAATCCCTCTCACATGAAGATATTTCAGCAGTTTTATTCTTGACAGTGTCAGAACCTTCCAGAATGAGCCGTTTCAGGGCTCTGTCACTTTAAGAAAACAAGCTGGAGCTGGCCACGCCCACCCCTTCCCCACTCAGGCTGCTATCCACTATTCTTATGGCCCGTGATGCTTTGCGCGAAAAATGCAAGCAACTTTCGGTCTGCATTTGGTTACATTGAGACGATGCGATCCCTTCATGCTAATCCTCTTTATGGGCTTTTAGAGACTGAAAACATGCATGAACACCAGCTGTCACAGCTCAAACGGGACATCGTTACACTCCTTCTGCCTACTGAAGCAGAGAGGTGGGGGGGATGATCGTAAAGTCTGGCCAAAGCTAACGTACATTAGCATTTTAGCTACTTTCTGAACTCAGTTGCGTCTGACGGCGAGGCAGCAAACAATCTCTGAGGCTACCTACATTGTAATAAGGTTGTCCGTGTTTTGTTGAAAGAGGTGGGACACAATCTTATTTACTTAAAAGCAGACGTAGAGCCGAGTCAGAGCCTTAAATCCCTCATCACCAAGCCTGGGTTTTAGTTTCTACATCAGGTGAAATACAAACAGCAGGATGGCACTTTTAGGTTAATAACAGCAAACTAAATGCACGTTAAATGATAACTATTCAGAAAATTGTACACATGAAATCATTCCCGTTGTTGTGAGACTGCTGTCAGATCTCTTTACTAATCTGCGTCTCATCTCCAGAGTTTTGTCATATCCAAACACAAAGTAGGATGTGGGTGTTCCTCTGGGTTTTTTCACAATAAAATGAAAGGAACGCACAAATAAAGTTTGTGATGGTTTTCAAGTTAGGATTTTTCAGCCACATCCTTCTGGGTTCCTCATCACTGGGGAGGCGGTAAAAACCGTACCGACACTCTCACCCACATGCTCACTCACTCTGGAGGTGCATGTTCTAAATATCGCTAAGCTGAGAAGCTCTGATATCAGGGAGGGGCTCAAAGTTGAGGCGCTGCTCCTCCAGCAGCGGCTCTCTGTTGTGAGAGGTGGTTCTATTTTAATTTCCCCATTTGTGATGTCACAAACGTTTTGCAACAACGTCTTTAAGGCACATAATTCCTAAAACCATACACTGACAGAATACAGATGTATTTCTTTTCACGTTTGGAGTGATTATAGAGGCAGTAAGGACCCATGTGGCAGCACAAAAAGTGAGTTTTGCATAATACACTGCCTGGCCCAAAAAAGACGTCACCACCCAAAAAAAAGGTCACACGCTTTTACCGCCTTGGACCGCCTTTACCTCTGATTACGGCACTCATTCTCTGTGTCATTGTTTCAATAAGCTTCTGCAATGTCACCAGATTTATTTCCATCCAGTGCTGCATTAATGTGTCACCAAGATCTTGCATTGATGATGGTAGAGTCTCACCGCTGCACAAAGCCTTCTCCAGCACATCCCAAAGATTCTCAATGGGGTTCAGGTCTGGACTCTGTGGTGGCCAATCCATGTGTGAAAATGATGTCTCATGCTTCCTGAACCACTCTTTCACTATTTGAGCCCGATGAATCCTGGCATTGCCATCTTGGAATATGGCCGTGCCATCAGGGAAGAACACATCCATTGATGGAATAACCTGGTCATTCAGGATATTCAGGTAGTCAGCTGACCTCATTCTTGGAGCACATCCTGTTGCTGAACCTAGACCTGACCAACTGCAGCAACCCCAGATCATAGCACTGCCCCCACAGGCTTGTACAGTAGGCACTAGGCATGATGGGTGCATCACTTCATCTGCCTCTCTTCTAACCCTGATGCAGTTGTGTCTTTCCACATGTTTGTTTAAGAAATGAGAAGCAACTCATTGCACCAGTTGAGGTTAAATAACTTGTTGCCAGCTGAAAGATAATTGCCCATGCAATAATTATTCAATAGGAGGCTCGTACCTGTTTGCTTAGTTAAATCCAGGTCATGACTTATTTTTTTGGCCAGGTAGTGCATGTCCCCTGATTCATGTTTAATCACAAAAGTCATTCATGTTTTTACCAAGGACCTTTTGTTTTAAATGGTGAAATGTTTTAAATGTCATTTTAACTACTGTGTAGTTTGTTGGAAAGATTGTTGGTTTCCTAAATGGAAATCGGACTCCAAAATCAAACCACTTTAATTCCATCTCCATGCTCTATTGTGACATTGGTCTCCTTATTTTAGAAACTGTCAAGGCATCCCTGTTGACCAGAGGTCACAAACCATTTTGCATTGACTACCGTCTGTATAGAGTGCTTACATTTTATCGGGTCTTTTTCCGGTCAGTAACTTTTATATGAAGAAGCAAACCTGAAATCAGTTTTCCATCAATATACTGTTTAGTTTAAAGATCAATAATATTAAACTTTCTGTTTGTTATTTAGAAAACAGGAAGTCTGCTGACTTCTGTCATGGCTAAAAGCTGAGCTTGTTTTTGAAATGTTGAATGAAATGATGTGATATAACTAAATGGAACTTCTAAAAGGTCGAAGTGTAATTAAAGTTTTTACTGCAAGCATATGATTCAAGGATTCCACAGCTGCAATTTTATAATTTACTAACAGTTTACAGCTACTAGTTCACATGAATCTGGGAGATGCTTTACTTTCTGAATTCCCACAAACTGAACCGTTAAAAAAAAGACTGACAGGGTGCATCAGACATCACTTTGAATTAAGACTGGATGACAGGTCCTTCTTTTGAACCTCATCTTCAGCTCCTCCTTGACTCTTAACCTTTGGGAGAAAAACGTTCAAACAACTGAATCGATAGCAATTCAAGGCAGCACTCTTGTCACTTCCTTCTTCTTCTTCATCTCCCACTGCTTGCACTGCATCCTGGGTGGCAATTTGCTGTGTGACATTGCTCTGATGGGACAACAAAGAAGGCCCAGGATAAATGGCTCTTGAGGATGAATTGATGGGACTGTGATTGGACAGATCCGCTGATAAACATGTTCCGTTTCACTTAGGCTTCACACGAATTGTTTTCAAAACTGAGTGTGAAAATAAAATGTTTTAGTTGTATTTTTTTCTCAGTTGGAATTATACCTACAATAATAGCCAGTGGCCAGTTTTAAATAAACATATGGACCACTGTTGTCACCTTTTGCACACTCACTGGCCAAGCAGTGGCAATGCAACAGTCTGCGGATCAAATGATTGTTTGATGAGGATGGAGGCAGATCACCACTGGGGCTGCAGCCATTGCAACCAGAACACAACAAAAAGCAGCAATCCAGAGTTTTCCCCCTTTCAGAAATTATGTATTATTTTTTTAGGAATTTGTAAAAGTGATAGTCTTACCCTGTACTGTGGTATATTGTAGGCAATAAGTCTTTTTTTTTTTGCTAATACCACCTCCTCCATCCTATAGAGCAGTGGTACTCACTCCTGGTCCTCGAGAGCCGGTATCCACCATGTTTCCTTGTTTCTCTACTCTAACACACCTAATTCAGTGGTTGAATCACCTGTGCAGCAGCTCATCAAGCTCTTCAGAAGCCTGTTGATCACTTGCTGATTGAAATCAGGTGTGTAGATACAGAGTCTCCAGGCCCATATCAGAGATGGTCAAGATGCTGCATACCTTCTATAAGTCTGTTACGGAGAACGTAATCACTTCAGTCATCACCTGTTGGGGTAGCAGCATCAGAACCAACAACCTGATAATGAAGGCTGGTTCTGCTCTGGGGACGACTGGAACCACTGGAGATGATGGTGAAAAGAAGGATAGATAGATAGATAGATAGATAGATAGATAGATAGATAGATAGATAGATAGATAGATAGATAGATAGATAGATAGATAGATAGATAGATAGATAGATAGAAAGAAATAACACAACATGTAAATATTAATTGTAAAACAATGTTTTAGCTCGGGTGGCCAGCTAGAGGTGCACATTCACGAACGAGAGGCGTTGCTTCCAGCTGTAATCACAGAAGTAGGGAGAGGGGCTAGATGTGCAATACATTTTTCTGTCTCTAGATGGTGCACTCTGAGAAAAAAAACTATAGATTTCTGCAGATTTCTAAAAACCTGCTTCTATTAAAATCTTTAATCAGACTGTACTTTTGTTTCACTTTATCGTCTAGGAAAAAAAAAGCATTTCATTTGTTAATGAGTCAAGCACTTACTTAAAGCAACATTCCGCAACTTTTACACCTTAAAATGATGCTTTTTTGTAAAGTTTTTGCGTCATAGTATTATCTATTATGTTCATTTTCATACCTGTGATAGTGTTGGGGGGTCCCACGTCTGTGTACTGCGCTATACAGTTTTTTGTGCATCGGGTAGCGACGGAAGTACTGACTGGGTGTTGTTTTACAGCAGAATATGGCAAGCCAAAGGGATAAAAAAGCGCGCGTTCTAAACGTGCATTATGTCCACCAAAATGCGCGTCTTGAATGCGCGTTTTGACGCCAAAGGGGGCAAAAACTCACGTGTTCTAAAAGCGAGCATTATGTCTGCCAAAACGCGCGTCTTGAACGAGCGTTTTGGCAGACATAATGCGAGTTTAGAATGTGCATTTTGTTTTATCCCTTTGGCTTGCCATATTTGTATAACGTAGACTCGCTGTAGCTTTGAGCTAGAATACCCTTATCAGAGGAATGTAGGAAAAGAAAAGAAGAACGTGATAGAACAAGAGCAAAGACCAGAGTTATTATTGGGCCGTCTTTTCCTCGCTGGAGAGCGCTTTTAGAAAGAAAGGCTTGAACTACGGACTCTAACCTAGCCCTGCTGCTAATGGCTAGGTAAGTAATAAATGATTTCACCGGGGTTATTGTGTTCGGTCGGGCATAAAATTGTTATACAGTCCTGATAAAACTATTTAATCAATGTGTGGAGGTTTTGCCTGATATTAGGAATGTAAACATGCCTCTTATGCCCGAGAGAGATTTAATGTTACGATAGTGATGTTACGCAGCAAGCCTCTAGAGGGTGACAGAGAGCATATAACTGCAAAGTTGCAGAATACTGCTTTAAATAATCTAGAATTATGATAGTTGAATTCAAGCCATGCTGATAAAGTAGTACCATGCTCTTTGGGGGAACATAATTAAACATATAGAAATAGAGGTTAACAGCTAATTGATCTTGTGAAGAACGAATATGAAATGCTGCTCTTTGGGTATTAGAGGGATGTACAGTTACTGGAGTCAGTTTCGTTACTGTGGGTTCAGATAATTTATTTTGAGCATTGCCAAGTGGAGAGTGAAACTCCAGCCTCTACAATGTCTGTTTAACATCTGTTAGTGTTAGAAATTTCCACTAAAGCAATAGGAACACCTCTTCCCCTGCTGATTATAGCGGAATAGACTCTCCCACCGCTGCTCCACTGTCTCAATGATCATTTGTTGCTGCATCATCAGTGGGACATCTGTGACTATCGCTTACATGATGCTCAATTTAATTATGCTGGTAACATAGAAGTTTAACATGATCAAAGATTTTACATCTTCATTATATGTTTGTTCTGTCCTCCAAAGGTCCTCTGGTTAAAGGCAGACAGCATCAGCTGAGCTAGGAAATGTTTTAGTCAATAGACATCTCACAGAAGAGAAGACTATTAATAGTATTATAATCATATAATATGAATATTTAGAGTCATTGTGTCAGTCATATCTCAGTAGCCAATATAAAAATAATTGTGTTTTGAGTAATTGTGTATGAACATAGACAGAATAACATCTGTTCAAAGGGCATTCATGAGTTAAAAGTTGTAGATATTTAGATTAACAAGTTCTTACAACTGTTATACAACAAAAACACAAATGAGAATATTGTACTTATTCATAAAAAGTAAGAAAAATGACAAAAATGTGTGTGTGTGTGTGTGTGTATATATATATGTATATATGCAGCTGTTAAAGGTGTAATTCAGTGCAGTGATTTACTTTGACTTAAGCACAAAGGCACTCACATATCAGTTGTCCAAGACCAGTGCTCCTGTTACAGCTTGATTTAATCATTTCAGGAGATCACAGGTACTACTGTGATAGATTAAGGGTATTAGGACTTTGTAAAAGTCTCCTCCCTCTTTGTATTTTTTTGCTTCCCCATAAGAAACTTTTTATTGCTTCCTAAGATCCCTGTAGAGAATTTTAGCTTTGGTGCTGAAGCTGTTCGCTACATTTAAATAAATGGTAAACCAGTTTCATAGAATTTAAATAATAACATTAAATCTAACATCCTGCATCCTGTAACAGAAAGTGTGCCTGATCATTCATCATCTCTGCACCGTGAACAGAAACGTTTAATCCACTTCGTCATCACTCCTCTGGCACCTTAAACCCATTTATATAAAGTTACAGTGCAGCTTGAAAACACCTGAGGCTATGATAATAAGGATATTAAAAGTAGACTCAGAGAGTTATTGTAATTACATGTTTACAGTTTTGACAGATTCATGTTCATCATTTGTCCATGAGACATTTTAGCAGTGGTTTGTAAGCAGTACACCCACCGACCCACCCACACACACACACACACACACACATATTTATATAAACAAACAATGAAAAAGATATTAAGTGTAATGTATCAGGTCTGACCCCTATAGGCTTATTTCCATCTTTTGAACATCAGGAATTATTTTTAAAGTGCATTAAAGGAGAAGGAAGTTGGAAAAGAAAAGACAATCAAATATTAAAGACTCTCTTGGGCTCTGGCACGCAACATCACTGTAAACCTGACCCAACTTCTTGCCTGTCGCCAAATGCACCACTGCGCTGAAATATTAACTGCATGCAATCTGCAGCACACGTGGGTGATGAACGGCTTTGGCACATGCTAACAATCCATCTGTGTGTCAAAGAAACAGGTAAAGTCTTCATGGTGCATGATGCAGCTTGCTCATACATACGTATTACGTGATTTTGGATTAACATTCTAACCTTATTTAAACACTGACACGTTTTTTTAGTCACAGCCTCCAGTATAACTGTACATCTTAATAATGTAGAGATCTTACAGCATAATAGCAGAACCTCTGTAATATTCTCTCTTTCATGCACACAGAATTTTATGAAAAATAAATCTTTCCAGTTGTCACTACAACACAGAAGTTATGCTTTGTCTCATGATAAAATGTATAAATAAAGATTGATCACATGTCAGTGTTTTGCATTTGACCAAAACTTTGTTGGATGAGGCTTAACTTTTTATTTATGAAGGAAAAATGAGTGGTCTCAATTAGCTAATCTTCCAAAAAGATCTCCATGTAAAGTTGTCAAAAATCAACTGATCATGCACTAATCAACCAGCCAAATCTAAAGAAAAACTAATTCTGCTAGAAGTAGTTGAACTTAACAGACATTCTGGGTATTTATTTTTTCTTTCTACATTGATTTTTGAAAAATATTAAAGGAGGGAAAGTTTTCTGCGCTCTTTTCAATATTAAAGTCAAACGCTGGGTTAATGAAGCATCGCCTCTGTGTTCCCCTAATGCTGTTCATGCTTCAGTAACCGTTAAGGCTCTGGGGGAAACAGATGATGGAGTTTTTGTTGTTTTTCTGATCTGATCATTACACTGCTTTCACTCTGAGTCATGATTAAAATCCATTTCCTTTGATTAATATGACCCAACAAGACAAATGAAGACATTTTCACCTTTAAACCTCAATGAGATATGTTTACAACTGTGTAGCAATCACAACAATCTGATCACGACTACACACATTTATTTAGACTTTAAATAAATGAAGCAAGAAAAATGCGATTATTTCACATGGAAATCTTACTGTTGGAACAGAAAATTACTGCAGTTTTCAGCCAATTTAACAGAAAAATATAGGGGGAAAAAATGGCTTTCTGTGTTACATTTTTTTTAATAAACTTGCCCTGAGGAAGGCTGACAAGATGAAAACAGACTGGACTCGGAACAACAAGGGCTTCTGTTAGGGGACTGCTCTCTGACTCATCCTCTGCAGCAGTAACAAGCCTTCTGCAAACGGGTTCTGTCTTTGTCCAAAGCAAGGTAGCATTCTCTGTCTTTATCGCCCTTCCTCCTCTCGGTGTCTTCTCATACGCTCTCGATCACATGTTTAAACTGCGGCTACGCATAAAGAACACGACACACTTGAAAAACATCACTGCTGGACACTTGCCATGTTGCCTCCGTCTGCCTGAATCTGTTAGATAAAGAAAAATCTCACATATAAGAAACCTTTTCTCCTCCTCACTGAACAAAAAACAGAAAACAGAAAAAGGATCTATTGTTCCCACCTGCTTATTCCTGCATGTGTCTGCTTTCTTTAAAAACATCATTAAATTAAATATGAACCTGTTTAAAATAACACATTTAATCATAGAGGAGCTTTATTTGCTTTGCTGCTTTTCTGTTTCTTGGCTTTCCACCGTGGGATGGCCAGCTCCCCCAGTCAGACACAGTCAATGATAACCTGTCGGGGTTTTTCCACTTCTATTCTGGCTGGACTGAAATATTATCACAGTTTGCATTCATTGCTGGTCCATGTGGATGCCTGATAATCTCACAGACAATGCCCTGAATCCTGGTGAATACAGAAGGATAAACAACCGGCTGCAATGACACAAAGACGAGGTCAAGATGGGCCCCACTCCTCGTTTTTCTCCTCCTTACATACAGTCAGGGACACGGAGACATGTTGCTAAAAAGCCTTCATTTTCAGGTTAGGGGGAAAAGCAGCTCCTCCAGAGCTCATTATATCATCCTCCCTGTCCCAGGAAGCAGAAGCCATGCACATTTATGCTACTGGCTGACTAGAGGTCGAGCCTCACTAACAGATCACTGCCGTGTAACTGCTGAACACTGATCATTTTAAAATAAATCACTGTTTAATGAGACAGTGACGAAGGTCAGGCTGTAATCAACTGCAACAAACAAACACTGTCTGAGACAAATGGGTGTTTGCTCCAAAACAGCTGAGCACGCTAATTTATTTGAAGCCTTTGGTTTCAGCTTTAACACAAAAAATATTTGATTCCCTGCATTTTCCATGTGTGAGAAACATGAAAAAAACAACTAGCAATCAAAAGGCCATTCAGAGCCAAGAGCTAGGTCACTGCTGAATTTGAAATCTGGTCAGAAAAGTTCAAGATCTGCTAAGAAACTGCTCAACCGCGTCTGTGAAATGTCTTCTGCACCCACTTTTTCACATGAATCGCAACAGATTCAATCATTTAACGCAATTGAAATGTCACGTGTCAAGCAGTGTCTTACTTAGATGAAGATGAGCTTAGGTACAACTAATTATTCTCAAATCAATACAGGAGGACATGAAACATGTTTCACTCCGTCTGTTTTCCTCGGCTCTCTCTCTCACTGCCGATGAGATAGGATTTCTCTTCACAATGAATGGAAATGTCTAGCCTGGAACATTTCCCCACACTTTACAGCTCGTTTCCCCACATATCAACGCACGCCGTGGCTTGAGCTGTCATTGGGGTAATGAATAGCAGCAATGAATAGCAGGAGAAGTAAGATAAATAAAATAAAATATTGCTTTGTCACTGGATTTGTTCAAACTACTTTAACTGGCACACACGTCTTCCTGCTGTCAGCACAATATCTGAGCGAGAAGAGCAAGCCGGCCGCATTATCATGATATTAATCATCAGGTTGGATGTTAACGCATGCTTGAAGCCCTCAATCTCCATTCAGGACTGCTTGGCTGTTAGAATTCTCTGGACACATCAATGCATATCTTAAAATCCTCTTTGTATTAGTTTTATTATCACTTTTCATCCAATGTAATTGCCTGTCAGTCCCTCCTGTGTTCAATTATGTGAATTCCAGCAACACACATTGCCGTGCCATCAACATTATCCTTCTTTATTATCCTCAAGTCACACAAAAAACACGCCTCGCCAGCTACGATTCCTCATGGAGGGCTTACATGTGAAATTAAAAAAATAGGGCGCCCCATTGTCACATTTGATTTGATACAGAAAATTGATTTTTCTAACAGGATTAATAAGCAAGTTATTGAAGTGTTTTAAATTCTGCAATAATTCACACAAATGAATGTGACTTATTTTGCGGTTCCGAGTTGTGAAGAACAGAATTTGGTAATAATAGAAAATAGGAAAGACACTTGTATTAAACGTGACTGAATGTTTGAACTAGAGAGTAGTTATTTTAAAGGAGCTGATGGTTAGCATCATTTCCTCAATATGAGATCATGGGATCAAAACCTATCTCCACTTTGTGTGAAGTGATTGTCGTTAGTGTTGATTCTCAAAAGCATTCAGATTAGCTTAACTACTGCTTTTAAATTGGCCTGAAGGTGAGAGTGATGCTGTGATGGACTGGTGACCTGTCCTGGATGAACCCAGGGTCTTGACCAATGAGCAGTTAGCATTACTCCTGAGATCAAGCAGATGTGGAAAATAGATAACACTTTTTCATCTGCCCAAATTAATAATTATTTATTATGTACAAAAGTCATGATTTGGTCAATTAAATGTTCAAATTTCTGCTCAGAAACAGGTTTGATTCAACTACTTTCAGGTCTCACATATCCACAAAGCTAAATTTCTAAGCTAACACTTGTGTTTTATATTTGCTTAGGCAAGACAGCTTTATTTGTATAGCACATTTCATACACAGAGGCAATTCAATGTGCTTTCCATTAGCAACAATAGCATGGACATGAAAATCAATGTGACAGCACAAATAGAATACACAAATAAATTTAGACCATATTAAATACACAAATTCAGATTTAAGAATCAGATAAAAGACAAAGTTAAAGGGTGAGCAGTTACAGTGCAGAAGGTGCAGCATAAAAACATTAATTCATAGGCTGATGAATGCATGAAAGTTTCCAGTTTTGATTTAAATGTTACTAGAGTTGGGGCACATTTGAGGTGATGAGGAAGCTGATTCCATCTGTGTGCAGCATAGTAGCTAAAAGCAGCTTCACCCTGTTTGGTTCTGACCCGGGGTTCTACCAGCTGACTGCTTCCTAAGGATCTCAGAGCCCTGCTGGGTGTATATACTGGAGGGAGATCCGACATGTTTTTTGGCCCTATGCCATTGAGTGATTTATAAACCAGTAGAAGTACTTTCAAATCGATTCTGTAGTTTACTGGTAACCAGTGTAGAGATTTAAGAACAGGAGTGATGTGCTCAGTTCTTGTTAAGATTTTTGCTTAGACAACTTCCATTTAGTAGAGTTACATAATTATTTACCTCTCCCTGGGTTGCCACCTTATCGTGGTGGAGGGGTTTGAGTGTCCCAATGATCCTAGGAGCTAAGTTGTCTGAGGCTTTATGCCTCTGGTAGGGTCACCCATGGCAAACAGGTCCTAGGTGAGGGATCAGACAAAGCGCAGCCCAAAATACCCCTTATGATGAGTTCAATAAATGGAACCAGTGTTCCCTCGCCCGGACGCGGGTCACCGGGGCCCCCCTCTGGAGCCAGGCCTGGAGGTGGGGCACGCTGGCGAGCGCCTGGTGGCCGGGCTTTCACTCATGGAGCCCGGCCGGGCATAGCCCGAAGAGGAGACATGGGTCCCCCTTCCCATGGGCCCACCACCCGTGGGAGGGGCCAAAGGGGTCGGGTGCAATGTGGAAAGGGCGGTAGCCGAAGGCGGGGACCTTGGCGGTCTGATCCTCGGCTACAGAAGCTGGCTCTTGGTACGTGGAATGTCACCTCTCTGGTGGGGAAAGAGCCGGAGTTGGTGTGTGAGGTTGAGAGGTTCCGACTAGATATAGTTGGACTCACCTCAACGCATGGCTCTGGCTCTGGAACCAGTTTCCTTGAGAGGGGTTGGACTCTCTACCACTCTGGAGTTGCTCCCACTGAGAGGCGCCGAGCAGGGGTGGGCATACTTCTTGCCCCCCATCTTGGTGCCTGTACGTTGGGGTTTACCCCGGTGAACGAGAGGGTAGCCTCCCTCCGTCTTCGGGTGGGGGGACGGGTCCTGACTGTGGTTTGTGCTTATGCACCAAACTGCAGCTCAGACTACCCACCCTTTTTGGAGTCCCTGGAGGGGGTACTGGAAAGCGCTCCTTCGAGTGACTCCCTCGTTCTGCTGGGGGACTTCAATGCTCACGTGGGCAATGACAGTGAGACCTGGAGAGGTGTGGTTGGGAGGAACGGCCCCCCTGATCTGAATCCGAGTGGTGTTCTGTTATTGGACTTCTGTGCTGGTCATGGATTGTCCATAACAAACACCATGTTCAAGCATAAAGGTGTCCATATGTGCTCTTGGCACCAGGATACCTTAGGCCGCAGGTCGATGATCGATTTTGTTGTCGTTTCATCTGATCTGCGGCCGCATGTCTTGGACACTCGGGTGAAGAGAGGGGCGGAGCTGTCAACTGACCACTACCTGGTGGTGAGTTGGCTTCGATGGTGGGGGAGGATGCCGGTCAGACCTGGCAGACCCAAACGTGTTGTGAGGGTCTGCTGGGAACGTCTGGCAGAGTATCCTGTCAGAAGGAGCTTCAATTCCCACCTCCGACAGAACTTCGAACACGTCCCGGGGGAGGCGGGGGACATTGAGTCCGAATGGGCCATTATCCGTGACTCCATTGTCGAGGCGGCTGACCGTAGCTGTGGCCGCAGGGTGGCCGGTGCCTGTCGTGGCGGCAACCCCCGAACCCGCTGGTGGACACCGGCGGTTAGGGATGCTGTCAAGCTGAAGAAAGAGTCCTATCGGGTCCTTTTGGCCCGTGGGACTCCGGAGGCAGCTGATGGGTACCGGCAGTCCAAGCGGAATGCGGCTCGGGTGGTCGCGGAGGCAAAAACCTGGGCGTGGGAGGAGTTCGGTGAGACCATGGAACAAGACTTCCGTACGGCTTCGAGGAGATTCTGGTCCACCATCCGGCGCCTCAGGAGGGCAAAGCAGTGCACTACCAACACTGTTTACAGTGGGGAGGGTGTGCTGCTGACCTCGACTCGGGACGTTGTGAATCGGTGGGCCGAGTACTTCGAAGACCTCCTCAATCCCACCGGCACGTCTTCCAGGATGGAAGCAGAGTCTGGGGGTTTTGGGTTGGGCTCTCCAATCTCTGGAGCAGAGGTCACTGAGGTGGTCAAAAAACTCCTCGGTGGCAAGGCTCCGGGGGTGGATGAGATCCGCCCGGATTTCCTTAAGGCTCTGGATGTTGTGGGGCTGTGTTGGTTGACGCGGCTCTGCAATATCGCGTGGACATCGGGGGCAGTTCCACTGGATTGGCAGACCGGGGTGGTGGTCCCCCTATTTAAAAAGGGGGACCGCAGGGTGTGTTCCAACTACAGGGGGATCACACTCCTGAGCCTCCCTGGTAAGGTCTATTCAGGGGTTCTGGAGAGGAGGGTCCGTCGGATAGTCGAACCTCGGATTCAGGAGGAGCAATGTGGTTTTCGTCCTGGCCGTGGAACACTGGACCAGCTCTATACCCTTGGGGGGGTCCTGGAGGGTGCGTGGGAGTTCGCCCAACCAATCTACATGTGTTTTGTGGATTTGGAGAAGGCGTTCGACCGCGTCCCTCGGGGGGCCCTGTGGGGGGTACTCTGGGAGTATGGGGTACCAGGCCCCTTGATACGGGCTGTTAGGTCCCTGTACAACCAATGTCAGAGCTTGGTCCGCATTGCCGGCAGTAAGTCGGGCTTGTTTCCGGTGAGAGTTGGACTCCGCCAAGGCTGCCCTTTGTCACCGATTCTGTTCATAACTTTTATGGACAGAATTTCTAGGTGCAGCCAAGGTGGTGAGGGGATCCGTTTTGGTGACCTAAGGATCAGGTCTCTGCTTTTTGCAGATGATGTGGTCCTGTTGGCTTCATCAGAACGTGATCTCCGGCTTTCGCTGGAGCAGTTCGCAGCCGAGTGTGAAGCAGCTGGGATGAAAATCAGCTCCTCTAAATCCGAGACCATGGTCTTGAGTCGGAAAAGGGTAGAATGCCTTCTCCAGGTCAGGGACGAGGTCCTGCCCCAAGTGGAGGAGTTCAAGTATCTCGGGGTCTTGTTCACGAGTGAGGGAAGGGTGGAGCGTGAGATCGACAGGCGGATTGGTGCTGCGTCTGCAGAGATGCGGGCGTTGTGCCGGTCTGTTGTGGTGAAGAGGGAGCTGAGCCGAAAGGCGAAGCTCTCAATTTACCGGTCGATCTACGTTCCTACCCTCACCTATGGTCACGAGCTTTGGGTAGTGACCGAAAGAACGAGATCGCGAATACAAGCGGCCGAAATGAGTTTTCTTCGCAGGGTGGCTGGGCTCTCCCTTAGAGATAGGGTGAGAAGCTCGGTCATCCGGGAGGGGCTCAGAGTAGACCCGCTGCTCCTCCACATCGAGAGGAGCCAGTTGAGGTGGCTCGGGCATCTGATTAGGATGCCTCCTGGACGCCTCCCTGGTGAGGTTTTCCGGGCACGTCCAACCGGGAGGAGACCCAAAGGAAGACCCAGGACACGCTGGAGAGATTATGTCTCTCGGCTGGCCTGGGAACGCCTTGGGATTCCCCCGGAGGAGCTGGCCCAAGTGGCTGGGGAGAGGGAGGTCTGGGCTTCCCTCCTGAGGCTGCTGCCCCCGCGACCCGACTCCGGATAAGCGGAAGACAATGGATGGATGGATGGACATAATTATTTATTTATTTATTTATTTATTTATTTATTTATTTATTTATTTATTATTATTGCACTCATTTATTTATTTATCTATTTTTTTATTCTCTATTTATTCATCTTTAAATTATTTGTTTTTAATTTACTTTCTAAAAATATATATGTTAGGTCTTTATAGCCTGAAGATGCTCAGCTTACATCAGCCATCTGTTAAGCAATCAAACATCTCAAACCACTGATCTGAGCAAGATTCTTCATGACAGGCACACAAACGATGTGTCATGTGTGCTTTTTAGAGTTTAAACTTACTCAGGCCTACTAATTGTGTTTAATGTTCATGTTTAATCAGGCTTTTTATCATTTGGACTGACATAAGAGGGTGAGAAGGGGAAGAAGAAGAAAAAAAGACAGGTCTAAATCTTTCACATAAAAAAATAAGGTAATAAAAACATTTATCCAAAATGCATTAAACCTGCACCATTATAAATACATTTTACTCATTGGGCACCATTAAAATGTTATTGCAAAGTTTGTATAGTGTTTGAACAGCTTGAGCGTTCTAAACAGCAGGGAAACTAACAAAAAGCAAATACAAATAAATAAATAATATCTTGGCAGCTTTTGAGCATAAAGAAGAAAAAGAAGAAAAAAGGACAAGTTCAAAAAATTCTATGGATATGTATAAAAACTTATATAAGCAGCTCTGTTTAACTCTCATGGGTAACAGGGAACTTATAATTAAAACAGGAATGGGGGAAAAAAAGAAACTTTAAAGATAAGAGTTCCATCGAGAGTTTGATGTCTGGCATCACAGCTGCTCATCCTTCCTAGAACTGACTAAACCTAATATGTAAGTCCTTGAGGACCACAAGGGTGGAGAATAATGACCTAATCTCAGATTTAGAGAGCAACTCTGTTTCATAAATGAAACAGAAACACAATTAATGTAAAAGCACAGAAAGAAACCTAAAGCTCACTATTTTTTACTTAATTACATTAAAACTGACATCCAAATTTGTTTCAGAAGGCAGGTTGACTGTATGACTGTGGAGCTTCTGAAATAAAATGGGTATAAACAAACCTAATTATATCATTATGCCCAAATTCACTTTTTTTTTTTGCCTTGTTATTTTCAGCATTTAAATTAAATTTGGTGTTGGTGACAGTACTGTCCTACTGAAAGTAAAAGGAAAGACTCTAGAAATTAGCACAATTTTTCCATGATACTTATTTTTGGCTTCTGTTTAACTGCAGTGAATGAAGTGGGAAGAATTCTTCAATGGCAGCTAATGAGGGGAAAACTGCTCCGCTGAAACAATCAGTGTTTATGCTTTTCCTGTTGAAGGAAAATATCAAAACAAGCCAACGTCTTGAATTAGCAGCACTGATGGCAAGCTTCAAATTAGGGTCTGAAATAAATGTTCATACTCATTTCTGGAAATAATAAATTACCAAAAAAATGGCATTCTGCCAAAAATGATCCAATTGTATTGTTCTCAAAGTCACGCCTCTAAGAATCAATATTTTTGGCAAACTTGTTTGATTTCATCTTGCACACTCAATACTGTTTTCTTCTTCAAGCTCCAACGCGAGCTTTCAAGTATTATTTGCCAGAAGCGTGATGCACAGCATGGAATAAATTCTCTGCGGTAGGTGCTTATAATTAATATTCTCCACTGTGCAACTGAAGGAAGCTTCTATAAAGAAAAAAATCACTTCTGATATTTTCGTTTCCTTTTTGGAAAAACAACAGAGTCACAACCCGTTAAGTGGATTCAGTCAAACAGCATTTACACACGTATAGATGAGCTTGACAGTTATTTTATAAAAGGTCCATTTTACTTTTTTTTAGCCGTGTTTCTCATAAAATTAACAACATACATGCATAAGAACATGTTTTATGGTTTATCACAAGTAATTTTGCACACAAATCAGAAACAATCCTCAGCTGTTTACCTTTTGCATATGTACAATATTTAAAGGTCCAAAATGTTTGACAGTGAAATAATCACAACACAGAATGGGCAGCAGTAGCTCAGGAGGTAGAGCGGGTTGTCCAGTAATCGGAAGGTTGCAGGTTCGATCCCGGCTCCGGCCAGAGAATGCTGCTGTGTGTCCTTGGGCAAGACACTTAACCCGCCTTGCCTGCTGGTGGTGGTCGGAGGGACTGGTGGCGCCAGTGCTCGGCAGCCTCGCCTCTGTCAGTGCGCCCCAGGGCAGCTGTAGCTACGATGTAGCTCATCCCCACCAGCGTGTGAATGGGTGAATTGAGTTGATTGTGTTGTGAAGCGCCTTGGGGGGTTGTAGAACCCTAAGAAGGCGCTATACAAATACAGACCATTTACCATTTACCACAGTCTAATGTCTCAATCATGTTGGAAGCAAAGTTACATTGAAGCAGATTTCATTCTCAGCACCAGGGGGCTGGTCAGTTTTTCTCTTTTCAAAATGTCCAAAGAGGGACGTAGTCGATGTTTACAATCTGTGAGTCTGTGGGAGTCTGTGCCGGCAAACAATGAAGTTTTGTAAAGATGCAAAACCGCTAACAGGAGCGACCCAGAAGTTATTTCTTGTACTCCTAAGAAGTGACGGCATCTTCTTGCTTTACTCTAATATCGGGTGAAGTAGGCTACAGGCTAACGTTGAGCTAACAATGCTAATGTTGAATTTAAGCAAAGAGATGGGTCTAAAAATATCTCAAGCTACTTTTTAAATCACCAACAACTGGATATTACAGTGAAATGTATTTATCTACATATCAACTAACTGTGTATGATTTGTCTTTGCTTATCATCTAGAATCTTCTGGAGCTGATCTGTAACTGACAACAGCCATGTAACTCACAAAACAGGGGTGAGAAAATGACTTTGCATGTTTAGAAAAGGGGCTGTAGTATCCAATTTTGACCACAGGATGTCACTGTTACTTCATTCTTACACATTGCACCTTTAAAAATAGGAATGGGAACTCCAAAATTACAGTTCAAATTATGAACTAAAATTACACAGAGGTATTTCATTCTGGAATATGTTTCCTCCAGAAATAATTTTAACATAAATTCATGGTAGTTTTAAGGTAATCTTAAGAAGTTAGTCATCCATACAGAAATTACTTGAAATAACAGCTGTACCTACTCTAATTGAAGGCTTTTATAATTTCTTCTTTTTTAAATCCTTGTTTCATCTCTTTTGTTTTTTAAATCATTTTGGAACCTAAATAAATTTTCTATGTACTGGTATGTTTGTTAAATTTGATGTAATACTGTATGTATTTTTAAAAAGTGAACCCAAGGAAGGATTGTCTTTTTGGTGAAGACTAATGAGGGTCCTTAAATAAATAAAATAAACAATTAAACCCACAACAAAATTTCTTAAGCACGTTATAATGTTTAAAAACTGATTAGCTCCTGTTTTTAATCACCAATCATT
Source organism: Aphyosemion australe (assembly GCA_006937985.1). NCBI lineage: Eukaryota > Metazoa > Chordata > Actinopteri > Cyprinodontiformes > Nothobranchiidae > Aphyosemion > Aphyosemion australe. The sequence continues at coordinate 1,566,454 of SSNS01000046.1, forward strand.
GTGCTACATGAAGTTCTCAGAGAATTATTTGAGTTTGTTTCCTACCCTCTGACACATTTGCACGTCTTGGTGACTTAATTATGATCACAGTGGCTGGTGATGGTATTTGGTTGTTTGTGAATAAGATAATAAGCGTGGAACATCATTATTATTCCGCAGATTTTCATTTGAGGTTATATTAGCCACAACACCCCAACTGCAGTCAATTACCATGGTGTTTGAAAGTTAGATACTGACCTTATCCGAGCTGACAAATGGCCAATTTCTTCACACCCTTTTGCATCCCAGTATGCTTTGCCTTCTTCTATTTACTGCCTACTTTCTAAATGCCACATTTGTTCATGTTTATTCACAAAGAATATTTTATCCTGTTTCACTTTTCTTTTTCATTTATATAGGAACTAAAACTAATAATAATAATAATAATAATAATAATAATAATAATAATAATAATAATAATAATTTGGTATGTCTAAACATTTCTCTTGCAATCACTTTTACATTTATGAATTCAATCGCTCATATTATAAAAATGGAAACATAGGAAACACCTTATTGTTGAATTATATAAGTATGCTTAAGGACTTTATTAGTTTTACAGTTTATGCAAGCCATAATCACCTGTACCTCCAAACTAATAACCACCTGGCAGTGTTTCTATCTCATCTCCTTGGGGTGGTGACCCCTCAGAGCTGGTGAACCTGCCGTGTATACTTATGCTACACTAGAAGGCGTTTTACCATCTTTGCAGCCCACATAGGTCAGGTTCACCTTCAGTCAGGCGTTAAAATAACTCTCCTTCACACAGCCCATCACTCAAGGCCATTCAGACTCCCAAATGAACACATAAAACGTACTCTTATGCACCACCTGCATCATATATATCCCTGTAAATTGACGAGGACCAGGTCCATCAAACGAAAAGGATTCAAGAAGATGCAATGGGGGAGAAGGCTAGCTGTACCTGCTTTAAATATGCAGAAACGTTGCCCACAACAAGAAAACCCTGTTTTCTAAACATTTGGTATTAATCTGTTTAGGCATATTTAAAGAAGCTGATGCTTTGCATAGCCTTTACAGATTATATGCACAAACAATGCATTTCATCAAAGGGATCAGTAAACAAGGTCAGATGAAGCGCAATGGCCTGAAGGCTCAGAAATCTATTTCTGTGTCTAATAGAAAAGGAACTGCATACATGGTTAGGTTTTCTTTAAGCTCTTCATCCAAACCCAGTCTACATGTTAAATTAAGAATTTCATGATACAATGCAATAAAGTGTATGATGTAAAAAGAAATCTTTATTGTCAGTAAATTGTTTCTTATTTATTCATGTATTTATTGTAAAATATAGCATATTTTAGATCTTGAAATTGAACCTGGTCCAAAATTAAGATGTAACCATGGTAACAATGACAGCCAGCTCGTGTATGATGCAGTGCTGATCCGCTTCAGTTATCCAGCTTCATGTCAACATTAGCTGTGGGCTAAAAGGCCTTTACGTGTAGTCCTGTGGGCATGAGAGAGTGAGAGTAGCATCCTCTGTTGGTGTCATTATCAGAGAAGCAGCAGGAAAGGTGGTGTTATGTGACAACCCAGTGTCCAAGAAGAAGAAAGGTAGACCCAGAAAACTGAGTTTTCACTGAAGAATGGATGAAGATTTGATTTTGCCCCGGTCCAACACCAGTCCCATGTGTCACATTTGTTCAAAGACAGATGGAGTTGTAAAGAATAGAGAGGTGAAAAGCCACCATGACTCAAAGCATGGCAGTTACTTCATTTGATGATCCTATCTTCTGTGCCAGGGTTTAGGCAGCTCAATGAAGGCAGACATTTTCACCTTGTTTCTTAACCGTCTCAGGGAATCTGTAACATTTACTATTTTGATGTTACAGTGTTTTCTTTAGGGCCGCCATCATGCTATTTTACACCTTCCAGAGCAACGATGGACACAATATATGATAAAATCCCACGTCAACCCATGTGTATTCCACCCGTTTCATAACACGCCAGCAGCTGTGATTTATCTATCAGACTGTCTATCAGAGGCACCGTGACACTGGAACTGAAGGGAAGAAGCAGCTGAGACATTTCCTGGTGGTAGACATGTCCCACACAGCGATTGTCAAGTAGGTGCGGCTCTGCAGAGTCCTAGCAGAAATGTTCTACCAATATATTGATGCCTCTGGTCTGTTTAGTCACAAATGAGGAGCCAGCTGATACATAGAATAAAGTGCACACTTGATATTATTGGGAGAGGACAACAATGATGTTGCTCAAACAACATTTATGTTTTTAATATTACCTTTTGAATACAGCTATTATTTTTGAATGATTACTCTCTGAAGATGCTGAAAGTAAGAAGTATATTAGAGCTTTTTTCCACCAGGAATACATTTAAAACAAATCTTATCATAGATTTTCATTGGGGATACTTTGTATTCAGTACACAGTTTTCTGTTGGATACTGAACAGCTCTAGAGAAGCAAAGGTCTTTACGTGCCTTCTCACACCTTTGTGTATAATTCCTGGAGAGGAGGGATGGACTGAAAGTTGATGGTTGAGTGTTCCTGTCTGGGAAACTTCCTGCCTTTCAAACAGCTTATTTAAAAGGCCATAAGCTTGTTAGGCGCAGTATTGCTCCTCAGTCCAATTTCCTGCATGACATGGGTTTGTTTGTTTCTTTGCAGGTGCTTGCTTTGCCACTCACTTATCAGTGTTTTCAGGGAGTCACACTGGATTTACCACTTCCAGGTTCCTGGGGATCTCTTTTGCTGAAACTCAGTTTCACATTCAAAATGACACCAGCCAGTTATGAATAATGAACTGACCCTAATTATGAAAAAATATTGACAAAACATTTAATGAGTGAAGTTTTTATGATGGGCATCTATTTGAATCTAAGATCATTTGAAGAAAGGTATAGTCATATTTTTATAATACTCATTAGTAACAAAACTTTGTAACTGATGGAATGTAACAAAGTACAAATACGTTACTGTACTTAAGTACTAAAAAAAGTACTAAATCTGTACTTTAATTAAGTAATTATCTTGAGGCCTACTTTTTACTTTTACCACTACATTTTAAAGCAGTTATCTGTACTTTCTACTCCACTACATTACCTAAAATACTTCAAAAGGAAAAGGACTTTTATTTGCGTTTTGTCCAACCCCACCCCCAGTCCAATACAGACCGGCAGCATACTCCCTTGTACGTGCCAAAGGTGATAGTACTTTAGTTTGTGTTTTGACCCCTCCCCCCGGTCTGACACACAGCACATATTTAAATGTTATTTGAATAGTTTTACTTTTTTACCTTTAAGTACATTTGAACATTCCAAAATTCATGCTTTAAGTATTTTTTTACTCCTTTATTAGTACTTTTACTTAAGTAAAAAAATTCAAGTATTTAATCCCCCACTGTGTAGTAAATGAAATATTCCAGACACATAAATGGGTTTTATTCTTCTTTGCTGAGATAATATGCAGCATCACAATTACACCCAACCATTTCTGTTTAACTTGATGGTGTAGAGAAAGCAACTTTCTTTAGTTCTTAGTTTGTTTACAGAACTGGATAAGAAAAGCTGTCCCAGTTTCTGCCTTCATAAGAAGCCTTTAAACCAACCCCGAGTATGTAGACCAATTCCCTTGCAACTTCAAGTTGTGTTACCCTTTCACGAGCTCTGTGCACAGTCAGATCTCTTATAAACACTGATCTATATCCCCACTCTTGTTTAACTGGGAAACTCTTGCATGGAATATTTATTTTTGCAACACTTCATCTCCTTCAAATAAGGTATATCCTTCAGTCACACATGCTTCTTTCCAGGTATGGATTTAGACCTCAGTAGGCTCGGTTTCTGTAATTTTCTGCAGGTTGGGGCTGCATCACTGCACATTAAAAGGAGTAGAAAAAAACAAGTGTAGTTCACTTGCATGTTGGTAGGAGTGACAGGAATTATCACACTATCTACCTTGTCAAACTTCACAATCATCTGCCGCTGCAGAGGGAAAGGGAGGCTAAACACCAATTAGAAGTTGGACTTCTAGAGTTACGTTGATTTAATCAAAGCAAAATTAAATTATGTCTTTCTCAACCCTGCAATCATAAGATCAACCACTTAACATAGAGCATAAATTAGTCCCTATATCTTATTGACATTTACTAAACACAAAAACCAAAAATCACTATGCTTAAAGGCCCTATCAGTGATATTCATAGAAATCATGGTAAAAACTGCGACTCTTTAGCGCCATGCAGTTTCGAGTAAGTATTGCAGCTACGGTGGCCCACTCAAAAAGGCAACAACTCCAGCGTTCACTCCAGCTATCTGGTTCGTTTTTTTATAAAAAAGCATGAGATTGATTTATTTCCAGTCTCTGTAGCCTAACCCACACAAAGCATATAACTACTCAAGCGGGTAAAAAACATTTTTTAATGAGTGTTCAGTCTTAATGCATAATGCCACACGTAGCCCCCCCTCCCCCCGCGCGACGAGGCGGCGCTATCCTACACCCCCCTTAGTCAACAAACATCACGGCTGTGAACATTTCTAGGGGAAACACTGCTGTTAGCTGTTGTATCAACCTACCAGTCCTGAAGGAAGCTAGCATAGCTGCCTGTCACCGATTCACACACGGAGGAGGGGTGGCATCAGCTGTGGCGTCCGGTGTCATGTGGATCAGAGCAGCGGAGTAAACAAGAGTCTGCCGGTTAGCCATCAGCTGATCGGTGTGCGCCGCAGTGAGGATCGAGATGGAGCTAACATCAACCACTGGCTGTTTAGCGATCGGATAGCCGATGAGGTTTGGCTGGAGCCGGGGACACGCTGTGGAAATAAAGTACCGGTAACTAATGCTAACATGGCTACCGGCTAGCGGACCACCGTTGGGAGAGACACGGCAGGCTGCGGTAAGAGAGGAGACTTTAATAGAAGGAGCTTTCTTGAAGAAGGACTTTGGAACTGATACGTTGGGACCGGATTGGGAGCTTTATTATGAAGAAAAGATCAGCTGAGGTGAGTCATAAAAACACTTGGATGCTGGTGTCTAGCTGTTGCGGGCGGGGTTCTCATCATATGCGGCTGCTGAGTGTTGGAAATCAATAAGACCTGACATATTTGATGTGTCTTTTGATTTCATTGTTTGTTATTCAAACTAACAAAGTCCAGCAACAGTGTAACAGCTAGTCTCGTCTCTTCTTAGTTGCATTGTCAGACGCCATGCTTCCACGGCGCTCTGCTGCCCTCTGCTGTTTCTTTCAGGTTACAGTCATAGTGCAAATGCATAACGTGGAGCTCACATGTCCCTAAATAGCTACCGTATTTCAAGATGGAGGATGACCATGGAGCGTCGACCACAATTTATGTATTGAAAATGTAAAATTTGAAGCTGAGAGGAATATTTAGAATTGATGTTGGTGAGAAATATTAATGAAAAGGGACAAGTTTGTGCACTGGATACACAGAATTTGGTAGTAAACAGGTAAAAATATTACACATTGTGGCTTTAAATAATCAGTTGAAAGTTGAATGGAGTTCCATTTTTTTATCTTAATCCTAAAATGATCATATTTATATTATTCATCTGTTATATTTAACCCTCTTTTTTGCAAATCAATAAAAATATAAAATAGGAAAAATGGTCTTTGCTTCCTTTATGTGGAAGTTCAAAGCTTAACCTGGTCGTGGTGTGCATGTATTATTAGGAGATGAGTCCAGAAAAGAAAAACATGTTAAAATGTACATTTAGTTGTTTTTGTATTTTCTGGTGGAACTTCTATAGTAATGCTGAGTAAAGACTCTTCATCACTTAGTGAAGAATTCTCCAGATTTTTTTTACCTCAAATTTCTAGAAACACTTTACACTAAGGGACCCTTTATTAACGTTACTCAGTGCATTAAACTATTAAATAAAGTATTAACAAGTGCTTATTAATAATTTTAATATTAAGTAATGCATTACTAAGCAGACTCCCCCCACCCCTTTGTCCTAAGGACACTTATTAGTTAACACTATTTGGAACGTTAATAAAGGGATAATTTGTTTATTAATGCTTAATAAACATTAATAAAGAGACCCTTAATGTAAAATCTCTTCCCAACAATCTCTAATTGGTAAAAATCTACTGGCTTACTCTACTCGTCTTTCTTTGTTTCTTGTCCTAAACACATCTAATGCCTAGGGAGAGAATAAATGTGTATACATACACATATCATGGAATCTATAAATAATAAAGCACGCATAAATTAAACATCGGAGTTGAGTTTTTGATAGTTGCTCACAGTTGGCGGACAGAGATGATTTATTCTCCCCTTCAAGATTTAATTAGAAGTCTTGCATTTCCTGTGAGGAAACAGCAAGAAAAAAACAAAGAAAGACAAAAAATCTGACAAACACAGGGGGAAGAAAGCCACAGGGAGCATACCCTTTTGCTTTTTGCAATGCACTCTGTTATTACAGACTCCAGTAACTGTCGGCTGTGTAAGTGGACAAAGCTTCAAACAGGAACATCTAATGAACAGTTCCGGCCCTTTTTATTCACCCCTGCTATGTTGAAAGGTCAACACTTCCTGCCATCTCCTTACAACCCAATGATTCCTTCATCTAGATCAGTTTGCTTTAATGCCTCAAAGATTGTTTGTTAACCTGAGTTGAGAACAATAATGTGGCTTTAGAAATAATAGGTAGAAAGTCCCCACAAACTGACCAGAACGCAAAAACAAAATCACAATAGAAAGAAATCTGGTATAAAGAAACTTTAATCTGTGTGAGCTTGATAAAGCAGCATTTTAATAGATCTTTAATTTTTTATTGTAAAAATATTTGTTTATAATATAATGTAGGGATTTGTAAGGTTTAGAGGTTTTTTATCGTTTTTGGCAAAGGCAGCATTAAAAATAAACAAATGATGAATACGTTTCCAGTCAAGGTCAGTCAGAGAGTATTTCAGAGTGGCCACTTAGCAATAAAAGATGTAATGACAGGGCAGTGACACACACAATCATTATCAGGAATAAAGACACAAACCAAAACATTGTACTGGTTATTTAACAATTAAGGCTTCTGTTGTGTGTTTTTACACATTTAAACAACAACAAAAACCCAAATGTAACTATAACAAGATAATACTCACTATCCGTGTCTTTCACTGTGTTGTGAAATCTTGCTTTGCTCGATAGTTGGTCATCTTTATGGATGTTTTAGATCATTTTGTGCCTGCAGGTTGTAGTGTACAACATGGTTTTAAAAAGTTTAGCTCCAAGGTTTTAAAACAATCGATGCCGGTAAAAAAGCTACAGGGTGCAACCATTTGACCTTGCTGTGGGTAATAACATAACGGTGAATTTGTCCAAAGTTGTAAATGTAACACACACACACACACACACACACACACACACACACACACACACACACACACACACACACACACACACACACACAGATTGCACCCGTGCAATATTGCAGGGACAATGTGAACAACAGCACAGGTGGTTCGTTTTAATGCATGACAATGATTTTTATTCCTACTTTAAATATAAAACCATGTAAGGGCTATTTGTTCATCAAGTTTAACATTGAATGAATTTTCCCATCTGTTCTTAGTTTTAGTTACAGTTACAATGTACATCAATCTGTTTTAAACAATAAGCTACTGCTTAAAGGGACACTAGTCAGTTTTGGCTTGTTTTTAGCACCCCCCAGTGTTCGTTGGTGAAAGCGAAAGTAAAACATATCTGTCCTCGCTGCGCATTCATCTTTTTAACAACTTAATCTAACTGCTGAAATGTCTCCCCAGCCTTTATTCGTGTCTAAAAGAGTGATTCATAACTAAATTAAACAAATCAGCTGTGTTCATAATCTAAAACATGCAGGAAACATGCTGGAGCCAGACTGCAGAGCCAGGTATGTCAAGCTCCACTGGATAGGCAACTGTGAAGTTACAAGTGGAATATTCTGGCCACAGGGGGCGACAGGGGCTGGGTGGCCTTTCATTAACCCTGTAAAGGGTCATTTTAGAACATACTGGCTCAAGAAAATGATTTAAAAATATGAAAAAGTTGCAAAGTGTCCCTTTAAGTCCCTCTACGTTCCAGTAAGAGCGGATGAGACAGAAGACTTCCAAACACAAAGAACATTCATTCAGTTGTACTGCTTTCATGTTGCTCACAAACTAATTTAATGTTAATGATCTGCATGTCATTGGCACTTATTTGCAATATCAGCTGGCTGAAAAAACAGGTCCAACAGTGAAGGCATGAGTACTTGCTTTTGAACTTCCATGCATAATTCATGACTCCTTTGGCTTTATTGATACTGGTCATGGAATTACTTCTCCAAGAAAGCCAGTCGGACTTTTTGTGCAGCCTTTGGTTACTGAAGTGAGACATTTTTTTTCACTGTGAATCCTGCAAGCTTCTTGTCACGGTACTGTTTGCATAATTAGGACAAAAAGTTTATATCCTTCTGTTTGCTCCGTGGCTACGGTGATACTGAATCTATATTATAAGATGGTTTCTTAGGGCTCTGGAAATAACAACAACAGCACGTACATACTGTCCTCTTAGAGGGGCTGGAGGTTTAAAGAGACAATGATGGCGTTCATAGTAACTACTTGTCTCTGACTGAAAGCACTCAAATTTTTTTAAGCAGCCCAAATTTCTAACCACTCAAAAAACGTGACAGAGTACATAATATGAAAAATACTTGAAATGAGTCTATTACAGAAATGAAGCAAAGGACTAAAATATAATTGTTTAAATATATTTGTTAACATGAATGCATTAAAATTAATTAAAAATATTATTTTTTAATTAAAATATTCTAGATGATTATTCTAGATGATTATTAATTCCCCCTATTGCTATCTATATAAATATTTTTTATCTACTTGTAACAAAATTTTACATCGTTGTTTGAAATCAAATATTTGCAGCCAAATGTGTGGGAACTATTCAACGGTCTGTGTTTTCTTTCTTTCTTCTTCTTTTTTTTAACCGTGAATCCTTCAACATGTTGTATTTTTCCATGAAACACACAGGAGTACTTGGCTTCCAGATGCTGGGCAAAAGCTGCATGGAAAAACAATCATTGTCATAATAAATCAGAATGAGGCCCAGTCAAATGAATTGAGCATAGTGACTGCTTTATCCCTTTCTTCTATCAGCACTAAGCAGGCCTCCCCTCTCACTAATCGGTCTCCGTGTGGTTTTCTTCCTGTAAAACATCAGCCTGGCTTCACATTTAGTTTCACTGTTCTGTCAGCACCTATCTCATTCACACAGATTATTTTTTACTTTCATAAGTTAAAGTGAGCGAACAGATCTCATAATATTATGGAAAATTCATGCTGGGGAAACGTGCTTCTCAGAAAAGTCATTAGAAAATACAAGCCATGTTCTTTATCTGCAAATGTCAGAGTCTATTAAAGAGAAGAAATTGTGTTTATTTTTTTATTCCCCAAATTTAAGAAAAACCACATTCATGTTGAACAAAATTGTAATTTCAGCAACAACTGATGGTATATTTTGTTACGTTGGGGTTGTGTATCTCTGGTCTGGGACTTATAAAGAACAGTGCACCTTACAGTCGGCTGCTACCACTTCAACTTTAGGACAAACTACCAGAGTCCCAAAACCATTGAAGTCACAGACAACAAAAGACATTTATGTAAAAATGGTAAATGGCCTATAGCGCCTTCTTAGGGTTCTACAACCCGCCAAGGCGCTTCACAACACAATCAACTCAATTCACCCATTCACACGCTGGTGGGGATGAGCTACGATGTAGCCACAGCTGCCCTGGGGCGCACTGACAGAGGCGAGGCTGCCGAGCACTGGCGCCACCAGTCCCTCCGACCACCACCAGCAGGCAAGGCGGGTTAAGTGTCTTGCCCAAGGACACACAGCAGCATTCTCTGGCCGGAGGCAGGATCGAACCTGCAACCTTCCGATTACTGGACAACCCGCTCTACCTCCTGAGCTACTGCTGCCCTGTATGTACGTACAGACGTACAGACGGACAGACAGACAGACAGACAGACAGACAGACAGATATTGGCACAAGGTCAATGGCTGGATTTATATCAAATATATGAGCAACTAAATCAGTTCAATATAGAATTATTCAACTTTGATTTATTCAAAGCAATCACATGAAGAGATGTGGGGGTTATGTGTTGATTAGTTAAACAACATTCTTTACTACAGACTAAAAACTGAGCCTTAGCTACAGGTTTTTCAATAACTGCAATTTAAACAACAATAAACAGACAAAAATTATAATAAATAACAGCAGATGTGTCTATCATTCATTCATTCATTACTATAGGTCACCTTAAGTTAATTTTTGATTCCCATGATTAGTATGAGTCACACCAGCAGAACAGATTTACGCTTACAGAAGTCTCATATTGCTTTTACCTCTAAGAGGTATTCAATTCCGGTCCTGGAGGGCTGGTAACCAGCACATTTTAGTTTTAACTCTGTTTCAACACACCTGATTTCAATCAGCAGGTAATTAACAGGCTTCTGCAGAGCCTGATGAGCTGCTGCACAGGTGATTCAACCACTGAATCAAGTGTGTAGGAGCAGAGAAACCACTAAAATGTGCTGGATACCGGCAATCCAGGCCCGGAATTGAATACCCCTGCTAAATGTTGACTACTTTCAACTTTTCTGATGCTGGTTAAAGCCGGTGCAAAAAAACAAAACTGCTTGCAGACTTTTTCATCTAATTGTTACATGGATCTAATTTTATTGGTACAGAAACGTAATAATCCAACGTCTCTAGATTTAATTAAAAAATGACATTGCAACAAGGCTGCTACTATTGCCTTGCATCTGTGTGCATTGATAAAAATGTATTAGTCTATATATGGTCACGTAGAGGATATGCTGCAAAAAGACTTACAATGCAGTAGCTGTTTTAATTTTTTAAGTAAAATAATGGATGAAGACTTTATTCTGATTTGTGACTATTGAGTTCAATACAGTATATTTAAATAAATGGATATTTGCTTTATTGTCAAGTTACTACTTGTTTTGAAACTCTCATCAAAAAGAGAGTCTGATGGTCTTTCACCGAGTATTAAAAATATGATAGAAAATGTGGTGTTCTCAATAGGTAATTACATTCTGGTTTTATATGGAGGGATTGCCTACAACAAAGACTCAACTCTGATGCAATCTGCTGCAATTTCCCCACAAGGGACGATGACGTTACTGTACTGCTTTAGAGTTTTAGTTTCTCGTTTTCTACAACAACTTCAGGTGAATCAAATCTGCATTTAACAAGACATTAGTCAAACAACAGCTGTGAAATCAGCAGGTCCATCCAGACATATGTGATGCTGCATGTCAATGAGGCATTCAGAGCAAACACAAGTTCTTGATTTAGATGCAAAACATAATCCCATGCTTGGCTGGCTCCTCCCACGAGGGCCTGAGATATTAAGATTTAATGGTGATATTGAGGAAATGACATTATCTGTCTGCAGACTCCCATCTCTTAATACAGATTCACCTCTGTTGCTTTCATCTTAAACCGAAACACAGATGCATCTTCCCACACGGTCGTGCCAACTTTACTTAAGTTTGGGCCAAAAACACACCCGTGCTAACACACACAGACACGAGTGCATGTTGCAGATCTCTGTGCTCAAATTCATAAAGTGACACTTGTAATCTAAAATCTGACAAATACTCTGCCGCCATAGGGCAAAGTTTGACTTGTGAATAAAAACTTGTGTCAGGACAATCTTTTTGTTGCTTGAATACTGAAATTGGCTTCAGAAATGATGGATCTGCTCTCAGAATGTCAGGCAAAGCAAACACGCCTGAGGGGGATTGACTGTTCTGAGCTGTGCAACAGTGTAGGTGTCATCAAGAATGCTTTTAATAGCTTATGCATGACAGAGGATTTAATACCTACAGTTGTATTGATTTGCATCTATGTAAAATTAGGTTTTATGTTCGAGTCATAAATGGTTCCCAGGTGACCTGTGCACCCCACCTCTCACCCGTTGCCGGTATGGAAAGGCCCCTGAACAAGTTTAGGCAGGCACAGAGAATTAATAAGTCAATAACAGCAAAAAATGAGCTGCAGAGATCCGTTCATTGACAACAAATGAATGGAAACAGTTTTTTTAGGTTCGTAAAATAGAACCCATGGTGAGTCAACATCACATCTACTCACACAAATTGCATTACTCATTCATGAAGACCAAGCCTTAGGATATTCAGTTGCAACCACCTTTCCTGCAGTCGTGTCTCATCAGTGTCAAACGCTGTATGTATCCGTAATGGCTTCCTCCCTTTAACCAACTCATTCCTTGACATTTCAAGATGAACTGTGAGGCTAAATGAATGCAGGCTCAAATTTTCTTGGGATTCTCAGAATCCATCATGAAAAAAAAATCATGAAGATAATAATGGCAATGTTCTTTGCTCAGCTACATTTTGTGAAATTACAGAAAAGGGAAAAAAAACAGTTTTTTACACGCAAATAAAAATGTTAGTCTGCGAAGCCATGTATTGGTTATGTCATATAAGAATACACAACAACCCACGAATACCACTTTTTCTACACAATGCTAAAAATGTTTCGAATCTGAAATCCGTGACTGAAATATTTATGAATCATAGGTGCTTTCTTTAGATGCTATGAAGAGTTCATGGACTCATTGTAAATTTAAGGGGTTCTCTCAGTGGGATTGAAAATCTAAAACAGCAGAAAAAAAAACATTTATTTACTTGATTCCAAGAATCTATTTTTTTCAGCATGCCTGTCTAAGCAGCATTGAATGACTCTGAAGATATTCTGTGATAATTAATGGTTGAATGGTCAGGGAAAAAACAGCAGGAGAATTTGACTCAACCTTGTCTTATTGACACAGAACACAAAAAAATCACTGACACTGGAAGACTTCAATATGTTCAGGACCACAAAGCTGTAGATGTACGTTTAATAAAGTCTTTGAAATGTATTTGAAAACGCTGGTGTGAAGACGAGGAAGGCGAGGAATGAATAGGGTGACATGAGGCTCACAGGCTGAAATCTAAGATGGTTATGGATAACTCTGTTGGTTACGCTGACCTAACTGAGAACACAGAAAGGGTTTTACCATAAAAAAAAATCTTCCATGAAGCTCCCATATCACAGCACAGCTGTAGTGCTTACTCAAGAAAGCCGTGTCGCTCAAAGTGCAGGTGAAGCTAAACCTCAACGCAAACAATGTTTTAAGGTGAGATCCGGTGAGACTGATTTGAGCAAACAGAACTCCAGTGGGCTGCATAAATTTCTGGGTTAATGGGAAGAAACTTGACATTTCACCACAACTGCATGATACTACGTCAGTGCAGTCTGAGTTTGTGCTTTAATTAAAATACCAAACACTGAAAAGTCACTAGAGCTTGTATGAGTCTTTAAGCTAATTAAGCAGAAAATCCAATACCTGCTTTGGGTAATTTTGTCACCAAAAATGTTGTCCTGCTTATTGAAGTGGGGCTAATTTCCACAAAACCATCGTTTTATGTTTTCCTCTAATGGACTGCCAGCATGTCGTGAAGGTGACACTCAACGACGTCGTCAGTAATCAAACCATTCCCACAAATGCCCAGTGTTTAATCTTTTAACCTTAATAAAAATGTTTTAATCACAATTAAACAGTAAACCTTTTCAACTAACACAAAACCACAATCGGAGAATATTGCTCAGCACAGAGGTATTCATGGAACTCTCAAATAATGTAGAAAAAAACAATTTTTTTAGGCGTAAGAAAAATAAAACACTGGACTAAATAGTTTCACCTTATCAAGAAGAAAAGGAAAACATGAAAATGTGTTATACTACATCGTTCCACCTTGTGTTGTGAGGGAGATTTGCAACACTAATTAGTTAAAGCTGCTGCAGTAACGTTGAACATTTCAAATGAACTATGAACGAGAAAATCAAGAATAGGTAGAAGGATGTTATGGTTTAGGAAAAAAGTTAAAGAATCCAAAACAAACGAGAAAAACAAAATGGATGAAAAGAAGTGACATCATTTGAGTCCAGGCCTTTAGCCAGTGTTCCACAGTAACTACATAAGTCAGCTAAGAGACTGCAAATGTTCACTGCTTACCACAATCAGGAGCAATCATCCCCTCAGCCATGGTTTATTCTTCACACTCGTCTTTTGTTGTTTTCCCCCACTTTCAGTCTTTTATTCTGCAAGAAAAAACCAAGAGGAACAAAGAATGAAAAAAAAGTTACATTCCAGATATGTTTATAAAAAACAAAAATAATCAATACTTCAATAAGCACTGAATCAATGCAAACGTTACACATCAAAAGTGGATGCCTTGTAGTAGCTCTCCATGGAAAAAAAGCTCTTGCTCTCCTGTTTCAGGAAGTAGAAGTTAGTCAAAGGAGTGGGGGCCAGAAAACGGCAGGATTATTCATTATTAATCATTATATGCAAATATTTCGCATCTGATTGGCTAACAGCAACACAACTCTTCTGCTGCCTCTTTTTGTTCTTCTTTCTTAGGTAAAAAATGCAACGTTGATGTTTTATCTACACAAATAACATGTTACGAGCCTGTGGCTCATTTAGTGACTAATCAGGGCAGTGTTCCCCACACCTGGCTGATTGGGGTGACATGGAACACCTGAGAACCTGGAGTGTCTGCCTTTATTTAAAATCCTGCTATAGTCTAACCTCTCTCGCTGCTCCCCCTGACAGGAATGCTGTCACATTTATGTTCAGTTTGCATCTTCTGGTTTTAACCTTTGTTGTTTACAGGTTTTTTTGGGCATTTTGGTTAAATAAATTATATTTTTGTAACGCTCCTTGTTGTTATGGCCCAATGAGCTGGGTCATAACAAACACAAGCCTGAACGTGTTCTGACATGCTGTGGAGTTGCTAATGCTAATGGTTAGCGTCTACTAGAGCTCTGAACTCTCCTGGCTGCTAAATTAACAGCCTTCCATGATCGTAAGCTAAGGGGACTGAGTCCATGAATGCAAATTTACAGTGTGACATAGATCTGTGTGGCTTTGTCCAAACGTTTGCCTATCTTTCTTCTTTCAGTGGCTAATGTAGGAATAGAGGACAAAGAATAGTTTAACGTTCAGCATGTATGTGAAACTCAGAGTGACTGATCATATTTCAAAAAGAATAATTACAATGCTCCTTAGTGAAACTTTAAAGGTGTCCTAGAATGCAGTTAATCAACAATCTAAAATAGAGCTTTGAGCCTCCAAAAAGCATAAGAATTTTTTTTTTGGCTTTCATCTGTCCCAGGAGCCCTGATACAGGCCATTCTAAACCCCCTTACTCAGGCCTTCAGTGAAAAGAGCTGTTTAAGGAGGCGTGGCTCCCCCTTATGACGTGTTAAGGAAGGCCTTCTCAGAACAGGAGGTTTTCTCTCGCCTTTTTCAACTTTCTAATTTACATAAAAAGTAGGTCAAACACGGCTTTGACTTTTTGGCATGCTACTGTTGACCACCCAAGCTGTCTTTATTCAACAACAAGGAAAATGTTACAGTGTTACAAAATGTTACATTCTAGGTCCTCTTTAAATAATGTGGCTTGTCAATAACTATATACACATCATTTTGGCAAAAAAAGAGGCAACTAAAGACACAGAAGTTATGACTTCCGCTCTGTCATTAGTTGCCAGAAGATGCATAATAATTTGTGAATAATGAAGGCTAGTATGACAAAACACACAAGCATACATTTGGACTGTAAAATTTAATTAATTTAGATTTGACTGCTATAAATTTACTAGGAGTATAGTGTTTATGTTTATGTAAAAATAAAGTTGTCCTTTTTCACCTGAACAATAGCCAATTCGTCATATGCATGTGGCCTAGATGTGGCAGGGTGTGTCAAACATGAAGTGTGCTGAAAACATGTCTTCTTGGTGCAATGTGAAGGTGATTTAATATGTTAAAGTAATTAATACCCTTGAGCTTTTCTGAGGTAATACAATTTTCTTCTCTATTGTAGCTGTACAGGTACTAACTACTACTATATAAACTACTATTACTATATAAACCTTGTATTTTCCACACTTTTTACCTAGAAGAGGAATACATGTTTCCATGATCCAGCCTGCAGATATCAGTGAATTCATGTATTCAGGACTTTAAAAACCCAGATTCTGAAAGTACAATTTATATAATTTTTGTTTATTAAATCCATGTAGGCAAATGAAAGTGAAGGAACAGAAGTGCTGAGTCACAGCATGGTGCCTTTATAAACACTAAGCTTTTTGTTTCTAATGGACTCAAGTAGGCTACTTACCAACAGATCATCTGAGCCAATAATTGGGATGAATCATAAATATTACACATATTACACAGCAAATAGAAAAATGAGAATGCCACTCACATCTTTAAACAGAAACTATTGGATGATTGAGCTTTGGCCATATTGGATTTATTGGACTGGTCCCACCAATAAACCACCAGAGATATACAGGTGATGCTCCAGTCAGGATATTGGTGTCACCGCTGTGCCAAGTTCTTTCATTATGTTCAAAGAAGTGTGAGGAGAATTTCCAGTTTTTGGTCCCTTGCCAACTATGTGACTGGGAGAAACTGGCCCACTGCTATTCTAGCACTTTTTATTTTGTACTCCTTTTATTGCAGACATGTTGAGCTGTTGCTCTGCCTCACAAAAAAATGAGTGTGTGTGTGTTTGTTGTTTTGACATTAAGCTGGCAGGGTAGCCAAAAAAGCTGCTCAGTAAAAGGAACAACTGTTGTGTGACATTGTGTTGATGTTGGGCTTAAAGAATAACAAGAACTAGGTAACATCAGATCAACTAGAACCAACATGCTACTGTCAAAAATGTTAAAGACTCTGAGGGTCAAAAGGGTCTTGGCACTTAACCCTACTTCACACTGGAAGCATCAGCGGCGCAGAACGTCGCTGCTTCAAATAGAATCTATTATAGTTTGTGGGGGTGATTCAAACCAGCATATAGCCAGCAATAACAAACACTGCAATCTTCAGGCGCATCCCAGAAGCGGCATGCCGCGCCGCACTGCTAAAGGTGGGATCAGGTTCTATTTTTGCCACAAGCCGCTTCTGGGATGCGTCAATTTCTGCAGTTAACATAGGGCTAGACAGGAAATCACATGTGGTTTCAGTGTAAAACGTCCAGTAATTTTCAAAATAGAAATTCTATTGCAGCACTGCAATTACATATCTATGACGTCTCGAGGGATTTTGTGATCTTGCGAGTCCAGCGAGGAGTGCGGCAGAGAAGCCGCTTCGCGGCTGAGATTCTCCCGGTGTGCACTGGCACGCAGCAAAACCCGTGAGTAAACCATTCCGCTGCCGTTGCACGACGCTGATGTTTCCAGTGTGAAGTAGGGGTTACTCTTTTTTATGCGGTGCATTTCAAACATTAAGAATTAGGCACTGAGAGTTTAGTTATCTTACGTCTAAGTTAGTCAGAAGTGTTAGTTTTGTTTAGTATGATAAAGCAAAGCCTGCATAATGATGTGTTGTCTTCACTGCATACGGTGACTCAATATATATATTATTTTTTCTTCTGTAATGAGTTCAGATCCAGACTGCAAGGAGACAGTGATTATGCAAACAGAGCACCTGTAAAATGATGACAGTAGGAGAGAGTACTATAAGTCCGAAAGCAGGGAGTAGAAACTTTAATAAAAGATTGACACAGGAAACTCTTGTTAAAAATCATTCTTGACACATTGTGCTATTAGTACGCCATTAAGAGTTCAAGGACAATAGCTGTCTTGTTTTTTGATCATTTATCCCCTGGATCCCCTCGTTAAACACTGTTTCCCACAATCACCACAGAATATTGATGGGCTGTAAAAGGGTGACTTTACTGAATTCATAATTACACCCCTTCTGTCTTCACTTGATATTATAAATGAGCCAGATACATTTGACATTGCAGATTGAAAAGTTAATTGCTTCATGTTGATCTAATGATCTCGATATATTACAAAGTCCATTTCCAGACAATATGGAAACTTTTCTAAAATGTAACGAATAGGGATGCAACGATACCACTTTTTTCCAAACCGATACGATACCGATACTTGGATCTGAGTACTCGCCGATACCGATTACCGATACCGATACTTGTACCACACACAAAAATGCAATGAATTGGAATACAGGCTTTTTTGGGAAACATGAACAGCAGGTTCTTTTTGATGAAAATAGTCATCTCTGCATTTTCAGGTGTGAGCCTGTTTCTGCTTTCATTCACAATGTTTGAAACAGCTCCCCTATTGGTCAATATAGAAAACTACAACAGAAATGACAAGTCCCAGTGAAGCCACTTTCAGGCAACTGGTATCGGTACCTGGTATCGGTTAGCTTTTTTCTGGTATCGGTATCTGTATCGGTATCGGTATCGGCCCGATACCGATACCAGTATCGGTATCGGTGCATCCCTAGTCTAAAATGTAACGAATAGGGATGCAACGATACCACTTTTTTCCAAACCGATACGATACCGATACTTGGATCTGAGTACTCGCCGATACCGATTACCGATACCGATACTTGTACCACACACAAAAATGCAATGAATTGGAATACAGGCTTTTTTGGGAAACATGAACAGCAGGTTCTTTTTGATGAAAATAGTCATCTCTGCATTTTCAGGTGTGAGCCTGTTTCTGCTTTCATTCACAATGTTTGAAACAGCTCCCCTATTGGTCAATATAGAAAACTACAACAGAAATGACAAGTCCCAGTGAAGCCACTTTCAGGCAACTGGTATCGGTACCTGGTATCGGTTAGCTTTTTTCTGGTATCGGTATCTGTATCGGTATCGGTATCGGCCCGATACCAGTATCGGTATCGGTGCATCCCTAGTAACGAAACTTCCACCTTCCTTTTACTGAAAAAAAATGATGCAGATGTTTATATGTTTGAATAAGTTGTCCTCCGGTGAGCATTTTTCAATCAGCGTGTTAAGGTAGCATCCCTTATTATAGCATATTTAAACATTTTTATTTGTATAATCAAAAAGCTGCTTTAGCAGAGGTGTCTCAATACTGTTTACAATACACTGTTAGATAATTAGTGTAATTTCAGAATGCTGACCTGTGTCACGTTCACTTGGCCTTTGGCTTTAATCATACTATGAGGATGTTCTATCTGTCTGTTAAACAAGGTCAGAGTTATTGAGTCATTTTCTGCCACATGATCATCAGAGTAGCCTAAACAGAACCGTTTTTTTCAGTTAGGATGAGCCCTTTACACCAGTGAGCCTCTCTACATAGCCTTTTCGATAACTGCTGGACAAGAAGGTCCTTTCCTGAATTGGAGGGGCTGAGCTCAGAGGCCAGGCCTGTGTGTTCCTGTGTCATTACTCAGCTTTTGGTTATATAAATCAATTTAAATGTAACTATTGAATCACAGTCGTTATTGAAGTACAACTGTATTAAAGTTAAAGATCAACTTAACAAAGAAAATGATCAACTTTACTCATATTTTTAATACATTTGCAGTGGTCTCTAGTAGGACGCTAAACCAACAACAGCCTTCCCCGTAGTGAGTCAAGATGGGTGAGTCCATGAATGTTAAGTGACAGTGTGACGTAGATCTGTCAGGATTTTTAAATCCCAACATTTCACCATCTATTTTCTATCAGAAGCTAATGCAGGAGATAGGTGTAGGAGACTATTTTCATGTTCAGCCTGCATGAAAAACTCATAGTGACTGATTATAATCAGAAATAATCATTAAAAAATGGTTTTTCAGTGACGCTGACCTTTAAAAGTGTGTAATGAATGATTCTCCCCTGGGAATAAAAGAACCAAGGACTTGGGGGTCCACCCGTACAGCAGCAAGTGATGAATCGGACCTTGCAGATCCAGAATCTGCCAACACATTACTTTTATTTTGCAGAGTAAATAAAATGATTGTGATTCAGATTCACACATAACTTGTAATATTACACGGAATGGAGCATTGTCTCGGAACTATGCTCTCTAACTCTATAAAAATAGTGGGATAAATTCAACTGACAAAACTCTGATTTAATTCACAAGGATGCATTAAGACACCATTTGCCATCTGGAATCAAGATTCACACCAATCATGACAATAGCTTCTGTCTTTAATTATGTGGCCACAAACTGGCGTGATGTGCAAGAGCACCTGGATGCTGTTACAGACATCAGGGCTTCATCAGCATTTGTTCTTCATCAGCAACTTTCACCAATATAAATTGTGCTTTATTTTGTAGACTGGTTTCATTTCCACATGTGTCACTGAAAAGCTGAAAGTATAAGAGAAGTCGTTTGTTATCAGAAACAGAATTGGTTCAAATTAAAGCTGTACGGTGGAAACGCGGCATGTATAAAGATGATCTAATTTCATTGGGATTTATTTGTCAATAACAGATTACAAGAGTTCCCAAACATCTATTGATGTTTATGCTTGCAAACACCAAATTCAAAATAGGCAAATATGATTGCAAATTTTATACAGCGCATCACTTTTAAGTTGAGGTTGCCATCCCACAGCCTTCTAATTAACTAGAAAATGTCAGGGAGTGTTGTGAGTCTAACTTTTTCCTATTAGGTCACGACTTGAAACGAAACTCTGAACTTTCAACAAAAAGTGTATATATATATATATATATATATATATATTTCATATATATATATATATATATATATATATATATTATTTTTATTTTTTGCTGTTTAGCTAGCGAATAGGAGACAGTTAGTCCCATGTTAAAAATAACTCACCCTCCTGATCTAAAAGTTTGGGCTTTAAACTAATGATACTCCGCTAATAAACCAGAACCAATTACTTGGCGCAGCTGGGCATCTTTTATATGTGACTTTAGTTCTTGAGGGTTTGATTGCTTGTAAATACACGGCTGATTTATACTTCTTTACAGTGTAAAACTCAGCGGGCCCAATGACAAGAAAGCAATTAATCACATTATCATGCCAATTAAAAAGTTGGTCTGCTCCACTGAAGGTAGAAAGCTAGCAAGGGAAATGAAGATGTGAGAGTGAGGCACTTTAGGAAGTAAATGTGATCCATTAGCTTACATCCATCACTGCAGTCCTCCATATGGGCAAGGTTTCACATGCTCCTGATGAAATACTAAACATAAATATTCTAACCCGTGGTCGTTTTTTGCATTTGTCACGTTACTCATTAACATGGGTGGTTTTGTTCTTATTTCCCATTAACTTGCAATGAAGATAAAGAAGCACATTCTAAGTGAACGTTTTGGAGAGATGACAGTGCACATGAGAATATGAAAACAGCTTCCAGGGGAACAATGGATTTGTGTCATGAATGAATCCATGCAGAATAACAAACTCCATCTGAGTCCTGCCAAGCATATGACTTTGGAGTAACCACCGCATCAGAAACACCACTCCTTCTATCCTAAAGCAACATGGTACAATAAAGTTACAGATTTTTTTCCTGCACATTTCTACAGTATAGTGTTTGTTAATGGTCAAAATGCTGTCAAAATATAAAAAAAGGCAATATCCTTCTCTGCACTCTTCGAATTTCTGACTTACATTTGTTCAAGCATTAGAATGTTTGAAATTACAAATCTTCCTGCTTCAAAGAGATGTAAAGGCTGCAAATAAAAATACGGTTTGGGAAAAACCCAAAGGTTGAATACAAAAATAAACAGTTTTATTAACAAATCAAAGAAGAACCTGTTAAGCCAAAACCTGAAATAAAGCAGCTAATGCTTCTTTGAACCAACCAAAACCCAAGTCCAAAGAAAAGTTAAGCTCAAGGACTAATCAAAGACAAAGTCAAATGCCCTCCCACTAAAAACAGGGACAAGAATAATGTTGCACCTAGCTTAACTCCCCACGCAAGCCCCGTACCTTCTGCCTGCTACAGACAGCCTATATTAAACCAGTGCAACCCACAGACTGCCAAATGGCCCACTGGCAGTGAGAGGAGATTTTCCAAAAGCTTTTATGGTCTGCTCCTGATGAGCAAAGTGGAGATAGCTGTGCCGAATTACCAGCAGGAGGCCCCCCGCCTACAGAACACGGAGAAGAGCCATCCTCATGCACAAACATGAGACAGACATTAATAAATGTGCAACCAGTTTTCATTTACACATACCATGCACTGGAAGCTAGCTGTGAACCATTTAAAAGTTTGCAAGATTCCAAAGTTTGTAGAAAAACTCAAAAATGTTTAGTTGAGCAGAATTTACATGGGTTTGACATCAGACTGAGGGTGACTTTGAAGACAAAATGTTCATCTCTAGTTTCTGTTCTGAGTTGCTGTTACCTGGTTTTACTTGAGAAAAAAAATCTGCACTACAACATTGACAACTATCACATGAAAGACACAATCTCATTTCAAAATGACTGTTTATCACTTTAATAATCTTCCCTCTGTTGATTTAAATCTTATCTAATAATTCCAGACAGCCCATGAGTGAATAATGACTTGTGACTGATTTTAGCTTTAGCTATTTTATTTGAAAAGGCTTTGATGTCTAGACCAATTAGAAATAGAAAAAAACAATGATTGCCATGAAAAGAAAAACTTGATTGGAACAAATAAATGGTAGCCTGGTAAGCCATTGTCTGGCCACGACCAGTAGAGAGAGCTCAGTCGTAGAGTGGAATCTACGGTTGTCTTTCAAACTGTCTCTGCATGCATTTGGACAGCGCTAGGACCAATCAGAGCAACAAACAACATGTTATATTCATATTAGTCAATAGGGCAGTCTGCCATACACTGTCCTTTTGCAAGGTAAATTACTTAAGTACATCTATCTGCTCATGGCTGAAAGAATAGCCCAAGTTTAAATTGTCCAACGTTCATGCCAAAGCCATTTCAAATATGCGCTGTTCCTGAGCAGATGCCATCTTTGTAGTTTTGCTCTGTCGCAGCTCAGCCGTAATGGTGCTAAGCCCACCCAATGTCTCTCTACAAACATACAGTAGAAGTGCTGTGATTGGCCCAGTTTAAACTTAGTCAAGCCAATGGTAGGATTATCAACACAGAGCAACAGAAATATAAAAAATGGATAAAAGAAGCTATCGAAATAAGGAGACGTGGGCATGGGACCATGAACAGGGACGACGGGGTGCACACATTGGACCACGCATGGGACTGCGTCATCAAGGAAGAAAGCGCGGGCAGCAGGGGGCGATAATGTAGCGTAGAAAATGTCTAATTATCCCAGCAGTTAAAGAAAGTTCAGATGACAAACATGATGAACCCTAATTAGTGTTTGTTGTCTGCTAAAATTAAGACAAATATTAAGATAGTAGCTATAACTATTCTTTTTTATTGCTGAAAGTCCACTATTATTAAAACATTAGCTTAATTAGACATATTAGTTTATCTCTGGTGGTATATGCCTTTCTGTGTCTGGTTTATGTACAGCTAAAAGCCAGAAGCATCCAGTCATTATGTATGTACAGTGTGAGGCCAATTACGCTACAGGAACACATTTGCTGACAAGTCTGTAATTCTCACTCTAATGCTCCGTGTGTGCTTTGCTCTCTGACTCCGCTGTGACCATTTCCTTGAAAGCTTTGAACCAGAGTTTCCTGTGTTTGTTGTCAGATCAGTTCACTCCCTCAGAGTTCTGTTCACTGGACTTTGATATGTGGCTGAGTGCTATTACATACATATATATATATATATATATATATATATATATATATATATATATATATATATATATATATATATATATATATTATTTTGAATGAGTAAAGGCTTTTCCTCTGTAAATACCAAAAAAGCTAAAGCTGTATGTTTGTTGAATTTTCTTGGTCCAGCCTTAATGCTTTCCTGTTCCTGTTTTTGTTATTCATTTGTTTAAATCTGATTTTATATTTAGGGCATCAGTATTCTTATAGAACATTCAACGGCAACATCGCCACTGAAACTCAAAGGAAGTTAATGCAGTCGCATCCAAAGTAAATGTATGCACAGCTATAAATTAATAATCATTTTGAATATTTGCATTCATTTGAAACGGCTTCTTCAAATGATGTTATGCTTTAAAGAGCTTGGAGACATCTGAAATCAAACGTGGCACTGCATAACTGTGTATTATGGTTAAAATCAGAAAATATCTATTTTTTTTTCAGATATGAAAAGGACCATCCAGATATCTATGAGCTATAAGTCAAAAGCCAGTCTGTAATAGTAGATGGTTGCAAAGGTAATTTACATCAAACAAACAGCAACTTTCCATAAATGGCAGAAGTGGTTTCCAGCCAATTATTAAGTTGGTTGTTCAATCCTGACTTCCTCAATATATCTTGAAGTGTCCTTGGGCAAGATGTTGCCTCTATGACAGGGGTAGACAACTCCCTTTCCTGAGGGCCGCTACCCGGCATGTTTTAGTTGATTCTCTGCTCCAACACAGTTGATTCACCTGCAGCTCATGGAGCTCTGCAGAAGCCTGTTAATCACCTGCTGACTCAAATCAAGTGTGCTGGAGCAGGGGAACAACTAAAACATGCTGATTAGTGGCTCTCAGGGAAGGGAGTTGCCTACCCCTGCTCTATGATATGTGAATCATGGATATGGGTGTGTGTGGGATGTGATCTGTCATGTAAAGTGCTTTAAGTGGTCAATAGGCATAGAAAAGTGCTCTGTAAATGCAGTCGAATCACCACTTAACATATGTGTATTGATTTTAGACCAGTATGATATAAGAATTCAACATTTGTAAATAGGCGTGCTTGGAAAAAAACATTTTGCTGTATAAATTACAAACGTATTATGTGGCCAATGTGGGTGGTAGACTTAACTATTGAGAGGATATACCTAACTATACTCATAACTAAATTTACTCAAGTCAGTTTTATTCGTAGGGCACATTTAAAGGCACGCTTGTCAGTTTTGACTTGTTTTTAGCACCCCCTAATGTTATGTTAGTGAAAGCAAAAGTGAAACTTATCTCCTCGCTGTGCGTTCGTCATTTTAACACCTTAATCTAACTGCTGAAATGTCTCCTCAGCCTTCATTAGTGTCTACAGGAGCGGTTCATCACTAAATCAAACAAATCAGCTGTGTTCATGATCTAAAACATGCAGGAAACATGCTGGAACCAGACTGCAGCGCCAGGCATGTCAGCTCCAAGTCCAACAGAGACCGGACCACCACTCTAAAGTTACAAGTTCGATATTCTGGCCACAGAGGGCGGTGGGGGTCTGAATGACATTTCATTAACCCTGTAAAGGGTCATTTTAGCACATACTGGCTCAAGAAAATGATTTAAAAATATGAAAAAGTTGCATAGTATGGGTTTAAAACAACTAGAAAAAGTATTTTCTTCTTTAACTTTTCATGAGAAATTCCATTAATAAACATTACATAGGTTTTTGATGGATTGTTTTAAAGCTTTTTACCATTAACAGGTCTGTTATCCACCACCTGGCATGACAAATTGTGCCAATAGATCAGCACAAACAACAATCCAAGGGGTAACAAATCTAAAACACGGGAAACGTTTTGCTCAAACGTAATCAAATCAGGTGACAAATATGATTAGGACTGCTCTGGCTGTTCAAAATCTTATTACTGTATGCACACAAAGCAAAGTGAGGAAAACAAACATGTGAGTGTAAGCTAACATATTTTACATGAAACAAAGAAATATGATTTTTTTTCTAACTAGAGTCAGGTTTTCTGTCCTTCCGATGCTAATTTGAATCCATTTGTACATATCTCAGATGAATATGTGTTCACACATGCACATTTTGTTTTTCAGTACACTCATTTTGACAGTGGACACCTCAAGGGTGTTTGCATCAAGTGGAACCATTTTGACTGGCCTTGACTCAAGGGGTCTCAGCAGGACTCCAGAGAGGAGGGAAAAAGAGCAAAGCAGGAGCATTTGTGGTGAGTAAAACACGCCACCACATGCTCCCTATCCATTTCTCTTAGCCGAGTCACTGGCCCATACCTCGCTCTAATGAGATGCAGCAACACTCGCAGACACATGTAGCACGTCTACTCTAATTACACAAGAAAGCTCTATCGTCTCCTGCAATCCTCTGTGGCATCACAAAATCCACTCCTTTCCATCTTTTTTTATCTTTAAAAGGAAGAAAAAAGTCTTTCATGTAGAATGGCAGCTCTAGCAGAAAATTTGCTAACAGCTCTGGAAGACACAGCAGAGAGAGTATAGAAGGTTTAATGCTTCAGGTTGCCAGAGACGAAAACACTTGCTGTTTTGTGTTCTGCTGAATCTTTGAAAGACATGTCTCATACTTTACCACTATTGTAGTAATCATGCATATTATCATATATGCATATATCAGATTTGCTTTTACTTGGATGAAGTCACAGTTGTGTTTAGTTGAGTGGTAACTTCTGTATTTTACACGATTTGTAGACAAGCAATTCTATTCAACTGTGTTATCTTCCTTTAATTGATGTTAAAAGTAAAAATATATTCTTAAGGAGCATGTTTATTTATGCATGAGTATGTTTATGTGGAATGTGTGAGTGTATTTAGTTTATGTTATAATTTTGTCACAGGGAAGACATGAAATGCAGCCATAATGCAGGTGAGAAATTTAAGGTTGTCTGGCGTTCCAATTATGCCTGCTAGATAGATAAGGTGGAGTGTTTAATTACCGTTCATCAAATTACAAATGCACAAAAATAATTTATATGGAAATTAGACACATTTAGCCTTTATATATATATATATATATATATATATATATATATATATATATATATATATATATATATATATATATATATACTGAACTAGACCAAATGAACAGGACCAAATACTTGCTTTGCAAAGTTTGGTCTTGGCATGCTTCATTGGAACCCTCGCAGCCTGATCCAGTGCTGTGGCTGTCCAATCACAGGTCGCTATAGTTTTGGTTAGGCCAATCACAGCGCTCTAATTTGTAGGCCATTCACAGAGCGGGAGTAGCTGATGATGTCAGCGCTGCGGCAGCGAAAAAAAAAAAACCAACATGGCGGCAACGCAGAAACCACATTCATTTGAAACGGCTTTGTCATCAACATTGGATTATTTAGACTCCAACGTGCGTAAGTCTGTCTGATATACTTAGCGGCTTCTTATTTTTATCAAACAAAGTAGTGCAATGTCCCAGTACACCTGATATGCGCATGTTTTTCATACAAAAACGACAGAAATCATTGATGTTAGACGCCATTGCTGCCTCCCGCTTTTCCGTCGCTGTGATTACGTCACGTTGTTCATTACTCTGATTGGTCCTAGCGCTATCCAATTGCGTGCAGACAGTTTGAAAGACAACTGTAGATCCCGCCCCACGACTGAGAGCCTTCAATGGGTCGTGGCCAGACTATATATTCACATATATAGGATGGCTTGCCGGGCTAATATATATATATACATATATATATATATATATATATATATATATATTTTTTTTTTTTTTTTTTTTTTTTTTTTTTTTTTTCTTAATGATCACTTGAGGTGCAATTAATAGTTTTTTTTTTCATAATGAATTTGTCATTGGGTAAGTTGTTGAGCTTCTAAATAAACTGAAAATGAAAATCTAAAATTAGACTGAAAACTACTTTCTTGAAGAAAAACCCTCACTAAAATTCTATTTGTCATTTTCTTGTTGTACATATTCCCAGCTTTTTTACTTCTCACCTATGAACCCATTTATGTTTTTGAATAGATAGTCTCTTTCTATTTCTCCATATTAAAAAGAACATATTAGAAGTCGTACATTGTCTAGCTTGCTCAGTTGGCAATAAACAACTTTTACTTAAAAATCTACAATAATTAAGCTAATGCTGCAGGTTTAGTGGAGTATTGCATTTATAAGGTACTAGCTCCGGTTTCATGCAGTGGTATTCTAGAGGTATGCTTTGCTGCAGCTACCGCTAGTGACTGATTGCTGTTATTAGTTCCATCCTGGTAGGTCTGCTTCCTGTAGGCCCTCTGAGGAACTCTCTAGTGGTAAAAAGACTTCAAAACTGGGATGTAAGAGGATCTCTTTTTATACTGAGTCAAATCAATAAATGTTTAAGGGTTTATTTTAAAAAGTGAGTACTAAAAATGGAATATATGCTTTAGAAAACTGTTAAAGGCAAGCAAAAACTCAGCTAAAGAAAAAAAGCACAGCTACTGTATGTTAAATTTAATTTAAATGAGTGACAACTCCAGCATATTCTCCAGAAAAGCATCCTTTTTCTGAGCAATAGCCTCCAGTGTTGTTTAATGAGTACTTCAAACAAAATTAGAAAGCCACTGTAGGTACATAACAGCTAAGACACTTCCACTTCACTTTGTTTTTCTTTTTGGTCCCTGAAGCTACCACACAGCACTTTTATAATTTCTTCACTCCTCGATAATTGTCATGTGTATTTTTTACTTTCTATGACACACGTGTCAGCATCTATTCATTTCCCCTTGCTTGCCAACATAGATATTAATAACTAAATGATGCAGTTTATGACTTAATGTGGAATAAATATAGCTTTTATGAGATACTGATCATCACTCGACACTCGCAAACTGACAGTTTGGCAGGTGCAGCCATAGTCCTCTCGCTGCCTCCCCTTGAGCTATCCATAGAGCAGACTATGAAATATGGACAGCAGCAAATTGAGATTCATCAGGCACGCCTGCCTTGCTCACTGAAATCTATATTCAATTTTAGAGCATCTGTCATGGCAGTGGCAGGCTGAGGCATGCTGGGATTGAGAATCACTTAAGTGCTCTAAAATTGTATGTAGTGAGGGGAAAAAGCTCTCTGTTTAGCTCTCTGTGTATTTGCCTGCTGATCTGCTTCATCTCTATCTTATGTTGTATCTGCAAGGAAATTATTGTAAAAAATAATTATTTTTCAGCACAGAAATGGCTCTTTAGCTTCTAGAGTGAATAGGTGTGTGTGTTTACAACTTCTTCTCAGACCTGAAATCTTTAAGCTAACACCATAGCCGTTCATTTTTAGCTAAATAACCAGTAGAGTGGATTTGTCTTTGTTTAAGGGTTAGAATGGGTGCTAGGAGGGAAGATCCAATCGTAAGTGGCCTGAGCTAAAAGTGGACATCCAACAGTATGAGAATACATTCCGCTAGCCTTTATTTGTATAGCGCCTTCTTAGGGTTCTACAACCCCCCAAGGCGCTTCACAACACAATCAGTCCTCCACCCATTCACACACACATCCACACACAGGTGATGATGAGCTACATTGTAGCTACAGCTCCCCTGGGGCGCACTGACAGAAGTGAGGCTGCCAAACACTGGCGCCACCGGTCCCTCCGACCACCACCATCAGGCAAGGTGGGTTAAGTGTCTTGCCCAAGAACACAACAGCAGCATTCTCTGGTGGGAGCCAGGATCGAACCTGCAACCTTCTAATTACTGGACAACCCGCTCTACCTCCTGAGCTACTACTGCTCAGTTTACTGGGATGTTGTGTTTGGTAAACTTTAAACCCAACAGCACCCTCAAACAGATATTGGTCCATCCAAATGACAAACCACCCAAGCAGAAGCTTAGTAGCATTGTCTATGCAGTCCAATGCAGTGAGGACTCTCCAGACCTTTACATAGGGGAAACTAAACAACAACTACACAAGTGCATGGCACAACACAGGACAGCCACCTCTTCAGGTCAAGACTCTGCAATCCACCTACACCTGAAGGACAAGGAACACGCTTTTGCACATGACAAAGTACACATTCTGTACATAGAAGATAGATGGTCTGAGAGAGGAGTAAAGGAAGCCATATATGTCAAACAGGAAAAACCTACATTAAAGAGAGGAGGAGGCCTCAGGTTTCACCTTTCCAGCACCTACACTGCAGCTCTGAACCTAATTTTCAAACAGTGTCAGTCTAGGTCACACCCTCCTGCATCTAATCAATACAACGACTTCCATACAATAGAGGCTAACGACTTCAATGACTCCTCAGGAGGTAGGGAGGAGGGGTATTCATAGGCAGTTTCTGACCGTTAAGCAATAACAGACAGCTACAGTTTGTAAGCTTGATCCTCCCATATTCCAGTCAGAATTGACAAAGCTCCTCGGATGAGAAGCGAAAGGTCTTCAAGAAACCTAAGAAGTCCAGTTGCCTTCATTCGAACCCCTTTTGGATTTCCATGACTTGGATGACTGAGAACCTTCACCAGCATATTCTTATTAAAGTGATTCAGAGTCTGGAACAGTGGTTCTCAACCTTTTCAGCTTTAGACCAACAAAATGGCAATCATCAAGACATGTGACCCCAGATATGTCTGATTTGACAAAAAAAACATTAAGCTAAATAAAGAAAACCACTTATGATCATGTTATATCCATTTATGATCATTTAGTTGAGCTTTTGTAACAAGTATGCTAGAAATGTAGCTTCAGCTATTGTTCTTCAGTTTTATTTTGGTTTCTGGAAATCATCTCAAGACCCCCAGTGTAGTTCTTGATGGTGACACACAGTGGTGTCCCGACCCCAACTTTCTAGTACACAGCCAATTTGTTTTGTATTTAAATATAAAAAATTTTGGTGCATGTAAGAACCAACAGACGTCATGTAGGAAGCTGATTAATGACATTTTCTTTTTCAAATGAAAAGACATTCTGAATCAAAAACTGATCACTAATTTGAAATTGGTTACTACGTATTTATTTATTTGTTTTATTTCTGAAATTGACATTTTGGGTAACCCTGGCTGAATGAAGAGTGGTTCTCCACTGAGCAGAAGGCGAGGACACATAAAATAAATGTATTTATATGATTGTTTATTTTCAACGGTGTTTGGCACTTGCAGAAATTTAGTCAAAGCACAATAGCTGATGGCTAACCAATGAACTTAGATTGTGCTTTTTCTCAGAAAAGCTGCACTGTGTTTAGCAGGATCACAAACTCTTTGTGATATATTTTATATATTCTAACAGATAAAGGCATATGGAGCAGCTAAGTGAAATTTGATAAAAGTTAGTAACACAGGCTGAGGTTTAATGTCCCATACTTCAGAGCTATTCACTTGTGATCAGCTCGCCTAGGACGAATGATAAAAGGTGGTCTGCACAAACTCTAAAAGGCTGCTCTGCCTTGCAGAAACTATGATGATAAATGCAGCCTTAGATGTCAGTCAGTATAAGCTCATACACTTTCTTTTACCAAGTACTGGTTTATGAATAGAGAGCTTTAATTAATTTTCTAGCTTTTCACTTTGAGTCACCATGTTAAGGTCACCGCAGCAAAGAAAACCAAAAAGCACTGAAGGAAAGTAGTCAGCTAGTATTCCTGAACAAAGGAAAAATAGATTGAAAATGGTACATTTAAATGCAAAAAATGAGAAATGCTCTAGATTCACATAACAGCAATGTTTATCTCAATCATTTATCACTTAATTACTTAATCTTATCTCTTGAACTCAGCATGACCTCAATGTACAGAAAATGTTCTAATATTTGGTGATTCTTAGCTTGTATATAAAAAATGTAGTTAGTGACATCACGCCACACACGACAGCAATGATTGACAATTAGAAGAGAAAAGAAATGTTTAATTCTGTAGCAGTAACTGCACTTCATTCCCCCCTTTTTATGGTTAGGTGTTCATGATTAGGAGGAAGGAATTGGCTAATTATCTACAGAGTGCAGGGGCAGAGGGGTCAAGGTTTTATCTGCAGGGTTGGTTTCTGCTAACTGTGGAATAGGTCAAAATGGGTCGAGCATACTCATTACAGACCATTAAGCTGAAAATCTGTCAATAGGTGTGCCAGAAGAATGCTGCTTTTTCCTCTCACACATAAAATTAAACAAGTGGCTTCTGGCTAAAGCCCTGAACTCCGACCACCTGCGTATTTCCACAAACTCTGTATCTGATGATTCAGGAAATATAAAAGCTGCTGGAAACTGTTGGGCACATCTGCTGACCCTGTGAACTTGATTTGATTCAACGGAACCTCAGCTCAGTTGGGTTTAGTCTGAAAACCAAAATTACTGCAGCTTTTAACATATATAAACCAAATCTACATGCTTTTTGTCATAAGATTTACCCTTTGAAATAGATTTCACCAATAATGGCAAAGTTGCATACAGCAAGCATGAAAAGCAAAACAACAAAAAAAGCACTTTGCAAGATGTTTTCCATATTTGTGCAGTTTAACCAGTAAACAAACACATTAGGAGCCCTGCTGGCAAAACAAATAAAAACAAACATACAAAATATGATATTTAAAACAATATAAATGTAAGTTTTTGTTTGCTGAGGCAATTCGGTGATTGAGGCCCTCCATCTGTTATTGTTTAAACATGAAATGACTTCTATCTTTGAGGCTTGTCATCAGTCTGTCACTAGCCGCAGAGAATGCATAATGGCACCAGTAAAGCTCTTTATTAGTCCATGGTGAACAATGAGCCGTGTCAGCTGATAGAGGGAGACCCCCTACTCCTCATTGCCAAACAGAGGAGCCCAAGGAAGTGACAATCGATAGAAATGCTCCATTTGCTTTATGTGTGGTGTGGTACACACACCACAGCACAAACACACTCCCCTCAGCCTCTTGTTTTAGTACATTCCAGACAAATCTGAAATGTTGTTGACGCTTATTTCTCTTTCTATTTTTTGAGGTTTTGAAATTAAAAAGCACAAAGTACCAAGTCATGCAGTTACCTTACAAAGTTTCATTGAATGATTTGAAGCTTGTTGCTCTTTCAAAAGGTCCATGTTGCTACAAAACAACCTCAGAAACATTAAATATTCAAATACAGTTGGTTTTTGGACATTTTTAAGTGAGTGTGTTTTTAAGTTTTGCTGTAGCTACATGCACGAGCCTCTGATTTACATGATTATTCCAGCGGCGTTTGCTTTGGTGTGCGAGTTTTGATGACAGCACAGGTAGCTGCAGAACAGAACACGCACCTGAGGCTGCTGCTGATGAGCTTCGCTGAATTATAAGTCAAATTATTTAAAACGGGAGCCAAAGGCATTAATCAAAATTCCCTTACACATTAACAATATTTTGCAAAAACCAACAAGTCAACGTGAGGAAGGTGCTAAAATCATGTAATAAATTAGATTTACCTACAGCATCGACACACTGTCATGGATGCACAAACACAATCATTTTAACATTATTTATGTTGATTTTAGCATTTTGGGTCCAGAAGAGGGATTTCTGTCAGAACATGAGTGTGAAAGCCTGTATGTCACAAAGTAACATGCACACAACACACGGTGATTTTCTGCTCTCAACAGCAAGGCGAATTAACGGTTCTAAACTGGACTCCTGTTCTTTATCCATTTGTAAAGACACTGTAAAGCTTCCTTACTAACTGAAATGAATCATGTGTAAGCATTTTTTAACAATGATAAGTTTCAGAGTATAAGACCTAGAACTAGGAATGAAATCAACAATATGGCTTCTCCTGTAATAAATATGCACCTCGTGTAGGTTTTTAGTTTCAACATTTTTTTATCATGTACTTTGGATTTTAGCAAAGACTGACAATGTATGTAACGACCCATGTAATTAAATGTAGTGGTTTATGTGCAAATGTACCAACAACATCCACACATATACAAGAAAACAGATTTTTAATAGCTGTCCACATCAGTGATCATTATGCATGAAAAGGGTTAAGTTAAATAATTCATATACATTTAAAAACTACCAGGAGAAAATTAAATGTAATGACATATAATTTAACCTTGGTTGAAACCTGTATCGATTTCCTGACTTTAGAGCTGCATATTTAAATGAAAGGTGAATTCCAAAACCTTTTCTTCTGCTTCTCTGACTATAAATGAAAGCAAGCTGTTACACTGACATCTCTGTGCTATTCTCCTCTTCCTCAAATGACATCTCTTGGATCAGTGCAGTCCCTAAGTGGAAAGGAAATGAAAGAGGTCACAACAGGGGAATGAGAGAACGGTGCCAGCCTTAGAAGCTACATTTCACCGTTCAGGAGTGTGCTTAGAGATGGAGTTACAAGTGTACATTACTGTATCCCAGAGCGACTCCGGTGGCAGGGTTTGTGTTCCCACACCTGGCAGGAAATGCTTTTTCCTTTCTTGGCCTTTTTTTTTAGGTTTTGATATTACAACAATTTAGCCACCTTAAACACACATGGCACAAATAGAATTTACCAGAAGTGTGGGTTGTTTTCTAAATTGTACAACTGTCCTGTTTTATTGTGTGTTCAACCTGTAATGGACACAATTACATAGAAGCAGGTGTAGGCACACAATGTCTTCAGTGCACTTTCTTTTCACAGCTGCAAACCCCAAACCAAAGCATGAACTGCCACTGTGTTTTCATTAGCCTTGATTAAACAAGTGGCCTAACCAGATTTTTTTCTGCTGTAAACATTCTAATGGAGAAACATTTACTCTGTAATGTGAACAAAACTG
Organism: Aphyosemion australe; assembly: GCA_006937985.1. Taxonomy (NCBI): domain Eukaryota; kingdom Metazoa; phylum Chordata; class Actinopteri; order Cyprinodontiformes; family Nothobranchiidae; genus Aphyosemion; species Aphyosemion australe. The sequence continues at coordinate 1,600,824 of SSNS01000046.1, forward strand.
CTGCTGTCACCACTAATACTGCACTCATTTAGGTCCAAACAAAGGAGTTTGTTTAAGAACCGCAGGTCAGAATTTATAAGTGGGGCATTGAAGGTCTTTAGGCCACTCACACTGCCTTAAAATCAGCTGAAAATCCTGATTCCCATCATGCAACAGTTTATAACACAGTGGTCACTTTTAAAACCTGAATAACCACATTTACTCTAGTTGTCTCTATGAAAAGAACCTTGTAATAGATGATAAATCAGCTATCATGCAAGATAACACTGATCAGATCAGTTACAGTTTCATGTGGTAATATATTTACAAAATGGTCAGACTATTGCCCCAATTCTTAAAAGTTAGAATAAAGCAAAAGCAAATGTCAGTTTCACCGTTGGTACACAGCCCCTCATACACAAACTATAGCTACTTTTAATCAATAGTGGGTTTTTATCAAATAATGCTAATGCTGTAAAAGAAAAAAGTAAAACAAAAATATTATTAGAATCTTTACATCCACTTCCCGCCAATATGAATTATAACATCTAGGGATGATAAAAATAAATAAATAAAAAAGATCCAATTTCATTTCCCTCCTCTGCCATGGTGGTGTTATTGGAAGGCAAATGGTGTCGTTGAGTTAATGATAATTTAATGAGCAATTAATTCTAAGCTTCTGTCTTATAAAACAAGAATGAAAAGCAATACAAGATTAAAATCATATTCCGTTGCCCCTAAGTGAGATAAAGTGCCCTAGTACACCGAGCAAGGTAGAGTTTGAAAGAGTGTATTTGTTCCCGGCATCGCCTGAAGTCAGGCAGCTGGTTAATTGGCTCAGCGTTCTCCTAAGCATTTATCGGTAAGTGTAGTGTTGATGTGAGTTTGGATCTTTACCAAGATAGGTACATGTGAGCACTGACAAATAGGAACCACTTAACAGGAGTCATGCATATGCAGTTTAGCAGTGCACTTCCATGGCAGCAGCAAATTAAAACTTGAAAACATGTTGCTATGCAAAAGAAACATACACATGCACAACTTTTAGTCAATCATGAGTTCACACGTTTGTTGATGTATTCGTGTCACCTACTTTGGACATATTGAACTTCCAAAAAGATATGGCGGCGTTCATGGATTGTGCTCTTTTGCAATTTGTCAACGATGCAGGCACACCAATTACAGCAGGGCTGTTCACTTGCAGCAGAAGTGTCTCATTTATTATTTATAGACAGATTCTAACAATGGATGTTAGAGACAGCTATTCTTCACCAGTTCCCCGGGAGATTCTACATGTATGCGGCCGAGTGGCCCACTGCATCACTTACCCTGATACCTGTCGATAGAAATGGAGGTGAGTCACACAAAATCCATTACCACACAGCATTTAGTGAGATTTCTTTCATGCTGACTCAATGACATAAAAAACCTGGACATTTTTTGACCAGGGCAACAGTACAACATAAAATAAAATGGCAAAGATACAAAAAAATAATATTTAAATATTTTCTGCATACATAAATTGTACTGATGGGAATAGTGGTGTTTTACCTGTTCTTTTAAAAATCTGAAAAAATTGGACTTCCAATAGATTACGAGACTTTAAATGGGATCACATTCTTGCAGTAAATTACTGCGCCTGCATATTTGTCCTGATTTATGAACAATACATGTTGGTAAAACGTCTCACCAGGTATTTGTTTTGCATCATCCCAGAAATATAAGTAATGTTCAACATTTTAACAAAAAAGGAAAAGAAAAACGAGGAACTATCGTTTCATAGTTTGGATTTCAAACTGTGCACATGAATCAAGTTGTAAAACACTTTCCCAGTGGTTAGCTAAATCCATAAAATGGAAAACAGGGATATGAAAAACATATCTACAGCTAATGTATCCATGCTCAGAAAAAAGCACCAGCAATTAAAATGAATCCTGAACCCTAAACAGCATCTATCACATTATGAAGAATGATCTGTTACCTGTCTTTGTGACTAAAGCATACAAAATATGTATTTGGCTTGTTTATGTTATTATTGTTACATTAGAAGGTTTGAAAGTTTATTTTGAACATGAAATTAAAAGTAAAGAAAAAAGCATAATAATCAAAATAAGAAAACAGAAAAAAAGAGAAATCATAAACTTAGACCTAAATAATCAACTTTCACATCCGAAAAGGAGTTGGAGGAAGTAAAAAGGTATTTTAACTCACCTCTTCATATCACGTCAATATTATTTAGTCATTTGGCTTTTAATTAATACCATAATTTGAAGAATAATGTATTATTATTATTCTAACAAAATACAAACACAACCAAAGAATACTCCACTATACCAGCTAGCCTATACACCAATAAAAAGGTAAATAAACAGTGTGCACCCTCTGACAATCATGCATCCTCATCATTTCTGTATCTCATTAAAAAAAATTACACTTTTTCTTAAAGTGTGTGAAATGTCCTATGATTGGTTACATGTTGCACATATTTTGACATTTTGACCCATTGCTGGTTGTTTGGATACAGTCACCTTGGTGGGAAGTACTGAACCTTATAAAATAGCCATGTCTAATTCAAATGGCGAAACAGCTTGGTGTAACACATTTAGACAGTAAGTGTGTCCAAATATTCCACAGAGGAGCATGAACTGTTCGTTCTACAAGATGCTGCTTAATCATCAAATAAATAAATAAATAAAACAGCGCCAGACATCACAACTGGTTACCGCTGATTTCAATTTTCACTATGCTGTGTTGAGAAAAAAAAAAAAACTGCTTTGCCTGTAGGTTGTAGCAAGTACACGCCTGACACATAAGAAAGTGGAGATCTGGCTCCAAAGGTCACAATGTCCAGACCCTGTTGGTCAACATTAGAGAGTGACTACCAAATTAGGTACTCAAGAAAACCACATAACAACTCGGGAGTCGAGGATCCTTGCAAACAGCTCCTCTTTCAATGCAGAGCCAACCACACAAACACAAACTAAATAAATCACACAAGATCAGATGACCTACCTGTGGCTTTGATCCTGCTACAAACAGCAGTGTTTGTTTGTTTGGTGCAAAAGTAGCACAATGCTAACTATACAAAGAGGGATGGCAACCGCTTTAAGGAAATGGAATTCCTAAACTTCAGGTTTTGTCTTGAGCATTCCTTAAAATGTTTATATAATAAAAAAATATATATTTTCCCAAGAAATAAAAACCTAAACGCAAAAAGAAATCTGTAAAGTTCTGTGCTCTAATCCAAATGTCATCTATCTCATCACTCTGCTTTTAAGATTGAGGAGATTTTTTTTCCACCCACCACACAGAGAACCTGTCAGAGAACAATAGAGATGGGAGGGAGCAGTGTGGAGGTGAGGGTTGCATGTTGCACTCCTGGTATCAGGTGTCTTCTGCACTCCTCTAAGGAAGACGGTATTACCAGCAAGTAGGGCCTATGTGCAAATTAAATGGAGAGACAGAAAAATGCATTATTGATCAGGGTGATGCAAAAGTGTCTCGCTCACAGTACGGGATCGGGTTTAGGTACGGGGTAATTAATCCACCAGCCTGAATAAAAGCACAGGAACTGATCTCAGCCCCTTCATCATCATCATCATCATCATCTCTCTCTCTGCTTCTCTTTGCGTTCCAAGTCTCTACTTGGCTCAACGCTGCAAAAATAGGTCGCTAGCTTGTGGGCAAAACTGGTGCAAGGTACCACTGGGATAGCTAGAGCACACTTAAACACACACATGCTGTTTCCTACTCATAAACACCCACGTGCGCTCACAAGCACACAGAGAACTAGAGAGGAGGGTGAGACAGAAAAAGACAGAAGAAGAGAGCACCTGTGCCTTTTTTTCTACGCCGAGTTGAGCAAAGCAGGTGTCAGATTCGTCCTCCATCATGCACTGTAGTGTAATTACACACTGCAGTATTGATACTGTACACAACATTCATGACTACAAGCAGCAAGCATTTTGCCTGACATCTCTTTATAGTTGTTTTCTTTATTTTTGTCACAAAGCAGAATTCTCTTGAATCATCGCTGCCATGAAACTATTTAAGATTTTATTGAAGTCACAAATCACAGAGAGCTTTCATCTGACTCTAAAGTTCTGTTTTAAATATTTGGCACATGTTTTGGTATGTTTGCCCCACTCCCTCACCATTACCAATGGAAATTTAAGTAGGAGCAGACTGTTGCCCTTGGCGAAAAATCATGGAAACCAATTTAACTTATCCCCTGAAGATCAATCACTAGAAAGACAAAGTTACTTTCTGTTAATGAATATAGTCTACTTCCTGTGCTGTAGAAAGGGAATCGGAGGAAAAAAGCAACTATAAGGAAAGCAATTATTAGGCTGTCATTTATCAAATAGACAGGCATGTGGCTTTAGATTAAGTTGGTCCATGCAAACGTTCAGTTCAATATTTACAGACAGCACAGGTCTTCTAATACTGCTACCCATGTTTAAACATGGTGGTGTTTCTAAAGTTTCCATGGAAAGACCACCTAAAAAAAAATTAAAACTTTTGACATCATGTTTAGCTTCTAATCTATGTTTTTGGTTGTTTGGGAGTGTAGTCTAAGCTGTGAGCCTTTTATCTGGTTGCAGAATCTTAATTGTCTATTAGATGCCATTACGTCAGGCACACAGTTTGTATAAAGTTACAACAGTGGTGTCTTTACAAAGGATTTCTGCTTCCCCCGGCAAATGTCAACTAATGCTACGTCAAGAATGATCAGAAAAAATGTCTAAGATGGACATGTTGTCACTGCAGTTTTACGGCTGACTTTGCATTTATAATGTCAAGGGTAACAGTTTTAATGCAGATAGCCTTTTTTGTTTGGTTTGGTTTGAAGCAGACATTTATATCACTGTCACAAGGTCCATAATGCTTTTTCAACTCAATGACATCATGCAAAAACACCTTTTTTTCACTGGATACTTGTCTTATTAAACTCATTTGTCTCTCTTTCTCTGTGTTGTCTTATAACAATTTGAACCAGTTTATTCTTTATATAAATGGTGACAAGTTTTTTTCCCAGTACCTATGAAACACATACTATTTCTATACACACAATGTATTTGATCTTAAATGAAAAATAGACAAACTTCATTCTCTCATTATATTAAGCTAAAGCAATCACTTGAGTAAACTTGCTGCATTTTCTCTGTCGTGAGTCTTGTTTTGGAAGTAATAAAAGGCAATAAAGTGTGTTATTATTTTAGACTCAGAAAGCAGATTTATTATAAAAAGCTTAAGGAATGTAGATTTGTTTATAAGACATAAAGTACAGATTTATTTCAGTTTAAATGCTCAAACGATGCAGACATTTTACCTCCATGTCTCTATTTTACATTTGGAAAGTGGGTAGTGACTTAACTTTGCTACAAACTGCTGACTTGAATATAAATAGTAACTTCACACCTGCTGGCCCCAAAACACATGGAGGGAACTGGATTCATAGCTGCACACATTTCAGTTTGTTGGAACTATGTGGGTCGTGAAGAATGCTTGCATTTACTGGAAAACTGTGGAATCTGAGTCATGGACATTATGCATGCTTTAAATAGGTATCATCATCTGTTCATCCATCCATCCATCTATCATCAATACCCAGTTATCCTCGGGGGCTATCTCATTGGGCAAACAGGCAGGGTAAACTCTGGACAGGTTGCCAGGGCAATACATAGACACATAGGACTAACAACCATGCATGCACACACACACACACACACACACACACACACACACACACACACACACACACACACACACACACACACACACACACACACACACACACACACACACACACACACCTAAGGACAATTTAGAGAGACTACTTAACCTAACAGTCATGTTTTTGGACTGTGGGAGGAAGCCAGTGTACCCGGAGAGAACCCACGCTTGCACAGGGAGAACATGCAAACCTCATTGCAGGAAGACCTCGGGTTGGGATTTGAACCCAGGACCTGCTGGCTGCAAGGCTACCACTGTGCCATCAAAGCACTAATAAAATGAAGACACATGAATTAATTTGATAACCATCCATCCATTCATTTTCCTCTGCTTATCTGGGGTCGGGTCACGATGGCAGCAGCCTAAGGAGAGATGCCCAGACTTCCCTCTCCCCAGCCACTTGGGCCAGCTCCTGCCCAGATATCCTCACCAGGGAGGCATCCAGGAGGCATCCTAATCAGATGCCCGAGCCACCTCAACTGCTTCCTGTCGATGTGGAGGAGCAGCGGACCTACTCCGAGCCCCTCCCAGATAACAGAACTTCTCACCCTATCTATAAGGGAGACCCCAGCCACCCTGTGAAGAAAACTCATTTCAGCTGCTTGATAACAATACACAGATCTCTAAATGAAGTTAGTTACGAATACCAGCCATCATTTGGTGTTTTTATCATGGTAGACAAAGTTAAAATCCAAGCGCTCATTTGAGCACCTTTAGCTCTTTCACTCTCAAGTAGCAACACTGCATGATATAACAGTTTTATAACTAAACCCAAAGGTGATACTGTGTTGGAACAACTTTGTAAAATATAATCCTCCTCATAGGTTCCAATCCAAAGAACCAATCTTTATGCTCTTAGAGGTTATTATGTGTTCAAGAGAATTTCCATTAGCTGGCACCAACACTCACCCATCTCCAAACTCTGTAGGCTGATGTCCTGGACCCCTGCACCCACAGTGTCTCCTTGTTTTTTGGTTTCCTTCTCCTTGACATTGGTAGGCACTTCCAATTTTATGCAACACATTTTTATTTGACCTTTATTTATACAGGACACATCTCAGTGAGAAATAAATGTTCACTTTCAAGCGCGACCTTTAATTGTGGTCTAATGAGCTCTATTAACACAATCTTTCTGTTGCCCTGATTTATTTTAGCAACACTGACACATGCATCTCACTCAAAACCATCCACTACAAATACCACCTATATTTTTCCAGTACAACTGATCCATCCATCTTTCAGTGTGTCACCCAATTAAAGCGTTTTGCCCATGATGAAATGAACCAATTAAGCAGTGCACTTCTGCTTGGGCAGAGATCCATCTCTTAATGGGTGAGATTCACTCACAAGAATGCCATGTCTGTATCGCCTCTCCACCTCATTATCATGCAGCTAATAGCCATCACTCACATCAACTAGGGCTCCCACTGACACCAAGCAAATGGGCGTTCATCCATGGGCTTTGGTGAATCATAATGCTCCAACACTTGATTAACTGGAACACAACACAAAATATGGTCAACGTCGAAGAGTGCCGTGCAGTCGTTATAATTAGATGGGTTCAAGAGTGTAAATGGACACATTTGCACCTTTGCTAAGAAAAGTGGGAACACCAATTGCAGTACTGAATTTGATCATTTAAATACCAATCAGCTGTAGAACAATTTACAGAGATGCAAAACTAGAGCAGAGAAATAATAACGGACCCCTCCCATCCTTCCAATGATCTATTCATCCTTCTTTCTTCAGGCAGATGATTGAGCAGCGTTAAAGACTGGATGAAAAACAGATTTTATCCACAGGTTGTGAAGTTCTTCATTGTCTTTAAAATGCAATATTTTTTTGGTGGGGGATTGAGAGAAATTCCTTTAGGGTATAATTTCAGGTTGACCTAAGTAACATTTCATTCTCACGTCTCTAAAACGCTGTTCAATTACCATAAATTCACGTGGATCTGAAAGGATTAGTTGCTCTTTAATTTTCTAGTTTTATCAAAAATATCACTTGTGAGTCAATGTAGGCTTGGTTGATGTGAGATGTTTGCATGCAGATTCAAACCTAAGAGGGGATAAAAACTCCTCACACTATCAAATGCAAACTAATTTTATAATAATTCAATAATATTGAAACATAAATGAATATAGAGGGAAAGTAGGGATCCATAATTGAGAATGAAAGTCACAATGCAGTGATATTTTATTACATTGTGCATGTTAAACATGATATAATAGAAAAATGTTGAAAAAAAATTACTTCAGATTACCAAGGATTTGTAGATCGGTTACAGCTTTTTTAGTTAAATAAGATGATGCATGTAAAAATGTATTTTATAAAAAAAACTGTAACATATTTTACTTTTTTAAAATACAGAAATAAACTAATTTAAGTGCAAATTTAAGTTGCATGCCTAATTTTACCTTTGCACTACAATTTACTCACATCATTATCAGCGTTTTTGATAAGCAGTACATGATTTTGGCATTACATTTATAAGAAAATAACTATTATATTTATTTACCATCAGGTTACTTGACATTTGTGAATTACCTGTGAAAGAATATTAGGTTTTGCAACATAAATTATTCTGTGCAGTGAACCCTGCTCTAGATAAATCAGTCTGTTGCTGTTGTTGTGTCCTTGGGCAAGACACTTATCCCACCTTGCCTGCTGGTGGTGGTCCGAAGGACTGGCGGCACCAGTGTACGGCAGGCCCCGCCTCTGTCAGGGCGCCCCAGGGCAGCTGTAGCTATAATGTAGCTCATCCCCACCAGCGTGTGAATGTGTATGTGCATGGGTGGATGACTGTTTGTGTTGTGAAGCGCCTTGGGGGGTTGTAGAATCCTAAGAAGGCGCTATACAAATACAGGCCATTTACCATTTACCATAAATCAGTGGGAATCAGGTCTCTTATGGGGAAATGTGTTTTCTGCCAATTTGGTAATGTCTCTTCTTATGTGTTTATAGTCTCTCTACATCACCACTGCAATTAATTTAAACAAACAACTACTTTTAGCTTTGCATCACAACACAGGGCTTCCTCCTCTGCACATAAACAAAAGGTTTACATTTATTATCACAACTTTAGTGTGTATTAGACAGAAAAACTAACATTTGTTCCACCAAGGTTGGAAATATCTTATTCAGTAAGTGGTCATGATTTGCATACGTCCCCTAACCAGCTCAGAATGAATTATCCAGCCACCTCGTTTTCATCTCGGCTGAGTTGTAAATTCCACTGCAATCGTTGTACATTTAAAGTGAAAAGTCAACCCTCTTAACTCTGCCCTTTTTGCAAAAATTCTCTTTAGCTCCCATGCTCACTTAAGAAATTAGCTAATGTTGCTTTAGCAGAACTTTGAGTGTTTTTCATTCAGACTATTAAATGATTTTCCTTGTTTTTATTTATTTATTTATTTTGTTTTCTTTTTATCTACATATGAAAATGCTGACATTCCATTGATATTTGCTGATTTTTTTTTAATCAGCACACTCTCAAAAACAACTATGTTAAATACAAAATTGTCTACTATTAATTATTTAATGCTAGCTTCCAAAAACTAAACAGATAGAGATTTACTGGAATCACGGTTGCAGTTATAGGCACCAGCCGGGTACCTGAACTGGAGTGTGTTCTTGGAAATGGCCCGGTAGCGCTGCTGAACAGGGCTTGTGGCTAACTCATGCTGATTGGTTGCACCTCAGTAGAAAATGATATTGGCAAATGTTGCCAAACAACCAACATTTTGACAATTGGAAGAGTTACTGGTGAAGCAGAATGGAAGTAAAAGAAAATAAGCAGTTTTGACACTGCTTTAATATTAACTTCTAATGCTGAAAAATGTGGCAGAAATACCTCCACAATGCTGTAATTTATGCTGCTTTGTGGTCTCCTACATTGCACCATAAAAAAACGTTTCTTCTTTTGGTCATCAAAGCTGCAATAGCAAATGTACAAAACAAGCTAGCTTTTAAACGCAAACACGGTCACGGAACACTCACCCCTCCCATCAGCTATCATTCCTAGGCCACGTCCGCCGGAACACAAATTGCCAGAAAAAACGAGATAGCGCTAAATACCAGTCACCATTTTTTTAGGTCCAAACGTCTTTTGTTGTCCGTGACTTCAAATGGTGTTTTTCTTTTTGGGACTCTGGTAGTTTGTCCTAAAGTTGAAGTGGTAGCAGCCGACTGTTTCTCCTCTGATATTTTTGAGTCACAAACCTCTCACACCAGTGGAGTTTTGTTGCAAAATGTGCAAGCCCATGATGGGTGGAGAACCCAAGTAAATGCAGAAGTGTGGTGGTCCAAGTTAGACCGATAACCCAATAGTCTAATCGTTGGTTTTGGACTGAGCCGTGTTATTGGCTGATGTTTTTAGACAAACGCAAGAGAACTACTTCATTTTTTTTTTCCATTTTTCTTTTTATTGCAGTTTTTTTCTATCTCCACAAAATATTTATAGCTATCCTGTGTTAGAACATTTTTAAGGCATGAAACAATGTTTTAAGCTAGCTTGTTTTCCAGATTTGCTATTGCAGCTTTAAATGCTGCTTTTTACATTACGCAGGAAAAAAATGGCAATCAAATATTGTTTTCTCTTAGTTTGGTGCGTGCTGATGTGAGATGCAATTTACAAAAAGCTGCTTTTGCTTTATGTTAATTAGCCCTTTAATGCATGCTCTCTCATATGGTAATAACAGTCTTCAGGGGTTATTAAGTGTAATTTGTGTCCAGTTTTAAGTTTTGCATAGTAGCAACAAACTTTAGAACCAATCTCAAAATAGTCACACTCCATAAAAGAGAGGGATGGACTTGTGTCTGGCAGCTTTTACCAACAGAACTCACATCTGAGACATGTCTGGAAAGGCAGTCCTTCTGTGAAAACACTGACTAAAACTTGTCACAAAGATTTCATAACCCCTCAACAAATCACAAATTGTGCTTACTCCAAATAGTGAAAAATAGGGACATGTTCCAAAAAGAGACATAAGTGCAAGTAAAAATCTAAATAAAACGATGCATGCATTTATTTATTGTTCCGTTACATCTAGATTTGCTCAGATCATTCAATATTTAAAGAAAGTGCATGGCAAAGCTCATATTTCAACTATTTATATTTGTTTACTTACTGCTCTGACCTCAGAAGGACTACATTATCTATAATTTGTAGAGTATGCTCACCCTATAAATATTTTATTGCTGAGGGTTGAATCATAGCCTCAAGATTTATCACACTGAATATGCTTTGCAGATGAAAACACAAAAAGAAAGCGTCGTGTGTTTTTTCAGCACAAACATAAACACTGCGGTTAAAACTGATCCTTTCAATGGCTGAAAAAATGAGATACTGTATCCTCAATCTAGAATCAGGATTCGCTAAAAAAGAGCAATTACCAGTAAAATGTGGTAATACTGTATGAGTGCTGATGTTAACGTTCATTTGATATTTAGCAAAAATGCTAGCTGTTCCACCAGTGGGGTAAAAGAAGATGACAACTTATATCTTTCATCTCATGCTTTTTTTTCCCTTTATGGTCTGACAATAGCTCTCTCTCTCATCTTCTCTGTGTAATCACACCCTGCATCTCTAAGATTAGCCAACCCTGTTCCAAGTTTCTGTTATCTGACCCCTGAAGCCATGTGTAGGAGGCTATAGTATTCTTTAAAATGTTCAAAAAATGACAATGGGAGACAAAACACCTTAAAAAGATAACCTCTCAGTCCTTCCTGTTATAGATTTTACATGATAATAAAAAACATAAGGTATACATGAAGGGTTAATTTTGTCTAAATCTAAATTAAATTAAAATTGCCTTTGCTCCCAAGCAACAGATCTTATAAAATTTTAGTTATTATTAATTTCAGATATTTTATTTTTATTATTATTGCTTTTATCAGCTTCTTCCCGTTCAGTCCCGTGTTTGTATTCCACACGGACAGCTTTAAGGACTCTTGTCAATGTCTCTCTCATTTTTTCCTCCACTGAAATAAATGTGACAGCTTTTTAAGTGCTCATTTCATTTTCCTGCAGGATGACAGGTTGGAAGCAAACTCTTTTAAGTACATTTTTTTTCTTTCTGGTTTTATCAACTAAAAAATTCTCAGTCTTGGTCACAAAAATGCATCATTTCTTTTTACTTGTTTTTCTTCTCACTGTGGAAAGTGGATGAAAGTCAGGATCTATAAAGATTAAACAATAAAATATAAATGACCTAAACCTGTACAGCATCTTTCTGGGTCAGAGGACTCTAAAGCGATTTACAACACAGTGTATCATTCATCCATTCACACACTGGTGGTGATGAGCTACAATGTAGCCACAGCTGCCCTGGGGTGCACTGAAAGAGCTGAGGCTCCAACTACCACCAGCAGGCAAGGAGGGTGAAGTGTCTTTCCCAAGGACACGACTGACATGACTGCAAGAGCCTGGGATCGAACTTGCAACCCATGGATTACAGGGTAAACACCTTACCCACTGTTGCCCCCTACTGGTCACCCACACCGTGTTTTTTTTTATGGACCTTGTAAAAGCTGAAAAGAAATGCCTTGATCCCGGAAAGAGAAATTAAGGGTTGGCGTATTACCAATATATTAGGCAGGATTACCTCTTGTCAACAAATAATGCCTCAAATTATAAAAAGAAAAGAAAAGGTCAAAGCAAAGAGTCTGGGTAAGACTTTAGAAACATCCCCTTTGGTATGATTCTCAGCTTGTACACGATTTACTCAGCTCAGAGTCTTTCACTTCTTGTTTGAGGGATTTTTGTCTTTTCCCCATAAGGCTTTGAGAATGAGAGTCTCCGAGGGTCTATCTACAGATTTAAGGTGTTTAGGTTGGAGCCCTGCAAAGAAAACCTTAACTTTGATGTACGTATATAGTCTATTGTGATTTCTCTGCATTTAAGACCAAAATCGTTTTCGAAGAGAAAATAATTTTCTTTTCATCCTTATCTTTTCTTCTCAAAACAGAGGTTGTTTGTTGTTTTTCTTTGTTGTAGTTTGCTTCACAAGCAAACTAAATCGGCTTTATGCAAAATATAGACAAAAGAATGTGTCCTTTTTACTCTGTCAACCAGTAGATCCTACATCTGAACTTAAAAGGATTGCCATGATAAAAGAAAGGTAGACATTATTGGGAAAAGAGACTTCAAAAGTCAGGATGCAGTTTTTTTAATATATAGACAGTAATAACCACATCAAGAGAAAACCTGGAATGTGTGTGTGTGTGTGTGCGCGCGCGTTTGTGCGTGTGTGTTTTATTTAATGTTTATTGCAGGACTTCTCTTACAATCAGTCCACCTTTGGTGCTTTAAAGCTCAGAAAGCACTGCTACTTTTTCTAAAACCATTTGGCATGTGCCAGCTTCAACAAACAACAGAGTAATTAAAATTTCACTTTTTCCCCTTCAAGATAGAAATGTGAGCTTTTCACCAGACGATTGAGACATTCAGCTTCTCGGAAGCAGTGCACCTGCAGCCAGTGATGAGTCAGTCTCCTGCTCAAGGGCATTTCAAAAAAAGATGGCTATATTCTGTATCAAAAGCATGAAATCCCAATCAGGGGATTGTTCTGGGAAGCACTGAGAGAAACACACTCACTGCCTGCGTGTGATTAATCAAAAATAAGTGTTACCTAACCATCTGCAACAATAGATGAGAAAAAAGTTCCAAGGAAATAGAAAAGTTTATATGTTTCCATTTAAATGGATATGTCAAATATTTACGTTTTATTCTTCACAAAGAACCCAAGCACACACTGAATAGTAATAACTTTAGTGACAAGGGGAGAACAAACTGTGCCAGTACATCTGTGCAGTAACACCTGCGTGTGAAATTAAGATGTAATCATTAATAATTTGGTTGCATGAATCACCAAGTTGATTCATTTATGTTCTGGAAAAAGAAGGACTGCTAATTTTGTTCACCATGTTGGCTCCAAAGTGCCTCACGGTGCTGAGACCGGACTATAAATAAAATAGAGAATGGTTTTTGACAGATGGGTGTTTCCATTTAAAGAACCCACAAGCACGTTTTTGTAACATGGTTAACCTCCTACTTCACCACAAGCAATTGTTGTTTTTCAGGATGGCGATTTGAACCCCATTGAAACGCATCAGGATTGGTGAACCTTCGTTTCATTTAGTGAACTAAAGTAAACACAGTTGATGGGATTTATGGGTCACTCACTAAATAGATGACATTGAAAATTGGAAAGAAAAACAACAAAATGTTTTTGTTCATACATATCTGAATGAGACAAACCTGTCAGCAGTGGTAAACATTATTTTCCATTTAGATGATTAATTTAAAGAAAGTTCACATGTTTTTTTGATTCATCTGCAGTGGTCTCTACTTTAAATGAATGCCTTGTGAGTTGATCACTGTGGAAAAAAGCTTTTGCGCTCCTGTTTCAGGAAATCGAGATTAGTTGGAGGAGAGGGGAGCAGAAGACGGCAGGATTTGGAGTCTAACTCATTAACTCATTAACTGCCAGCCGTTTTCTGATCAGAAAGCCCCTGACTGCCAGCGTTTTTGAGGGTTTTTACTGTTTTTTGAAGAGTCAGAACATTGTGCTCTATGATCATGTAAACGCCAAAACTACCAAAAGAAAGAGTAGACTCACTTCTTACATCAGGAAGAATCACCGTATTTCTAGCGTTATCCGTTCTTTCACAATCTGTTGCCCAAGCGCTGCTGCAGAAGCATTTCCAGTTCGGCGCATCGTTTTTTTCACAGCAGCGGCCCAAAACAAACTCGTAATATATTGATTTTCTGCTTCCTGATCACATGATGTGTGACATACACGGATGAAGATCCGCTCTAGACACGTGTTGTTTGTTCTCACGGTGCGGTGGCCCCCTCCGACGCCCGCCCCGTAAAAAAAGCGAAATGCCGACTAAAGTCGTCATTGGCAGCCAGCGGTTGGATGTGAAAAGACGACTTTAGACGTCAATGGCAGTGAATGAGTTAATACTTCCTGATATTCGGATATCTCGCCTCTGATTGGCTAACAGCAACACAACTCTACCACTGACTCCGTTTTGATGTTTTATCTCCACAAAAAACACAAGCCTGAAGGAGTTCTGCTGTGTGGTCGAGGTGCTAATGCTAACGGTTAGCTTCTACTAGCCGAGACGTGCTCTGTGCTCTCCTGGACGCCAAACCAACAACAGCCTAATTTACTGTGACATAGATCTGTGTGGCTTTTACTGACCCAAGCATTTCCCCGTTTAGCGATTTCAGGAAATAGGGTAGGGCAGACTGAATTTTTCAAGTTCAGCCTGCATGTGAATCTCAGAGTGGCCGATCATATTTAAACAATAACAAGAAAAAAAAACAGTTTCTCAATGAACTTGGTTTTTAAGGATTTTGGATGTGCTCTAGCACCACATCAATCCAAAAAAGGGAGGTCAAGTATTAGACTTTACAACACTTGTCTGAGACTGACTCTAAGATCTGATTCTGACTTCAGAGTGAAACCAAATCTCTGACATCAGACACTGGAATCTAGTCTCTAGCAAGTCTTTGTCATCTTTTATGGAATCAGCCATCAATATCAGCTGGTTCCAAAAACATTAAATGGAACAATGCCTCTCAAAGAACATATGTTCTTTGTCCTGAAAAATTCTGCTTTGAATTCTAACCCATCTTTGAATTACAATTTAGTCTTTACAATGTGGTTCTGAATTCTCTCTGTCCTGATTCCAGGTGAATAAGTGACTGATCTAGCCATCATTCCATCATCTCCTTGACCACCGTTTCAGTCCTGACAATGACCTTTTTAAGATGACTCAACCCTTAGAACAGAGGAGGAGGAGGCGGTTCTTTCTTTCATCAAGAACAGGATGAGTGGCCTCTTCAAGGTCTGCATTTCAGTTCAATTTTGTATGTGGCATTTCTTAAGTGAGAAGGTTGAACAGAAAAATTCAGGGAAGATAAACTGGAGGTAATAATCAAGAAGCTCTAACAGTAAAATTACTCTTTTCAGTCACTCAAGTAAAATCAGGTGGAGCAACATTTGGAACTGCATTTTTTAAGACTAAATCAGAAAGTTGATTATTTTTCAAATACCACATTAACAAAGGAAAACATTTAAAATGTCTTTACGCTGAAGCAAAAAACAAAGACCGTTAGATTAAGTTAAAGGGTTTTTGGCCTAGCTTACTATAATGTGAAGTCCTTGTTTGCCCATTCAGCGTTTTGTATGAAATAAAGTACTAAAGTAAAATGTAAGTAAATTGTAAATGACTTGTATAGAACCTTTCTGAGTCACAGGACTCTAAAGCGCTTTACACAGTGAATCAGTCAATCATTCACACACTCATTCACACCCACACACATTCACACGCTGATGATGATGAGCAATATTGTGGCCACAGCTGCCCTGCAAACACTGACAGAGGCAAGGCTGTCATACACAGGCACCGCTGGTCCCTCCAAACACTGCCATCAGGCAAGGAGGGTGAAGTGTCTGGCCCAAGGACACAGTGACTTATACGGACGGAGCCTGGGTTTGAACTGGCAACCCTGCAGTTACAAGGCCAACTCCTAAGCTCTGAGCCACTGTCACCCCACTGTCTGTCGCTCTCTTACCTATGGATTATGTTATTTTGTGATGATTAGGGCTGGGCAATGGAGCAATTGCACCTTTGCTTTTGCCTTGCAGCAAAAAGGATCTGGGTTTAGCCATTTGGGATCTTTCTGTGCTGAAGATGCATGTTATTAGTTTGTATGCATGGATTTCCTCTGAAAACTCCAGTGTCTTCCAAAAACATGCAATTGGGTATTTGTGTAAGTGGCTTTGTGATGGACTGGTGACCTGTCCAGGATGTTTCCACCTCTCTCTCATTGACCACTGGAGATTGGCCCTGAACAGGAGAAGGCAGGTATAGAAATGGATGTAGAGACAGATGAATACATAACTTTATACATGCCTGTGTGATGTGCTATAATTAGTTTGAATGCTGTTAAGCATTCAAACTATTGTTTTCCTGTTTCTCTTTATTAGTTTGAATGCTGTTAAGCATTCAAACTATTGTTTTCCTGTTTCTCTTTATTATTCTTCTTCTGACTTCCGTATTCCGTACACTTTTTTGAACCTTTTCAACTCCTTAAAATTTTCAGCTATTTCAGCAAATTTGGTATCAAATCGTTCAGCTCGTTAAGCTCTTTCCGGCTATTACTTTTGGTATTGATACGTTTAATATTTTAGGAGATATTCAGCTTTATCTGCGATTTTTCAGCCCATTGAAATGAATGGGAAATGCTTCAAATCCTTCAAATTTTCAGAAAATCATTCAGCTTGTTTGAACTTTAACTACTTCAGCATACTTCAACTTAGAGACTTCATTCAACTTTTAACAAACTCAGAACACATTCAGCTCTTATCTGATTATTCAGCTTCTTGATATCTTTTACGGTTTTTCTATAATCACAGGTTAAACTTGAGGTACGATTTTGGAAAGTTCAGGAATATCTCCTCCTTCCCCCATTCAAAAGAATAGGGCCGAAAACCGACTTTGCTCGACTTCAGACCGTGTCCTGAGAGAACCGTAGAACCGACGGAAATGAGACTTGCACTGAATAAAAGCTGACGAAAATTCCTCCGTTTTGAGCTATAATTTATGGACGTACTCCAAACATTGTGGTCGTAGTGATAATCTCTTTGGAGAGTAATCAGTTTTCAGAAATGTTTCTCACACCTCTAAACTGTTTCCAACTGCCGATCCTTCACTCTAACATTTTTAGGTCACAACCTCTGCGAACACATGTTTGCTACAGCCACATCGTTTGGGCTACTGAAACAATTATATCTGAAAAAGTAGGAATCTTCGTCAGCTTCGATAGGATGTCTTCATTTTTGCTGTAGCTGTCACGGTTCGGACGCTACGAGCCTCAGAAGGCAGACAGTGCCAGATTTTCCCATTGACTCCCATAATAATCCAGACATGTGATTCGATCGCTGTCTGAGAGATGAAATTGTCTCCTCATATCTCCTACACAATTCAACGTAGCCACACAAAAATTCACACAGAGCACCATCGAAGCCTTCTGA
>SSNS01000046.1:1618606-1630914 GCA_006937985.1 Aphyosemion australe
GATGAACCCAGTGCCCCCCCCCATCCCTGCTCTCTGATTGGCTGAGAGAGTTCATGATTCTTCTTGGTTAACAGAAATACGCACCCACACATATTATACATCAAATCGATCGGCTTGGTCTTAGGAACCCATTGCCCCCCCCCACCGCCAACATCCCTGCTCTCTGATTGGCTGAGAGATTTCAAGCTTCTTCTGGGTTAACAGAAATACACCCCCAGACATGTTATACATCAAATTGATCGGCTTGGTCTCAGGAAACCAGCCGTCCCCCAGCCCTGCTCTCTGATTGGCCGAGAGAGTTCAAGCTTCTTCCAAGTTAACAGAAATACGCACCCAGACATGTTATACACCAAATCGATCAGCTTGGACTCAGGAAACCAGTCGTCCACTATGCCTGGTCTTTGAATGGCTGAGAAAGTTTTGAAACTTTAAAGTTCAATTTCTGCTCGTTCTAACAGTTTATTTTTTATCTCATTCTGCTAACTTTGACAATTGAACTCATTTTCAACTTCACTTCAGTTCTAAGGCATGTTCATCAATTTCAGCTGCTAAATTCACAGTTCAGCTGATTGTGAAAATTTAACTATTAAACTATTCCTACTCAAATATTCGTTGTTTAAACATTTTAGCTGTTCAGTTTTTTAAACTATGTTTATAGTTTTCAGATTTTTGCTGTTTAGGATTTTTTTCTTCATCTACTTTTTGTGCTCTATTAAACTTGTTAAATATTTTTGCTCCTAATTCTCCACATACATTCAGCTGATTTTGACATTTAAGCACAATTTAAGCTTCAGTTCATTTCTTAAGCATCTTCAGCTATCAGTTTCAAAACTCAGCATATGCTGCTAAATTCACAGTTCAGCTAATTGTGAAAATTTACCTATTTCACTATTGCTACTGAAATACCAGAAGTTTAAACATTTCCACTGTCCAGCTTTGTAAACTTTGTATGGAGATTTCAGCTTTCTGCTGTTTAGCAGTTTTTCTTGATTCTTCACCTATTTTTTTTGAGCTTCATAACATTTCTTAGAGATTTTTGCTCATAAATCTTCAAATCCATTCAGCTCATTTTGACAATTAAGCTCATTTTAAGCTTGAATTCATTTCTTAAGCACCTTCAGCTATCATTTTAAGCAATTCAGCATTCAAACGCATTTCTGCTAGAAATGCAATTAATCTAGTTGTTATTTAAAATGCTACATTTTCTGTAATGTTCTTTATTGTATGTCAAAGGAACTCTCGCTTCCTGGGAGTGGCTGATGAAACTGACTGCAGCTTGCTTTAATTTCTATTTAATGGTCTCTAATCAGACAAGGTGAGCTGCAACTTTATCATCCGCCAGTAAGAAGGAGTGCCTCACCTGTTGTGTTTCTCTCTCGTTTCTCATGCAAATACACATAATGATCACAAATGAACAGTGACACAATGCCTCCCAGGTAATTGGCTACAGAAGAGGAAATGATTATGGTCTTTTTTTATTCTGCTTCCTTTTCCTTTAGTACTTCACAGTGAGAAATAGGAAGAGTAGGTTTCAAATATATCTCCAATTTCCAATAAGCACAGAAAGAGTGGTGGCCATGCTGTTGTTTCACACACTGTGATGCCAAAAGGAGTGTTATGAATGTTCTCACTCCTTGTTTTTCTTTGAAGTCAGGTCACAAGCCTTGATTGTTCCAGACCTCCTGCATGGAACCACAGGAGGTCCTTTTAACATAGAGCCAGAAAGGATAAAAGAATACCCGCGCTAAAACTGCTCTTGCTCAAACACCAACCTGAGACGGAGTTTAGCCCCAATTACAGTTCTCCAAATTCATGATTGGCAGGTTGACAATTACAGTAATTTTCCTTTTAACCAAATGCAACCATTTGATTTAACATTAAATGTTATGATTGGCTGCCTGAATGATGCGGGAAAGTAATACTAATTTTAGTAATTCTTAAAGAAAAAGAATGGTACTTAATATAAAAATTTGTAAACAAATCATGTTAACAGCAGCTACTGTGGGATCTTGGTTTAGTAAAATATTATTCTGGGTTATACTGAACAGCTTCCTAATGATTTTTAGTTAAATAAAGGCTAATACCTTGAAGAGTACACTCGCTAATTATGTGCAGTGTAATTTGTTCTATTTAATATTTCATTGCATAAATGTTACAAACCAGGTCGTCTAGGTGACCTGAGTAACAATAATGGAGGCATGTCAGATGGAAAAATCATGATATGATGTTTTATTAACAAAAGGAACCAAATGTAAGCACAAATTAAACTGGCGGTTATCCGGAACAACAAGAACTCAAAGAACAGCTTATAATCAAACACCTCTCAGAGCTTCAGCTTTAACTGATTTCCCCTATGTACTGGGACGCCACCCCCAAAGTGAAAAGCCCCTTTTCGGACTCCACGTAACCTTTCTACAGGCACCGGCTAAGTCAGGGAAACCATACAGTCTGCACTAGTCAGACACGAATACCAAATTCACCCGTTAAGGGTTACCACACAAATAAGCTAAAACCTTAAACTCTGAGAGAAGCTGTTAAAATCCAAGACACAGAATATAAAACACCGCCAGGGAGTCAACAGGACAGCCTCCTTCCTGTCCTGCCGCTCCCAGAGTCTGAGGTGTGGCTGGGCTTTGTAGCAGTCAGGGCTGATTGAAAGTTGGAGACAGCTGGTACACTCCAAAGTGGAGGTAATTAGTGAGAGTGGAGCCAGGTGCTGCAGGTGCTCGCCTCACACTCTCAGGAAGGGAGAAAAGAGGGGAAAGATTACAATACAAAACAAATAAAAACAGCCAGGGGCTGTAACAATAAAGTAGTTTAATTCAGGAATTACAGGCACATTGTTTCATTTTTCAAATACAATGTTGTTTTCTACAAATAAGACTCATCCTTTGAATTTGTCTTAAGAACGTATTGTTGTTCAATTGAAATGGACAAGGTCATTTATTTGAATTGTATTACATTTACTTAATTATAATTTCACATAAGACCCCAAGTCTATGTAAATGTGTCTGATAAAATAAGAGAGAGGAGAAAAATCAAAGGGATCTATCACTGACCCCAATTTTCCAGGGCTGCTTCATAATTCAGTTTGATCTGAATACATTTACTCGCCTTTCACAGCAAACCTCACTGATTTGCCACAAAATCATAGTGAGTGCTAATGAGAAGTGGAAGACAGAAACTTTTCTAAAGCTCATAATCAGAAACATGAAGCGCTGCTTTTGCAGACTTTTTTACGATATATGTGTTTTTTTTATTACACAAACAGCAAATTAGATGACACATTATTATGAGAAAATATGGTCTTTTGAAGTATTTCAGGACCTTATTGATTTGCCGCTCTGAGGGCAGTAACGTGGGGTTGTGTGGTGCTTTCATAAGCTTCCAGTGAATGCATGGACTGGTTTACTTTTTGTTATTTATCGAATGAATAAACTCATGAATAATTGACAAAACATCTATGAAGGCACAAGACCAGTATTATAAATAAGTAAACTCTCCATGATAAGCCTGCGGGTATGGTGATCTACTTGACTCTGATTTTTATATTTTAGGTAGAGGGCATTGGTGATTTTTTTTCTCTTTTTGCCTTCTTTTTCTCAGTATCATAGAAAATGGTGTTCTATACCTCCTTCAATCACTGAGACAGACACGCAAATTGGTGCTTCACTCTCCTCTCCCTTCTCCCGTCCCTCTCTCTGGCTCTCTCCCTTGCCAGAAGTAAGTTGGAAGCTAAAGGTGTGCAGAAATGATCATTACTATCCAGTGAATTCTGTCCACAATACCATGGCAACGGAAAGCAAATGTGACCATGAGATGTGTTCCAGTCACTGGCAAGCTAAAAAGCACAGCCCTTCAAGGACTTGGAGTAAACAGACACATTTGCCCAATGGAGTGGAGCTGATAGGTGCTCTGTGTTTAGGGTTTATAACTCATTTCAATGAGCTTTCACATTCCCCCCTGATGATTTTGGCAACTTACTATCAATCTATGAATGTTACTGCAGATGACATACTATCTCAAGGTAAGCTCAGACTACAACAGAATGAAAGTCCCCTTGTTTTAATGTATCACTGTGTATTTGAAACGCTTTTGCATTGTTACTCCATTATCTGATCAAAATAGATTTGTATCAGGCAAAAACTAGCAAATGATTTCCATTAGGGCAATGGTTCTGAATTATTTAGCGTGTCACCCCCCCCCCTCCCCCAATAGGAACATAAAATCTGCAGCAGGAGTCTCCCCCCACCCCACATCGGTTTGCTTACTGTACGTTACTCACAAGGGCTTTAGCCAAGTTAACAAACACATATGGGTTTAGCAGGCCAAACTCACCGCCCGCTAGCCACGGTTGTTATGGTAACCTTATTTGTTGTTTTCACTCTGAAAAGACCCATGTGCTTCGTCAATACATTGTAACTTCAGCAGCTCTGTTGTTAATCATTATTATGAAATTGCAGTCATTTTGCAACAGTTCATTTGAATGCTCATGTTGGACTGAGAAGAGAAGACTATCAGCACCTAAAGGGTGAGGAACACCATGGGTGGAGACTTATTTCAAGCAGACTTCCTGTTAGAAAAAATACCTGGAAATTAGGCGTCACCTGAAGGACCGAGAGAGCGGCAATGAGGCAGTGACTGACAGCACCCCCCTCACAAACACCCCCCCACACACACACACACACACACCCCCCACCCGCGTGAGTGCTCTAAGAGTTTTTCAGTCAGAAAAACGAGTCGTTAACAAGTGCGTGCACACGAGCACACAAACATAGCAGACTTATCGCTCAGGACAACGAGCAGACTCCGAGCAGCAGCAGGCTGGAGGATCATTAGAAAAAACGGGGGAGGAGGACATTTTTTCAAGGAGGAGAGCGGCTTCGAGCCCTAAAGTGTCATATCGGCAGGTGAGTGGTTGCACCTGGTGGAGGTGCGGCCGAGACTCAGCTCAGCCACTTAGTAAGGTAGAGACGTCACCCTGCAGCTCTATAACCATCAGCTGTGTCTGATTCTAAATCAATGTGGAGCAGAGTTTTAACCTGAAGATGGAGATATAATTATTTAGGTGTTAATCGCTCTTTAAGCTCCACCAGGCATTTTATTCACCAGCTGCTACTAGGGTTTTTCCTCATTTTCAACCATATTCACAAGAAACCGAGGGCTATACGGGCTTTGTGGTATTTCCTCATCGTTTTCTGATGATTTCCATCACTTGCGCCAGCGCCTCCACCATATCCTCCATCGGTTTATAGGCTGCTTCTTCTATTGGGTTAAACAGGCAGCCTGTTGATTAGTCTGAGCACTGCTGCCACCTAGTGACTGGAGGCTGGTTTAGCATTCCTGAATGAGAAGAAGAAAGAATGTCCTGCCTCTTACACTCCCCTGAGACCTTCCCCCCACCCAAGGGGGTGGGGTCCATTAATTGAGAAGCACTCTATAAGGTGATTAACAGAGGTAATCAAAAATCATGTGCAGTGCAGTACTAGTAATAAGTAGCTGGTTCCTGACCAAAACAAATCAAATGCATAGATCTGTTGGTGTTCAGTACAGCAAGAGTCTTAAATGGATCATCCTAATTGGAAATACTTCTCACCAGGATTGACTAAAAACGGTTTTTGAAAATGCTATTTTGATCTAAACCATGCAGTAAGAGACTTTATTTTCTGTTCTAGATCAGACGCTGACACACTGGAAGAAGCTGCTTTGATGGACATAAATGGACTTCATTTAGATTCTTTGTCAATAGATTAAAATGCCATGTTGTTTGCTTTACTAAATTACAAAAACTCTTGAACTCATTAGAAGTTACAGTTTCTTTGAAGCAGACAATTTGCCATCCATCAGATTTTAATGGGAATTTGCCAAAACCAAATTGCATTTATTTATTTTTGTATGAACTGAGATGAGTTGTTCTGACATGTACTATTATGCTGCATGATAGGAATGTCAAGCAAGAAAATATAAGTGTTAAGGAACTGTGATTGGTTTTTTTGTGTAACAAATCAAAGAAAGAATTTGGTACCTAAATCAAAACTAACCACCAGAGTTGTTTAAGCATCAGGCTTAACAAGTATTGAAAGTGATAGCCTGGTCTGTCCACAGAATGACCTCAGGAAAGCATTATAGGCACTTTAATAAATCTGACACTGGAACATCATTTATATCTTTGAGTTAATATCTCAAAATTTGATTAATTCTAGTTGATGACTTCTCAAAAAGGTGAAGCAAACTTGGATGTCCTCCCGCTGGTTGTGGTCTCTACCGACTATTGCTTTCTAAATCATTTTTGCTGAAGGGCAGAAAGGTTAAGTAGGTTCAACAGAGCAAATAAATAATGAATTCAATAAGGGTAATTAGGAAAGCACATCAGTAGAGCAGCGGACGACCCTGGTCCCTCACAAGGTCTCATATACTTCCAGCTCATATGCACAATTTTTATTTTTAACATTTCATTACTCTTCCATCACTCTCCTCATGAGATTTACTTCATTTACAACATTTACAATCTCTATAATTTTGTATTGTTAGCATTTTGCTTTTTATGGAATCGTTGTTGATACATTTCCATAATAATTAGTTGTTGCTGACATTTGTCCCTTTTGTACAATAATGTTAAGCTTACCTAGCATCACAAGCGTCTTTGTATTTTGATTGACTTGTTTAAACAGCATATAAGCAAAAACATTAAACACAGCTCATTTTACCTGATGTACATCAGTGAATGCAGGTCAGCTAATTGATCGTTTATTTGCACAATTTTATGTCAACACCATTTTCATTTTATATCATGTACTACTGTAATGTTAGGGACTCAAACATACACAGCTACATTAACACACACACACACACACACACACACACACACACACACACACACACACACACACACACACACACACACACACACACACACACACACACACACACACACACACACACACACTTCAGTGAAACCTTATTACACTGCCCAGCCCCCCAATATTCACCACCTGGATGTAACTAAGCAAATAGGTAGGAGCCTCCTATTGGATAATTACTGCATGGGCGATTATCTTTCAGCTGGCAACAAGTTATTTAACCCCAACTGGTGCAATGAGTTGCTTCTCATTTCTTAAACAAACATGTGGAAATATACAACTGGTGGTCGTGGAAAAATGTTAGTGCGTTTGAGAAGGGTCACATCATTGGCATGCATCAAGCAGAGAAAACATCTAAGGAGATTGCAGAAACGACTAAAACTGGGTTCAGAACTGTCCAACGCATTATTACAAACTGGTCTGATGAGTCCAGATGGACCTTGTTCCAGAGTGATGGGTGCATCAGGGTAAGAAGAGAGGCAGAGGTTCTCAGCTCAATAATATCAGAGAAGGAGAGACAGGTAGAAAACAGCAATTGGTGTTTAGCACTATCTCGTTTCTTTTTGAAATGCGGGTGTCAGGTTCTGGCAGAAGCGTCTCAGGGAAGTTATCCGAGGGGAGGGGTGAGTGTTCTGTGTTTGCATTCAAAACCTAGCTTGTTCTGTAAATTTGCTAAAGCAGCTTTAAACAATGCATACATTTTTACTGGATTGTTTAACAGTAATTAAGTAAATTGTTTTTTTTGTTTTTTTTTTTTAAATGTTGGGTAATTAGAATTATGAAAAATAAAAAATTGTGCCTACTGGAAATCAAACAGGGATTCAGTCCATCCACCAAGAAAAATATATTTTTTATGTGGTGGGCAGATAGAAGCGCCATGGCCAACATGACACAGGTCTCCATTCCATTATGCTTCACTGCTTAAAGTCACGCTCTAGGGTGGCTGCACTTGAATCTTGCTGTGATTTTGCTGACAGTTCACAGAGAGTCGTTCTGGCAGTTTGAAGGCTCTTTGTTACTGATTCCAACAGTAAATCCCTGAATGACACTTCGATATGGTTAAAGGACCTGTTTGCCAATGGTCTCCAACGGGCACCAGGGTAAATCAGTTTTATCTACAGCTACTAGTTACATGCTACTCCAGATGTTGTTGAGAGCTACTGCTGATTATATGATTACACTTCACATTTTATGCTGCAAACATGGACAGATTAGGGGTAACACAGGGAGCAAGAATGAGAGGAGAGGAAGACTGTAAACGTCAGATAGTCCATAAAACCGATTCAATGGGTGGTCTTTTATGTAATACTGCAATGGAAGCAGTTTGAAGCTACCTTACGATTAAATTTATATTTAATTTCTAAACTGGAACATAAAGAGAAATCAGAAATTTAAAATTCCCAATACTAACAGCTTTAATCCAAGCATTGAGGATATTGATGGATTTGTGTGTTCAAAGCCCCTGCACCAAGAAACAATGCACAAATTGTAATGTTGTGGACAAAGATCCCTAAAAAACAGAATTAAACAGAAAATGTGATTGTTGGATTTGCCTTTGCTGCAGATTGTAATCCTTCTGGCTGCTGCCTACTTCCAGCAGCATAATTTTATGCAGCAGAGAGTCCTACTTAATAGAACTGGAGGGTTCTTTCAAACCCCCCACCCCCCAAAAGACCAAGCTCAAGAGCCAATACTGACTTTATACATTTTAAAACATTTACCTTATCAGCTGTAATTAATTCTTAATGAAACTGCAGTGTGACAAACCCAAGTGAGAGCTCAGGTCTGTTGATCTGTTTGCATAACAATACAAAATGGAGAAAAAATGGAAAAAAAGGCAAAAAGAAAACAGTTCCTCCTGACTATGTAAAGAGGAGAGTGGGAGTAGTGTGAAAAGCCACAGATAAGGTGTAAAGACCTAGTCAAATTTTCACACTGATGAAATTTTGATGTATTCAATTATTCAAATATGCCATAAAAGAGTAGGTTTCAAGAGAAAAAAAGCACAATTGTAATCTCGCTTGTGCTCTTAAAATAAAAATAAATAAATAAATAAATAAAATAAGACTGGAGCCACTGAAAAAGAACAAAAAGCCTTAGGGAAGAGGAGAGAAGAGAAAGAATAAAGCCACACTGATATAGTTGACCTAAAGTTGACTCTAGGTTGAGACTGAACCAAACTTACTTTTTTTCCTCTCCTCAACCTTCAAACACATGCATTGTATATCTCATCTGTAAATAATTGTCTCCATATATATATATATATATATATATATATATATATATATATATATATATATATATATATATATACACACACACACACACACACACACACACACACACACACACACACACACACACACACACACACACACACACACACAATGTGTATTTCATGAGTGAGATTGATGTGTAAAAACTGGCTCTGGCAGGGTCTTAGAATTGACTAAGTGAAGTGCTTTTATTTTTTTGGTTCGCTGGGTTGCATCTTAATCCCGCTTGAACGTGAACCACTCTGTTGAAAATTCATGGTGTCGTTATTTGCATAGGCCTGATAAAGACATCATAAGCAGACCCAGCCGGCTCACAGATCTCTCTCATTTCTTCAATACATTTCCAAACTCGTGTGTTGACTCCGCTTGGCAGCAGTGATCAAATCATTTTTCAGTAGAGAGGGGAATGTGTGGGCGATCCCACTTTAACAAGAGATGGCCAGATGAAAGCGTGCAAACATGCTTTTGTTGCTGGGAGCAAGTCCCTTTGCAAGAAGAAAAACTACTAAATTAGAGGTTGAGTCATTGCAATCAGAATTTATCGTGGTCATGGTCTTCATGTAAAAACAGATCATAGCCTTATAATAAATAGCTGTGTGACCAGAAAACAATAAGCTCACTGGAAAATGAAAAAGTACAAAAGGCAAAATTTTACAGTTTTGCTACCTAAAACATCTTTTAAATAATCACACAAAATGTCTATTTGTAACTAAATGTCAGTGTATTAACAATCACTTCTCTTGCAAAGCTGGAAGCAAGGAGGACTCCTCCTCCAGGGCTCCACATCTATTTTCTACATCATCAGTCTTTTAATAATTGTTTACAATTGCTTATTAGTGGAGTTTAGGAGATGCCAGCAGTTCAGTTTTCTTGGTTTTGGTTCAGAATGATAAGTTTCTGGATTTTCAAAATAAGGGAAGGGGCTCTAACCTGACACTCCTCTGCAAGGCAGATGTAGAGCTCAAAAAGGCTTCAAAATTGTCATTTATTTTTTTTCTGGGGCTCCCATCTTTCTTTATAGTAGGTGTCAGTCTATTATTTGAGTCTTTTTTGAAGAATGGACCAAAACACATCTGGGGGCTTGTCCGGGATCTAAAACTTGGACTTATCACATCTAACCAAAAATAGTACATCCCAGGATTAGAAACACCAGCTTTGCTGTAATTAAGGAAGGGAGCCTCAGATGACTCCCCCTGGTCATTTAAAGTCTTATGGTTTCTAAATATAGCCTATTTGTGTCAGGAGCTGCCCCTCCTACCCAGCTAATTGATGGCACCTGTTCCTGATTTGTTCTCACACCTGTCCCTGATGTCTGCTGTGTATTTAAGCCCTTCTGCTTTTCACGTCTGTGTCGGATCTTCAGTTGTGTTTTAGTTTGTTTTGTCCTGTCTAGTTTGTCTGTTTGTTCACTTTGTGTTGCACCCCTGTTAATAAATCTTTAGTTTTATGTACCTGACTGCCTCCTGCCTATGCTCCACCTACGTTTTGGGTTCTGCCCCACCACACCACTCCATGACAATTTGAGGCTGGGTAGCAGTATTCCAGAATGGTAACCCAGACTTACTTTTCCCTGGAAAAACCTTCTAGCTCATAAAGCAATCCCAGTTCTGACTATAGTGCATTATGTTTTTTATTTTTATTTTTTTTCTGGGACGTATCTCCAAAACTTAAAAAGTGGCCAACAGGTAATCGGATAAGGTGCCCAAAGCACCTTAGCTGACACCCTTAGATGAGGAGGAACAAGTTCCAATTGGGTCACCAAGCTACTCAAGCTATCTCTCAGACACCTTCCCAAGGAAACATATTTAGCCATTTAGAATTAGGATCTTAGTCATTGCCTAAACCTTGTGACTAAATAGGTACGTATTGGAGCATAGAGAGGTCAAGAAATCTTGAAATGTGTTATTTGTGCCACATATGCACTATCATTGCCAATATACACTGCTCAGCCAATAAAAAAGTCACCACCTGGATGTAACTAAGCAAATAGGTAGGAGCCTCCTATTGGATAATTACTGCATGGGTGATTATCTTTCAGCTGGCAACAAGTTATTTAACCCCAACTGGTGCAATGAGTTGATTCTCATTTCTTAAACAACCATGTGGAAAGACACATCTGGTGGTCGTGGAAAAGATGTTAGTCTGTTTGAGAAGGGTCACATCATTGGCATGCATCAAGCAGAGAAAACATCTAAGGAGATTGCAGAAGCGACTAAAACTGAGTTCAGAACTGTCCAACGCATTATTAAAAACTGATCTGATGAGTCCAGATGGACCCTGTTCCAGAGTGATGGGTGCATCAGGGTAAGAAGAGAGGCAGAGGTTCTCAGCTCAATAATATCAGAGAATGAGAAACAGGTAGAAAACAGCAATTGGTGTTTAGCACTATCTCGTTTCTTTTTGAAATGCGGGTGTCAGGTTCTGGCAGAAGCGTCTCAGGGAAGTTACCCAAGGGGACCCTGTTCCAGAGTGATGGGTGCATCAGGGTAAGATGAAGTGATGCACCCATCATGCCTAGTGCCTACTGTACAAGCCTGTGGGGGCAGTGCTATGACCTGGGGTTGCTGCAGTTGGTCAGTAGCCTAGTGAACTAGACCAATTCTTGCTTTGCAGAGTTTGGTCTAGGCACGCTTCGTTGGAATCCTCGCAGCCTGTGGCTGTCCAATCACAGCTCGCTATAGTTTTGGTTGGGCCAATCACAGCGCTCTATATTTTGGGCCAATCACAGAGCGGGAGTAGCCGATGACGTCAGCGCTGCGGCCGCAAACCCAAGCAACATGGCGGCAACTCAGGAAACACGTTCATTTGAAACGGCTTTGTCATCAACGTTGGATTATATAGACTCCAACGTGCGTAAGTCTGTCTGATATACTTAGCGGCTTCTTATTTTTATCAAACAAAGTAGTGCAATGTCCCAGTACACCTGATATTCACATGTTTTCATACAAAAACGACAGAAATCATTGATGTTAGCAAATGTTAGACGCCATTGCTGCCTCCCGCTTTTCCGTCGCTGTGATTACGTCACGTTGTTCGTTACTCTGATTGGTCCTAGCGCTATCCAATTGCGTGCTAACATTTTGAAAGACAACCGTAGATCCCGCCTCACGACTGAGGGCCGTCAATGAGTCGTGGCCAGACTATATATACACATATATAGGATGGCTTGCCA